>CM076571.1:563303560-563651818 GCA_034641835.2 Pinus albicaulis | reverse complement strand
GCTCTATCCATGGCTCTCTCCAGATTCGAGGGTCCTCAAAGGCAGGGAAAATTTTAAGGATGAAAAATTATCTTGAATTTTAAAATAATGACGAATCTCACTAGTCCCTAATATGTGAATTATAAAATATTTATTTTTATATTTGTAAAATTATTCAAATTTATAATGATTTTATATATAATATCTATATAATGTTAAGGACATTTTTACATAAATAATTTATATATTTTTAAAATTTGTTTAATCATTTTTAGAAAAAATGAACACGAATCTTTTTTTAAAACGGAAATTTAGCCCATCTGCGAATATTAGCCCCTAAAATTTTCCATGCTTGAAGGGTTGCTACGAGGAGATAGAGCATGTGCAGGTTGAGGACTCTCTCCAGATTCAAGGGTCCTCGAAGGGTTGCTGCGAGGAGATGGAGCAAGAGCGGGCGGAGGATGGTTAGGACGACTTACTCACTCATCACCCAATACTCTGTTAGCACACGTCAATATATCATTCGCTAGAAGGACGATTAGGAAGCTTTCTGAATGGGTGGGGTGAATAGTGTTTACCCACCCAATCTCATAAAGAAAACGCCTCCGGCGTAATTATTATTATTATTCAATTTTAGTTACATATCAATTTGGTGTTTGAGATGTTTTTGTTTGTGGGAAAAGGACCCATCTACGTGTAAAGATTTAACTATTAAGTCTAAAAAGAAATACATACTCTACCTTTCTAATTTTGAACTTATAACCACTTAAAAAGAAACACATACCTTAACCATTAAAAAAAACACTTACTTTTGGAGTTGTCTAACGAGCCACAGGAATTGCCCGATTCTGCCAAAATTGGCCGTACCCGGCCAAAAAATTTAAGAAATCTTGCTGCAATGCTTTTCAATCATGATTTTGATGGTGGAAGGGTATTCAGCCCATCAAACTCCGAGTACCCAAAATATTAAAGTTTGATAGTTATAATGTGGATTTACAAAAATCCCTGCCAATTTTTCTTAAAATCTTACCAGAATTTCCATGATTTTCAGGGCGAAAAAGAAGTTAATTAAACTATGGCCTTACTTTTAAACTCGCTGTTTACGTAAACTATACTCCATTAACAATTAAATTTTAAAATTTATTAAATTTTACCATTTTTGGAAAAATTCCGTCAATGCAGCGCCTGCTTTTCTAAACGTGTCGCTGCTTCATAGAACGAAGTTATAAAACCACTTTGCACAACTCGGTCGGCTATAAAGAAACACATGACAGGTTACCGAACACGTGTTATCCGGCTATTTGTCATAACGCTATACACGGCATCGATCCCAAATGAATTTACTCCGTCCGATCTCGTCGTTATCGACGGCCACAGCTTGAGATGGCGCCTGCACCTCACCCGAGAACCATATAGCCTCGCACTCTGTTTCTGCAGGTTATTCGTCAGTGTGCATATTCTGCCAAGGTTAAAGCAGTGTTTGGGGTTTTCTAATTTATTAAGAGCTTTCAGTCGGAGTTAAATTAATTTCAGCGGTGGTGATGGTAATTCTTCAAAGGCTAGTTCTGGGAAAGGTGCGGGTGGAGCAGGAGGAGCAAAGAAGAAGTCAGTCTCCAGTTACACAAGAGCTGGCCTTCAATTTCCTGTTGCAAGAATCGGAAGGTATCTTAAGAAGGCAGGTATGCTCAGCGAGAGTCGGCACGGGAGCTCCTGCATGGCAGCCGTTATGGAGATTCCACAGCGAATTCACTGGTTCCGCTATATTCCTGGGCTTTTGTGCAGTATCTTTCAAGGTGCACTGAACTGCTAGGGTTTGTGCTAGGGTTCTGATTGTGGGATACTATTTTGATTTTGGAATGTGACTTCGAGTACCTCCTGAATTGGCTGGAAATGCCGCAAAAGGATAACAAGAAGAACAGAATTGTTCCCAGGCATATCCTTTTTACAGGTAAGGAACGATGAAGAACTCGGAAAGCTGATGGGTGTGACTATCGCCTATGGAGGAGTGCTGCCCAATATCTACCTGTGGTTCTTGCCTAAGAAGACCGCAGAGAAGGCGGCTACCAAGGAGCCTAAGTCCCCAAGAAATGAGCTTGGCAGCTATTTTCTTTTTCTCTTCTGGTGTTTATAAACACCACCTTTGCTGGAATCGTTAGCCATTTTAGAGCCACTGGTGCCTGCCTTCTGTTCCGCAGAATAATTCTAATGTGTACTTCCATCAGAATTGCCACAATTTTGTAATCTAATCTGACTTAGCGATTTAAAGTTTAGAATGACTTGCACATTGCTCTGTGGAACAGGGTCGCGGGGGTTTCAATTTTCGAGGTGTGCTCCTCATAATTCATGGTTCCTTCGAGGTATGTGCTCTCATTTTTTATTCTTTGAGAGGTATGTGCACATTAAATTTTTTATGGTTTAATCCAAATTTAGGGTGGCATATGAATACTATTCACTCGTTCCTTGACCCTTGTTAACATCTTCTTGTTTTTCTTTTTCGAGGTTCATCTGCAAATTCCACGAAGCTTTTCTAAGTGAGAGCATGAAGATTTGGATTGGCATGGAAAGAATCGTGAATTTTAATGAATTGCTTTATAATTGAAACACTATGTTGCTTTATAGTTTTCAATCTATATGTTTCCCTGATCAATAAGATCCAAGGATCGCCAATTATACGTCATGCCTCTTTTTACCGTGGGAATTGTCATAATCTTGATCCATCGCAAGATTATGTACTTAGGCATTTCCTGTCCCGCCTATGGGTAGATGGACTGAAAAATAAGCTTCTGCCTCCGCGCCGCCTGCCTGCCTCGCCTCCTCCGCCCCCCTCCCCGCATGCTCAGTCCCCTCTCCACTCCCACCTGACCACTTTCCCACACGCTGCCAGTCCGTTACCCGACGACTGCTCTGATTATTAGTGCATAGCGAGCATGCATGTTATTTCACGACCATTAGTTTCCCGATAGCCCATCTTTCCGAGAAACAGAGACTGTTGTGTCGCGATTAGACATCCATTGAACGCCACCATCCCACTCCCATTTCGCCACAGGCCACCTTCCCACCGTATTTCAAATTCAGCGAGGGGCGGGGGAAATTTCAAAATTTGAATGAAATATGGGCGGGAGGTCAACATGGAAATTTCGAAAAATATGTATCTCTCATCATATTGTCTTCTTCAAAGTCGAAATGGGTGCCTTGGCTTACTTTATTGACGGTGTTTGGCCCGTTAACAGGGACATCAAACCTGGGAACATTGTTGGAATCGCCATCAGGGTCGTCGCTGTAAAAGACACTGGCCTCATCGGTCGTCTGGCATTTAACAACTAAGCATTCACAACTACTAGTGTTATATTCCAAACATCTGCAACCAGTTTTTAAGGCGAGATTCCGTATGGAAAAACCAGAGTTCTTGTTATGGGAAATGGACCATTTATCTCGTATGGGAAAACCAGAGTTTTTTTATGGGCAATAGCTTATGTAGTATGTTGAAGAAGGACGATGGAGATCTAGAGATGATAGATCTATAATATTGATTTCAGCAGAGGGAAAGGTTAAGCGCGATTCAAGAGTATCCCCACCATGGGATTTACCACGCAGACAATATGAAACGCTTGGGAAACAACAAATCTCATTGAACCTCCTCTCGGATCTATCTACCTCAGAGCTTCAACTGTATAATGTTTTTCCTCTGTACAATTCCCATTCAGAGATTATTTCCACTTCATCCATACATGGACACACTGCATTGCAAGTGAGGTTAATTCAAGCAACATCAATTTTCCAGACAAATTTGTTCTGAAAGGAGTTCCTAGTTTAGCGATGGGGCAGCACAACAACTATGGATTTACTTCTGAAGGGAAGCCTAACCTTGATGATATGCTGGAACTCGACAATCATCAACCAAGAAACTAAAGTAGAATCTGTTTTCCCGGTTTTATCTGCTAAATTTGGGCATTCTAAGCATAGATATTGTGCAGAATCACTTAGCACAAGTTTAGTTTATTTTCTGTTGTAAGTTGTATCATGTAATTAGATTAATCTGCCTTCAAATGAGTAACAATAATGTTTTATTAGAGATCAATCACTTGTTTGTGGGGAGGGCAGAATTACTTTGAACTTTATTGGTTTTGATTCGTTGTTCAAGTGTGTTTGGATGTTTAATGTGACCGAATCATGTGAACATTCAATAACCTTAACATGATTCCAAAAATGTATTTCTTGAAATCCTGATAAGATGCAAATAGGTCAAACCTTTTTTTTTTAATTTGCAAAACTTTATTTATTTAAACCTAAAATGTATTTAAACTTTATTTCTTTGCCCCTCCTACATTTATTTATACTCAGCGATTGATCTGAAATGTGATTATTACCAAAAGATTTCTTCATAATAATCAAATTTTATAATCAAATTTTCACCAAATTATTTTCGCCAGAAACCCATCAAATACTCAAAATACTCTAATACGTCTTTTCGTATTTGCAAACTTTAGATTTAAAAGGCGTTGCGAACTTTAGATTTATGTATTTTAAATTGAAGATGATGAAATTTCTCAATGCCATTGAAATGTTTTTCTATCAAGAATTTCTGTGCTGAGCTGTGCTGCATACGTTGGTGGGAGTTTCGCTGCTCAGGATAGTGAATTCTCAGCATTGGTTAATATTTTTAAATGAGACTAACAATTAGTAATAAAATATGACGATATATAGAAAAACTAAGATATTTAATGAGTTTATTCATAATCATGAAATCAAGAAGCATAACCAGACA
The DNA here is from genome assembly GCA_034641835.2 of Pinus albicaulis. Classification (NCBI taxonomy): domain Eukaryota; kingdom Viridiplantae; phylum Streptophyta; class Pinopsida; order Pinales; family Pinaceae; genus Pinus; species Pinus albicaulis. Next base: position 563,647,074 of record CM076571.1, on the reverse strand, counting down.
ATCTAAAAAAGTAATTAAATATTTAAAAAACAAAATAATTAAATATCTAAAAAACATAGATTGAAAATGACAAAGATTTAAGAAAAAGTTAGGAATAGAGTTGAGTGGAATTAAGAAATGTCTAAATAATAGGATGGATTTGTAATGATATATACTAATTTTAAATGCTTAGTAAGAATAAAAGATTGAGACAATTAGAGATATTAGAGATGATGATTTGATAAAACATGATGTAGATATTGTAAAAATGGTTAATCTAAATAATTTTAACTAAATAATCAATTATGAAATATTTATTTAGCTATGAAATTATGAATATGTTTTGAGAACTTTCACATATTAAATTATTGTAAATTTTAGTCTATATTAATATGGTATACTTTTATATAAAAATATGATAAGATTTATAATAAAAATGGAAAGATATTATTGTATTTTAAAATATGAATTTAAAAAGCAATCTTATTGTTTTATTTTATTTTATATATATAAATATATTGTTTCACAAATTACTATCCATGTTATTATAAAAAGAATTAAAATAAAAAAGGATGATGAATTTTATATAATGGCTTGTTGATTTTATATTTATTAATATTTTACAAATAAATTCACTAATTTATAGTTGTAAGAAAAACAATTGGTTTTATTAAGTAGAAAAAGTTGTGATGAATAATACTTTATTTTTCTTTATGATATCTAGTCTATCCATATAAATCAAAATACAACTTATTAAAAGAAAAGAAACTCAGGTTATTTCTACCATATTAATGAATGAAAAGAACTTTCACTATTGGATTTTATTAATCTAGCTGAGTCAAAATGTTAAATAGGATATTATAACATCTTTACCAAAGCAGTTGCACCTCTTAGTGTAATAAATCAAAATAAAGTATTATAAAATGGAAAAATAATAAATCTATTTAAAAAAAATTCATCATATATTCAAATTAAGTTCGGATTTACCAAATCTTTAAAGGATCAAATCTTATCCATTTTAGCTCTTGATGGATCAGAAGTTAAGATAGATGTAAGTTGGTTTAAATATTAATATTAATTATAAATATATTCACAGAAATGGTGATGGATGTTTTTTTAAGGTACTTCATGTGAGGTCACAAAAAATATTATAATTATTAATATAAATATAAATATATTATTAATTTTATGTTTTTATTTTATTTTATTTTATTTATTTTTATGTAATTTGACTGAACCAAAATATTAATTAAGATATTACAACATCTCTATTATACTAGGTACAAAGTATCATAAAATTAAAAAATAATAAATTTATTTAAAAAAATAAGGAGATTAAAAAATACGTAAACAAAGTTGTAATTAATACTAATACATAATTGAAGTATGTGATAAATCAGAGATAAAATAATAATATATGCATTAAACATTTAGCTGGCTTTTAGGCCCACTTTGAAGTAGTTTTTAGCTATGGCGCATATTCAATTCTTTTTGGGAGGATATTAGTTCTTTGTACAAATTAATATGTAAACTATTGCACCAGAAGTTGTAAAGGAAATGTCTTAAGATGATATCAAGAAACTGTTCCATTAATGCAACCAGTACACAGTGGCATCTAAGTAAGTTGTTTTCAAATAAATTTTAAAAAATAATACCAACTTTAAAATATAATTGTAACTAGGCACTTTAAAATCTATAACATATTTATATACAATGATTATAGCTTATTTTTAAAATCTATAATCCATTGGAGGAAGCTGATCATTTCCCATCATCCATGGACGAGTGTCAGGAGACAACACCAGTGAATTGGAGGCTTTATTCTCATTATTGGAGGCAATTAAATCTGATACCACTGGAACACTGTCGATCTGGGCCGCTAAGAACTCAAAGAACGTATGCTTGTGGAATGGTATTTCGTGCAGACAGACAACACACAAGAAGAGTGGTCGCCATAATCTACCTCAATTATAGGGTTGGAAGGTACCCTTTCGCCGTCTCTTGGTAACCTCTCGTTATTGCGCACTTTGAATCTTTTTCATTAATATTTGCCAGAAAGAACTTCATCAGAATTTGGACAGCTTAAAGCACTACTGGAATATTACTTGTCCTACCCTTTATTCCACAACAGGGTTCTAATCCAAAAGCTTTCAATTTCCATATAACTTTTGAGAAGGGACCATCCAACAAGATTTGGTCGTGGGGAAGGACAACTGGTCTGATATTTATGCATTTTTGCTCTGAAATGAAATCACAATCACAGATGTGAAGCTGTGTACCTGTTCGTATTTGTCAACAATGTTACATAAAATGCTCAGATACTTGGCTAACTAGTCGAGAGTAATTGTTGAGGGAAGTGAAACATGTATTTGCCTTTTCAGACAAATCACAGGCTTTTAAGGCTTCCCCATGCTATTGTTAAGCAAGTATACTCTGTTCATTTCACCAGATGTTCCAGACATTCATGATTGCAAATTCTCAAAACTTGTGATAGTGAATTTACTGTTACATAACCCAACATCATAAACAAAGAAGCTTCAAAGATTCAATTTAGATCAACACTGCACAATTATTATAATCAATAACTTAATAAGATCTGCAGATCAATTGACAAAAAACCATATGAACAATTGAGAGAAACAAATCCCACTGCACAACTTAAAGTCATTGCGGCAAGCAGGTGTACCTGCAAAATCAGTCACTGCATTTTCCATTAAATCCATCAGCTTCAGAGTTAGTCCAAGATCTGTGGCCTAGTGACCAAGAAGTGATTACACTGACGAAGACTGTTCTAGCTGCAAATGCGGTGTCCATATTCATTGAGCACCACACTCGATATAGCTGGCCTTGGCCGTGAACAACAAAAAGAAAACAAATAGGATTCTAAAAAGCTTGTCCATATTTCCATTAAGTATTAACTGAAGCTTTGGTGCAAATAGCCGAAGATTGCAAATATCGACAAAGAAGGGATGAACAGGAATAACAGAGGAATCGCCATCGGCTGAAAATTTTGGTTCAAGTCTGCTCAAATCAGACGCTTTAACTACTCAGCCACAGATTGGCTGTATTACAGATTTAAGGTCAGCTCAGATGGCATGACGGCTCTTATTCAGCTGAGATTTTTTTTCAAAAACAGTAACCAAATTTAGACCGATAAACTTACAACAAGAACTGAGTCCGAGTCTAGTGCTACGAACCAATAAATCAATTCATAGCGAGAAAACTTTTTTTTCTGGAAGCAGAGTGGAATAAGCCTCCTCTTAATCTATCAAGAAACTGTTTACAAGAAGTAGTTATTTGATTATTGTGTGAAAGTGTTCTTTTTTTTCTTTCTTCTTTTTTTTTTTTTTTGTTCTTTAACTATTAATTATTAATTAATTTGACGGTGTAAAATTTTTCAATCGCCTAACATTTCATTTAATGATGCAAACTAGTAGAGAGTGGTACAGGTGAGTTGTTTTCAAATAAAAAATGCACGGCGAAAATAATTATAATATATTAATATAAATTTGAGAATAAATATAACTAGCAATTGCACCATATGTTGCAAAGGAAATGCTGGAAATAGTAGTATAGAGTAAGTTGAGTTTTAAGGTGGTGAAGGAGTTGGAGCTTAAGAATATGCATCATTTTGGGAAGGCTTTGGTAGCTAGATGCATATGGAGGCTCATATCAAATAAGGGTCTATGAAGCTAAGTTATCTTCTAAAAGTACAATGAACCTAATTCATTAGAAAACCTTCCAAGAATACTCATAATATAATTTGTCGATATGTTGGAAGGCCATTGTCCAAGCCTTGATGAAGAAGTTGAGTTTTAAGGTGGTGAACTAGTTGGAGCTTATAGTTATATAAAAATAGATTTGTTAAGGTCAAAAACCTACTAACATAAATAAATTCAAATGTATCTAGCACCATCATGAACTAGTGTGGAAAAATGTCAAGAAACTTTCCAAATTCAAAACCCAATCCTTCAAACCCAATATGCATACAAGAAATTACCAACATATTTGAGAATTTATTATTGTTTAAATGATTAGTACACCAAACTTACCCTATGACATAATGATAAGAAAAAGTAATAAAACATTGCACTTGTAATGACATTTGCCATACCACCTTCATCTCTCCCTCCCTGCATCTTTCATTACTCCATGTAAAATAAAATATTATTTCCAATATCAAAAGTCTTTAAACCTTTTCAATTGCAAACCATTAATATATTAGATTAAAAACAAATATCCATAAATTCAAAAATTATTATATAAATAAATTAGGTTGTAACTCTTCTTTGTTTCTTTATTTCTCTATTTGAGAGGATTTGATATTTAAATTAGATTTGTATTTTTGTTTCTTTATTTCTCCATTTTAGAGGAATTGATATTTTTCTCCATTTTAGAGGAATCCTATACGGGGTTGCATTATATTTAAATTTGCAATATTAAAAGAAGCATGTTAATAATATATTTTTACTATTTTATAAACTTATTTTTACCATTTTCTAAATGCATCCTATACGTGATTGCAATATATTCGAATTTGTAAGGTTAAAATAAGTATTTTATAATACATTTTGTCAACTACTTTTCATCTCTTAAAAAGCAAAATTATAATAGCTAATTAATAATTAATATATTAAAAATAAGGAAAATAAGGAAAATGAAAACTATGAAAATAAGGAAAATGCAACAGCTACCTGGAAATTTAGATGATCTGAAGATAAGTCCAGCATTGCCCCTCAGCAGTACCTCGAAGTATAATTGCTGTACATAAAAATGACTTCTTTAACATTGCAGGTATTATACAATAAAATATTTACTGTTATTATCATTTCACCTTAAAGCTGCAGAAAATATTTACTATTATTATCGCTCCACCTTAAAGCTATATTGCTTGTATCATCGCTTCAAGTTAGAATCGCAGAATCTGTTCAAATTGCAAGCAAAAAAGTACTTCTTTGCAAAACAAACCATTGAAATAAAGAAAATACAACAAATGGAAATTTACATGATTTGAAGACAAGCTGAGCATTGTCTAGAAGTATTGTTGTACATAGAAATGACTTCTTTATCTGTACATAGAAATGACTTCTTTATTAGCATTGAAGGTTAGGGAGCTCAACTGTGAGAAATGTCGGTGGAAAATCAAAATTAAGCCCTTTCCCCAGCGAAATTTCTGCAGTTGATTTCAAAATCAAAATCAAAATTAGAAAATTAATAATCATAATTATCAATAAAACATTTTGAATTGATAAATTATATAAAAATAAAAATAAAACTAAAACTAATATAAAATATAAAATCAATAATACAACTAATCTAAATCCATCTTAATTCTAAATATGCGAACTTTTTTTTAAAGTGAACATAAATTTAATCTCTCAATACTAATAAATCCAGAATTAAAATAAAAAACAACCCTTAACAAAAATATCTCAAATCCTTTTCCACATATAATACTCAATACTTAACTAAAACCAGAATTATAAATTAATTTAATATTTAATCATTCCATTGAAACTCAATTAATTTTTTATTAAATTATAAATTAAACAAGCTATTAAAATTTTATCCATCTTTTGGGCATGTCATATTTTAAACTCGAAACATTTTAAAAAGATTAAAATTACAACGCGAAAATTGATCAATGCCCTAGATAAAGAAAAATAAACATATATGTGGTGTATAGACCTAGGTGATATAGGGGAGCATGTGGAAGCATGTCAAACTAAGACAAAATGTGGAATTCTTAAATCTCCTGGAGTTGACTTGGTAGGGCATGGAGGTGAGTGGTGGAGGCTAGCTCACATTGCTAATTTGGCTAGATTTGGAAAAGGAAAACCCAAAGTCAAGTTTAAAAAGTGGATTGTTAGATAAACTTGACCTTACAATGAAATTGAGGTTGTTTCAATAGTTATGGTTGAGATTTGTGGTTTTGGGTACCTAGTATTGGTGACTCATGGTATTACATGTAGTTGAAGGAGTTAAAAGGCTTGTGTATTCTCCATTGTATGGAGCCTTGGATGAGCTGTGAAAGCTCAGGTTGTTGGCCAGCTTGGCCCGTGTTTTTTTCCAAGAAAAATAATAGATCTATTGTTGGCTGGTTTTTCCGCAATTGGAATTTTCCATGTAAATCATGAAGTATATGATTTGAATGTATTATTTCTATGTGTATTACTATTATATTTATTTCTCTCGGCATTCTATTCTATGCATGTATGTAACATCAATTCTTTATATTTGGCTCATAGGGTTGTTATATGTTGTGTCAGTATATTAAACAAATTCAAATTATTTATGCATCAAGCTATCAAAACATCAAACCATGATTCACACACAGAATTAAATAAAGCATAAACTAAATTTTATTAATTAAACTCATTTTGGTATGAAATAACATTTATTGGAGCTTGTTGGCCATACATTCTTTCTAATAGTCGTTGTTCATAGAAACACATGTTTACAATTTATATTAGAAAATTACAATATCATGGATTATTTCAAGAACCGATCTTCTCCATAAAGTTCTCAACATGATCTTCTACATAAAATTTTCAACATGATCTTCTCCACAAAGATCTCAACGAGTTCTTATGTCTTCAAGAACTCGTTCTTTTATATTTTTTTGAGGATGGATCGATGGTTTTGCATAAGAATCCCAAGGTACACAAATTTATGACCTCGTGTTCATATTATTTCTTGTCTTCCTATAACAACTTCAACTTGTGAGTTGCAACATGCATATATTGTAACATAGCAAATTCAACTTGTGAGTTGTAACAGACATCTATTGTAACATGCATCCACTTTGCTAAACCATACCTCAAAAAACTTTGTAACATGCCTCCACTTTGCTAAACCATACCTCAAAAAAAATTCTCCCGAGTGTAAGCTTTCGGAATCTTACTAGTTCTCTTATTTGGAACCCTTCGGGGACTCTTTTCTCTAGGCAATTGCAAATCTTCTCACCTTGTTTTAATATCACCTATATTTTGAAGACAAATATCTTACCATATCTTCAATCACTTATACCTTCTTCCACTAATTATCCTCCACGCTACATGCATAATTGCTTTCATACCACTTCATAAAATGAAAATCAAATTTTCAACCTCCAATTCATTCCTCCTCTATAGACACTTAATTCTACTAATTTCATATTTTATTTTATTTTCATTGATCGTACACTTTTACACTTCATACACAAATAACTTTACTAAAACCATGAATCATCTAATTCTAAAACTCATAAAATATAAAATATAACCACTTAGAAAATTTAATTTATTTACATAAAAGAATATATATTTTTTTGTCAATAATTAAAACATTTAAAAAAAATTCATATATCTAAAACTTAATGACATGGAAGGTATAATGGCTCGGTATAAGTTTTCCTCCATAAACATAATTCCGTCCTCGGCCAAACAAAATAAGCAAATCCTGGGCATATGATTTTCCAGTTGAAGTGAAGAAAGATCAAAAGAACTTTCATAGCTATGAAGCGGAGATCAGAAAAAAGAAAAGGCAAAGCTATTGATGCCATGATCTTTCGTTGCATTCGAATCTTGTCCAGAACATACATCGATTTCATGAACAGGGTGATCGACTATGAAGAAGATTGAACTCAATGACTATCGAACAAAATCGGAGCACAGTTGTTGCCATTCAGGCATTCATCTATCGGAAGTTGAATCGAAACAATTTTTTAGTTGTGAATTGAAAGGAAACTCACTTAGATTGAAACATGATACGATGGACAGTTGGATCAAATCTGTAACTTATAGTTTTAATTTGAAAAACGTAAATTAAAAATCAGGGTTTGAAAAAAATCTCAATTTTAATCATTAGTAAAATGAGGATAAAAATATTTTATCAAAAACTAAAAAGAACGTATGGCTATTTTATCCAAAATAAAATTAAAAATATGGAATAGTAAGCGGTTTTCAATATAGTCCATTCCAATTTCTCTGTTAAAATTGTTGAAATAGAATCGACAAAAAAAATGAAATCGACAACTCCACAACTGTCTAAATCTTTTTTTTAAGAAATCAAACTTATGTAATTTTGCCGAAATTTGACTGAAAGATTTTGGACACCAAACCTCTCCACTAACCATAAACCTCTCCACTAACCGTTAAATCACATCCTCCTAACTAAAATACACTAACTCTTTATCAATTACATTTAGCAATCCGAATTGACAAGACAATGTTTGACCCAACAATTTCATAAAACCAATACGACAAGGATATATATCATCGGACAAAACAATGACATGATCAGCACTGTTCTTGACGCAAATCCCACTGACAGGAACATCGTGTCCATCTCGTTAAAATACCCAACAAAACTTCATGCCAAATACACAACACAAACATTAAAATGCTCTACGAAAGTGTCAGACACACCCAAATCCCTATTCCGTCCAATACAGTCCTGTTCGGACAACCAGAATTTTAATTTATGACTGAGAAGAAGAAACAATAGAAAATGGAGAGAGTTGCAAACAGATTATAGAGTGCAAAGTTAATGATATGCATACCACTCCAAATGGATAGATAAATATCTTGTGGAAGTTTGGATTATGGTCAATCCCACAGACAATACTGTGGCTACCTGCGCTCTCGATCTCTAAAACTTCATCCATGGCTCCCAATATGAGTGAGTAGGAATTGCAGGACATAGTTTCGTTGGATGTTCGTGGATAAGCTTGGAGATGTCAAGGCGGTCGAGCTGCGAATTGGGATGTTTGAGAATAAATGAATACATAAATAACAATTGCTGCGGACTCGAAGATCTCCACAGTTTGTGTGGCTTCAATCACAGTTGCAGTATTGCTTGATTTTCCATACGCAAACATTGTGCTTGTAGGAAAAGCCCTGTGCAATTTCAGATGAGATAACTTATGTAAAATGGAGCAAGCATTTTTGCTGATTGTTTTTGCCTAACTAATTATAAATCATTAATATTAATTTATGTTGAAAAATTTAGAAAATAAAATATAATAATAAATAAATATTTATTATTATTTTTTAATTTTTAATTTTTAAATTGCTAAAATATAATTTTGATTTTTTTATTATTATTATTATATATTATCTTAAAGCTAAGGATACATTAATAGTTGTGAATGCTTAGTTGTTAAATTCCATACGACTGATGGAGATACCATTAATACTTTTACAGCGACGACCTTGATGGCGATTTCCAACAGAATGTTCCTAGGTTTGATGTGCCTGTTAGCAGGCCAAACACCATCAATAAAGTAAGCCAAGCCACCCATTTCAACTTTCTGAAAGACAATATGATGAGACCCTACAGATATTCGAAATTTCCATGTTGACCTCCCACCCATATTTAATTTCAAATTTTGAAGTTTTCCCCAACCCTCGTTGAATTTGAAATATGGTTGGAAGGTGGCCCAAGTTTGAAATAGGGTGGGATGGTGGCATTCAATGGATTCTAATTTCCAACAATATCAGTCTCCATTGCTTAGAAAGATGGAGCTATTGGAAAACTAATGGTCATGAAATAACATGCATGTTCATGGTAGCTATGCACTAATCATGGGGTGGCGGACTGAGCATGCAGGAGGGAGTGGTCGGGTGGGAGTGGAGGGGGGCGGGTGGTGGGTGTGGCAAAGGGGAGGGGAGGAGGTGGTGGAGGCTGGCGACGCGGGGGAGAGCGGGGTCCACCGTTTGGTAGCCGGTAGTCGGACAACGAAGAGCGGGGTCCACCGGATATCGGAGTTGTCGCGGGGGGTTGTCGGACGGAGCTGTCCCATCAGCCAGAGATGGTTGTCTGGCTATTCCATTTCATTTAACGAAACACTGCCCCTTTAACATGGTAGTATTTTAATTCATCTAATTTTCTAAAGAATGTTATAATATTTATAATCAATGGCGAGGCTTTGAGCACTTTTGAATGATAACCATTAAATCACCAATGACAATCAGTTGGATATAACGATCTTCAAATTTTCCCAAAGCGATAGAGCTTTGGATTGATTGTATTGTTCATAGCTTTTCCCAGTCCCCAGGCGAACCTTGTTTCAATTGTTTCATGTTTTCCGAATTCCCAAATGAAACTTGTTTCAATTGTTTCGTGGAGGTTATAAAGCACCCATCCCGTTCATGTCTCCCCGTTTTAGTATCTTTCTCTTACATAAAAAATAATTAATAATTTTGAATAATATATATATATAATTAATATGATATTTTCTTTTTGTAAATTATATAACTCTATTAACTTTAGAATCAAGTAATTACATGATGGTGAGTAGGTGTGTGCATCAAGCCATCACAACCTGACTCAAAAGAGTATTTCCTGTCATTACGTTAGTGAAAACATGATAATCTGTGTAAGCATCAAAACTCGGTCGCTGAAGCCTGAAGTGGAGGATGGCAAGGGTATGGAACCTTTATAACAAACCAGAAGCATTCCAAAACTGAGAAAAGGGTAGAGAGGATATGCATTGATATTGATCGGCCTGTCAAGGGTATTTCCCTCATTGAGAGTAGTCTGGGCATGGTTTCTGGTGGTGGTGCCATTGGTATCTCTTTTGACAGCAGGAGGGGCCTCTACAATGACCATATTATTTTTTAAAAGAGCGTAATGAGGTGATTCTTTGGTGACGAAATGGTGGTGATGGATGGCACTGACACACAAAACAAATTTCTAAGTAAGGTCGTCTAAATTCTTCTCCAGAATGGAATTTTGGTCCCTGTTGGCCTGCATGGTGAGACCAACCATAGTTTTGGTCTGCCAGTGGAGTTTAATGGCACGACTGAAGAGATTTTCCCTAGCTCTTGTGAGGACTAGGTCGGGGATCTAGTTGAATTCCTCGTTCACATCATCAGTGGCAATGCGTTGTCACACAGTGTGAGCTTGGTCTTCAAGATCAGTGATCCTATCCCGGGTAGCAGGATTTACCACCATCTCATAATTGATGGCCGCTTGTCGAGGAGCAATCTCAACCTTATTGGTTTGCTCCATACTGGGGAAGGCCCAGTGAGAGGTCTGGGCTCTTCTTCCGCGACCCCTACTTTTTTTTCTCCCTCTACAACCAGAAGGGGTATTGCATTGGGTATACATGGTGGACTGAAGGCCAATAGAGTAGGGGAGGTGGTGGAACAGAAGCTGACCGGAGGGGGGGAGCTATTGGAAACGAAAACAGGGTTGAGAGCCAAAGGCTTGGAGGTCTGAAACTTATAGGCAGCAAGCCAAGCGAGTTTATGTGAGAGAATGGGAGGATTAATTATTGAACCGCTAGCTCTGGTCTAAAGGGAGTGGAGATGGTAGGGGATCCAGGTAGTGGATGGGCTACTGTGGCGGTGGGAAGTTACTGCTGAGGTACTTCACTCGCAGTGAAGAGAGGTGCCATATCCAGGTGTCATGGTTAAGGTATGTGGGTTCCACTGTCAAATGATTTCGACTTGACATGTCCATCCTCATAATGATGGCACAATCATGCCTTGCATTGGGTTGCTAATAATCATCTTAGGCTTGGGAAAGGAGGCATATTTTTCTGTCCACCCCATCATTTGCGAGTATGTTCGCTAGCTAATTTTCCTTACATCGGATTGCGTGGAAGGAAATGCCTTTGGCATGATTGATATGAGTTTTGATTTTGTGGAGGATCTTTTTTAGCCACCAGCTGTTTGAGACCTTGTCTGCTCTATGCCCTTGTTTAAGTTTTTGACAGATTTGAGTTGCCACCATCGAGTCTCCTTCCACAAATAATGGCCAAAAGTTATGATCCTGAGCTATTTCTAAACCATGTTCCAATGCTTGAATTTCATCATCATTGTTGGTTGAATATCCTAGGTTACCTTCATAAATCCATAATATTTTTCCTTTGTGATTTCTGAAGACTCCCCTAAAGCCATAGTTTCCAGGATTTCCCTTTGCAGCGCGCCATCATAATTCAACTTGATGAAGCCCGTCTCAGGGGATTCCAGGCCAGAGCATCGGTCTGAGGGAGGGGATGAAGGGGGGTCAGGGGGCAGGGGAGAAAGAGAGGTCAACCAATTGGATGATATGGAGGCCCAATTATAAATGTTTGAGGCAAAGGAACAATCATTAAGTAAGTGATTGGTGGTATCCTCTTCGAGTCAGTAGAGAGTACATCTGGAGGGTCCGATGAAGCCCTTCTTTCGGAGGTTGTCCCATGTGAGAATTTTCCTTTGCAAGATGAGACAAAGAAAGATGGTGATTTTTGGCATGTGCTTAATAGCCCATAGGTCTTTCCATTTACGTTTAGGAGGGATGGGATTGGGGGAGATCACATAACAATAAGCTTCCTTGAGGTTGAAGTGGCCTACTGGGTTCTTCCCCCATCTTAGTTTGTCCTTTTCATCCGTCCTTTGAATCTGTTTCCGAGTGAGCTTTTCGGAGAGATTAATCCAAGTTAGCGGATAAGTGTGGTAGTCCAATTCGAAGGCAACCAGCCAATCCCTCTAGCTTTTGTTTTCGTTGCTGTCTTTCCAATAGTGTTTCACCAGGATTTTATTTTTGTTCTGAATATGAGTTTTTATCTGCTCATACTGTTCTTGATTTAGCTTGGGACGTTGTTGCCATTCATCCTCCCAGAATAGAGAAGTTTCTCCATTACCAATTTCCCAGAAACAATGATCTTGGATCATTTTCATGTTTTCCCATGCTTGATTCCACATTGTTGAGCTTTTGATGGTGTCATTTAAGTGGAGGAGATCTTCCTCGCTGTGTGTGGGAGGGTATTTAGCTTTCCACAGAGTGGCCAACGAGGAGTGGATGTTGGTGATCCATCTCCACCACGTCTTAGCCCCCAAAGATTCGCCCATTTTCTCTAGGTCTCTGAGACCCATGCCTCCTTCATGCTTTGCCCTGCAGACTTCATCCCAAGCCACGAGGGCCCACTTACTGTCATCCTTTTTGCCTTTCCAGAGTAAGTTTCTTTGGATGTTTCGAAGATTGCAAGAGATGGCTTTGGGGGCAGCTAGGGCGGAGTATTGGTAGAGGGGAATGGCTTGCAAAACAGACTTAACAAGTACTAGACGACTAGCGAAACTGAGAGTTCTGAAGGTCTAGTTGTTTAGATTTTTCTCTAGCTTAGTTGTGAGATTTTCCCAGTTGGATTTAATGAGAGGTTTTTCCGAGAGGGGTACCCCCAAGTACTTGGAAGGGAAGGAGCTGAGTTTAAACTCCAGAATTTTGGCAATATTTTGCTGGATGGTGGGTGGAGTGTTGAGAAAGAAAAATTTAGATTTGTCGACATTGATGGTCGTGCCTGAGGCCTCCAAGAAATAGGATAAGATAGATTTAAAGATCATTGCTTCTTTAATTGTTGGAGTGCCCATGAGCAAGATGTCATCAACGAATTGCTGATGAGTAGAGGGGGGAGTAGATTGGTAAAGTTTAATGCCTGAGATGGATTTTAGGGAAGAGGCTGCAGAGATGGAGCGACTTAAAACTTCAACCAAGATGACAAAAAGAAAGGGAGAAAGGGGGTTGCCTTGCCTAATGCCTCGGGTAAGGGAAATGATTTGGGAAGGTGAGCCATTGAGCAGAATAAAGAAAAACACACTTGTTACCATCGCCATGATCCATTTGATGCAGCCTTTGTTGAAGCTGAAAGCCTCCAAGATTTTCCTGGTGTATTCCTAGCTTATTTTTCCGAAGGCTTTGGACATGTCCAATTATATTAGCATACCCGATTTCCTTTGGATTTTAAGAAAGGGAATTATCTTCTGGGAGAGGATGATGTTGTCTAGAATTTATTTTCCTTCTACATACCCTGTTTGGTGCTGGAAGATGAGGAGCAGGAGAATGGTTTTGATGTGATTGGCTAGGACCTTGGAGATGATCTTGTAGATGACATTGCAAAGATCTATGGGCTTGAAATTTTCGGGAGAGTCCGCATCTTCGGATTTTGGAATCAAGTTGAGGAAGGTGGCATTTAGAGATTTTAGGATAGATTTTTGAATGCAGGATTCTTCCACAAGATCATGGATCTCTGATTTCATCAAAGGCTAACATGCTTTGTAGAAATCAATTGTGAAGCCATCTGGTCCTGGAGCCTTTCTGTTAGTTATAGACATGATCACCTCCTCAAATTCTTGCATGGTGACTTTTCTGAATAGCATTTGGTTATGTTCCTGGGTTAGGATGGAGGGGATATGATCCGTAATTTTTTTTATTCCTTTATACCTATTTTGATTGGTTTCATCAAGGAGAGACGAAAAATAATGATTGAGTTCCTCTTCCATCTTAGCATGAGTGTGTATGGTGGTTCCTTGTCTCGTTTTTAGGCTCAAAATTCTATTGTGTTTCTTGTGCTGGATCATGGATCGGTGGAAAAAGGCATATTTTTTCTCCCCACATTTTAACCAGCTAATGCGAGATTTCTGTTGCCATAGTTTTTCCTCTTGTGCGGCCCTTTCCTCCCAACTATTTTGTAGATTTATTTCCTCCATTTTCCTTTGCTTTGTAAGGATATTGTTTATGATTTGCTGCTGTAGGGCTTCTTGCTTGAGCTCTATTAATTTTTTTTTCTTTTTCCGTGATGATATTTCCAAAGGTTTGCTTGTTACAGGTCCTTATCTCTGTTTTGATGTGCTTTAATTTTTATTGGAATTGGTACATTTTGTTTCCCTTCTTCGATTGAGGGATCTCCCACCATTCTTTCATTTTTCCCATGAATTTTGGGTGGTCAAGCCAGAATGCTTCAAATCTGAAGGGCTTATTTTCAGGTCCTTCCATAATTTTGATCGATAGGGAAATGGGCCAGTGATTAGAGCCTCCCTGAGGAAGAATTCTAGCTTCCGTTTCCAAAGAGGTAAGATAGATTTCTTCCGAGAGGAGGAAGCGATCCAACTTTGATGCTATTTGTCTACTCCACCCCTCCTATTTTTCCAGGTGAAGGAGCCATTCTTGGTGGGAATATCTATAATATTTAGATCATCTACAATGGATTTGAAGGCCTCTATTTGTCCAGTTTTCTAAGACCTCTTTTTTCCTTCAGATTGACTACCATATTAAAGTCCCTTGCGATGAATTTGTAAGGATGGCAAAGAGAGTTTTGTAGTATGTTGAGTCTTTTTAGCATATCTATTCTTTCATCTGCAATGTGGGGTGCATAAACATTGGTTACACACATACTGTCTTTAGATCCTATGATTTTCAGGATCGTGGTGAGAGTATGTCTGGTGGTTGTGGAGTCAGTGAGCTTGAAAAGGGAGTTTTTCCAAAGAGTGGTAACGCTGCCTGCAGAACCTCTAGCTGAGATTTCTGCATAGCTATATTGATTGAAGTAGTATTTCTTGATTAGTTCCATGTTTTCTAAGTCGCTCTTGGTTTCTTGGAGCAACATGATGTCCGATTTTTCCGTTGCTATTTTGTTTTTAAGAATCCTTTTTTTGTCGGGACTGTTCAGTCCTATAATATTCCATGTGATGAAAATCATTGAAAACTTTGGGGATTAAGGTTAGGGCCTTTACCTTTCCTTCTTGATGGGAATAAGCTCAAGTTCTCTGGAGAAGTTTCTGTTTTGGTTTCTGTCACGCTTCATGTTGGGACCTTTAAGGAAGTATTACTTTGTACTTATGTGTGCTAGGATGACTTTGCACCTTTAGTGCCCATTGAGTTTTGTTCTGATATTGCAGCATTATTTCTTATGGAAAGCCTCTTCTATTTTACGGATCGATCTATTAGGATGGCCTCAATACCATTTTTTCCATTGTTTGCAATTTTTGGAGGTCAACGCCTTTTAGAACCTCTTCTATCACATATTCCTCACAGGGTAGGTGCTTCATGTGCTTACTTCATCTCTATATCCTCCGAGCTTGCTCTTTTCCCTCGTGTTGCGTTCTTGGGTTTCATTGTGCCTGGAGGTGTGTTATGTGAAGTGTTCTGGTTGTGGTTGTTTTCTGCCGTCTTGTGATGGATTGGTTCCTCCTGTGTGGAGTTTAAGACTTCGAATTTGTTTTGTTGTGATATATTGTTTTGGTATTTCTTTGTATTTTCCTTTTCCCCCTATTTGTTTATGTTTCCTATATGGGTGAATCCTTTCTCTTCCTTCTTCTTGCTTATTTGCGCTTCATTTTCCATTGTATTATTTTGTGGGCATTCCCGGAAGAGCTGTCCATGCTCACGGAATTTTCGACATCGAAAGGGTATATGCTCGTAGTTAATGATTTTCATCCAGATGTCGTCTATGTAGTTGAGTCTTATGGCTTCTAGTAGAGCACCTGAAACATTGAGGTAGACACATATGCGAGCATATGATATATAGTGCCCATTTCTGGTGCCTTCAGACATTTGGATATACTCTCCTAGTTCGTCTCCTATGTATTTGAGGACGGAGGGAGCCTAGTGGTCAGTAGGCAGAGAGTATAATCAAACCCAAACTGGAACCTTTGTGAAGTCCTCTTTTACAGGTATGAAGTTTTCCTTCTAGAAGCTCATGTAGAGACCAACTGAGTTGAAGAAGTAGGGGCCTCCTTCAAAGATTCTATCCCGATCTTCCAAGAGGCCGAAAATGACTGTGAAAAATCTTTTGGATCCAAGTTGCAGGTTGATTTATCCTTTTGGTTTCCATTTTGCTTGGATCCAGCCTTTAAGGGATTTCTTTGTTGGCCAGATTCCCATAAATTTGCATATTATGACATGTTCTTGCATATATTATCTGTATACCGTAATTTCCGGATCTTGAATGATTACTTCTGGTATTTTCTGGGCCTTTGGATGACATGCACTTGCTTGCTTGAGTACATGTGGTGGAGTTGTATCAATGTTAACACCTTATTTGGCTGCATTTTTGTTCTCTGGGGCGGTGGTATTCGCATCGTGGTACTTTGATGTAGTGGCATTATTTTTTACAGCGGTGAGGTTAGGCTTAGAAAAAGTGAAGCTGTGAGTGAGGCAGGTGAAGAAGGATGAATCGTCGGGCTTAGGAAAGTTTCTGACCACCAAATCTCTGAATGAATAGCTCGAAGGTCTGGCAACTGGCACTGCCAAGGGTCCACTAGGGGAACCCATGCAGGGCCGGTAGAGGCAGAGGCCACAGGGGCTGCAGAGCATCATAGAATTTGCGGAGCAGTGCAACAAGAGTGAACATTAGAATTAGATCTCATTATAAACCATCTAAATTAATATAATATTAAAAATTAATACAATTTAACATAATAAGATATTAGTAAACTTCATATTTACATCTCGTCTTTATCCATTTTTTAATGCAAATAGTTGCTTAAATTATGGGCCTTAGTCTAAAAAGCCCACAAAATAACCCAGAAATTTCGGCAAGAATATGTAAAATCCGGTAGAAATCTTTGAAAATATGGATTATAGTTGTCAAATTTCAAGATTTTGGGTGCCCCAAAGGTTTTTGATGGTGCTAAATCCATTTCCACCATAAAAAAAATGGTTCAAACACTCCAACTATCTGATTTTTTGAAAAAAAATAACTAACTGATTTAGGAAAAAACTTGTCGTCCGGGCTATTCTGTGGTGTCGATAAACAAGTCCAAATTATGGCGGGCAACTAACCACATGACATTGTTGTGTATAAACACTGCAATGACAATAATTATTATGACACTTGGTGAATTATATATATTTTTAGATTTTTTAAAATTTTTAATATAATTTTTACACTTGTTTACATTTTGTTCTTCTCCATTTTCTATGCAAACAATTGCTTAAATTATGGTGTGAGGCTATCCACATGGGGTTGTATTGTGTAAATATTGCAATAAAAATCAATTTTTTTATTTTTTTGTAATTTTTCTGTCAAAAAAACTTGCATTATATTTTCATGACAATACAGTTCACATCGTTCATCTTACTAGTCTCCCTTCTCTCATTCCAACTAGATTGTTTGAGAGTGGGGGTTGGAACTAGCCAAAATGAGCTTGTAATAACTATTATTTCAAAAGTACATATACACAGAAGCATATCTGGCATAAAAAAAAGGAAAAAAAAATATCAATTGCATATCAAGGGGGCTAGTGAGGAGGCACCACAGGAGGAGCATCAAACATGCCATCAACATGAATATGAAAACCAATGTGCTCCACCCTCGCTTCCAGATTGCGAAGGTGGTCGATTATACGATGGTGCTGATGTCTCACTGTTATGTGTAATTATGATCTATGGATAAATCAAATTCCCTAAGTGTGGTGCTAGGCACTTAGAACAACAGATGAAAGACTTTGCTATCACTTTCTCTAAGAACAAATAGACACATAGAATGATAGAAGAACCTACTTGTGATCCAAGTGCTTCTTCTTCTCCTTCTATTGCTTTTGCTATAGCCTATAATCCAACTTATATCGCCAGAGTGATTCCTACAAGTATAAAAAAAGAACAACAAACATATTGCAATATACAGATGCCTACTTATCTTAATCACTTAAATCGATTAAACATGAAATATATATATCATTAAAGATTCCATTGCATGACAAATAGAAACATAAACATATACATATATGGGAAAATGAACAACAATATTTATTAAAGAATAGAAGGGGGGGGTTACAACCAATGATCGATTTGATGTCACTAGCTCCAACTTCATTCCAGCCTCATCACATTCAACATCACACCAGCTGCATCTCACTTCTTTCACTCTCTCAATTGAGAATCCAACATCTTTTCTTTACAAAAATTATTCCCTTCCTAGCATTAGGATCTGTGCTCAATATATAGGGAAATTGATGGTAGTTTCTCAAGGAATGACTTTCTAATAATATGCAAGACATGTTCTCAAGTTCAGAGGTGTTATATGGACACTTGGATTCAATGTTTGACACATATGGACTCTTCTAGAAGGCACTGGCCATGTGGAGATTCCGAAACAATGGGAATTTCGCTCCCATTTGACCAACACATCCTTCAATGTCGGGAAGTGCATTGCAGTGCACCCTTGAATGGAGGGAGCTGCATATACAACACAGTTAGTCCTTTGAGAGGCAGTGTTGGTGAGCTCATAATGTTGGACACCAAGGACACACTTAAAGCGGTGTGTTGAGACATGGACTAACTTCCTCTCATGGATCCCTAACTCACGGTGATTGTAGCGGAGACTAATGCTGTGGGTTTGGTGCTGTGGGTTGTGATTCCAACACATAATCTATATAATATATACTTCAAACCTTGGAAATATCACAATAGAAGCCATAAATTATTTGTTCTTCTCTTAGGGCATATAACAACTAAAATTTAAGGGGATGGTAGACCCTATTTCATTGGTCCTGGGGATGATGTCCAATTTGATTAGGTCATGGGGGATGATGCCCAAATCAACCTATAACTGTTACCCCCTAAAGCATGAAGTCGAAATAATAACAATATTTTGAATGAGATGCTTTACGACGTGATGAGCTAGAACTGTTGAGATTCAACAAGAAGATCTTAGTGAATTAAGCACCTACACTAGGATGGAGCCTCAGGCTATTTTTAGGTGGATGTATATTTATAGATGCATGAGAAAATTCTGTTTATAGATGCATGTATATTTATTGATGTATGTGCAAGTTATATTTATAGATTACATGTATATTTATAGATGCATGTCGACTATTATTATCCCTTAATATTAGTTGGACAATAAACAATAATCTATTCTCGAAGAGCACTTGGAAATAGTTAACTGAAGTGGAAAATCAGTTAGCTAAAGGAAGTTCGAGTTAAGAGGTTGGTTGGTGGGACATGCAAGTGGAATTAGTTGTAACTAAGTGATTCGAAGTTGTAATAGAGTTGGAAGTGTAGTTATGCAAGTTGTAAAGTAGTTTATCTTAGTTAAGTGAGTTAAACTCAGTTGTGCTATTTGTAACTAAAGATATACTAGTGAGAGATCAAGTGAATTAATTATTAATTAATTTACAATCAGTGGTCTCACATGCAACTCAATATTTACTACTATTAACTGCATGCATGTTAGATCCAGTGGAGACCCAATTGAGTCCTAGGTGAAAGGGAAGTAAACTATCAGTTGTGACATTATCCGGTTGCACACATGCAACCACACACACATTATATGTGTCCATGAATATTGCACAGTCAAGGCAAGCAAGATTGCATTCATTCAGGGATTGTAATTAGGAAGGATTTCACAGTGGAGGCATGCTATCTCGAGACAGTGAATTGGCTAAGGAACTTGCCAATTTTTGTATGACAGTGTGAGACAGTTAGCTCATGTACTAAGAGCTCTTGGATTGGAGCTTTGTATGTAATTGTTTCATGATCCATGATATAATAAATAATAGAAGATAGTGGGGTTTTTAGGTATAAGCTTTCCCCGGGTAAATTATCTGTGTTACGTGTGATTGATCTTTCCTCATGATATTGTGATTGACGATTATGTTTTAAATTTCCGCAAAGATAAGCAGAATCAATTCTATATTTAACAGTAGAATATTGTTAGATCAGGAGAATCCAAGAAATACATGTATTTTGTATTAAATTTCTACATGGTATTAGAGCACAGGAGATTGCAGTAGTGAAGCAGGAGCTGAGTTTTGTTGGTGGAGAGAATTCGAATTTGCAGAAAGACTTTCTTGATGCTACAGCTGATTCAAGATCGAAATAGCTTTCAATGGCTTGAGGCTAGAGTATGAACTCAAGGGCAGCTCGAACTACATTTCTTGGAAGGATAGGATGGAGGCAGTACTCGAAGATAATGGTTTGAAGGAATTCATTGAAAAATATGTTCCTAAGCGAGATGCTGCAGATGCTGCAAATCTTGATGCATGGCAAAAGAAAGTGGTATAAAGTAGAGGATGTTTATGTTGAAGGAGTACGAGGATACATTGTCTCAAGCCTTCATGTGAAAGCCACTCCATTTGCTATGTGGGAGGCTTTGACGGATCTTTTCCAAAGTAGCAGCGACCATAGGAAATTGGCGCTCAAATATAAAATTAGGAAGATCAAGATGGAAAAGGGTGACAACATTCCAAAGTATCTCATGAGTTTTTTCCAATGTCGGGATGAACTTGGGAGTGTGGGAATAACCATTGTTGATGATGATTTGGTGAGCTTGGCTCTCTTGGGACTTCTTAAGATTTGGCACAGTTATGAAGAATCCGTCATCAGACGGAAATCGTCGATTGGGAACGACTATGGTCGCATCTAGTGGTGCAGGAGGAGTTCGACGGAACACTGTGAGATGGCTCTTCATCAAAGCATGATGATGAAGAGGATTTTGCTTTGGTCGAAGGCAAAGAAGGGGAAGGGGAAGAAAGTCCATTCTAAATCCGAGTCTAAAGGCAAGAAGCCGGATATGTCTAAGGTGAAGTGTTTTTACTATCACGAACATGCTACTAATCGTCCACAAAAGAAGAAGAACAAGAAGGCCGCCGGAGCCGCAAACAGAGGACCTTGCTCTAAACTTTGAGCTTGAATTCTCTTTGATCACATGCATGGTGTCAAGTGCATTGGGATCGCTGTGGTATTTGGATAGTGGCGCTTCCTTTCACATGACGAGAGTTAAGAAAATTTTCAGTGACTTGGAGGAGAAAGATCTCCAAATGCATATAGAGATGGGTGACGATGGATGATACAGTGTGACTGGCATTGGTTCCATTACCTTTCAGAGAGATTCAGGTAAACCATTTTAATTGAAAGATGTTATGCATGTTCCAGGTCTAAAGAAAAAATTGGTCTCAGTCGCAATGTTGGAGGACAGAGGCTATGACGTTTTTTTTAGCGATGGGAAAGCTTTCCTGCAACATAAAACAGTGGGTCAAGCCAAGAGGATAGGATTCAAGTTAAGAATATCTACAAGATGGAGGTAGATGGTTGCGCTGCCATGATGGCAAGGTGGAAAAATTGGCAAGTCGGGATGAGGGCGAATTATGGCATAGGTGATTGGGCCATCTTCATCATGGAGCCTTGAAATTCATGTCGCAAATATCTACTGGAATCTAAATCTGAAAACTTGCTTAGTTAGATTAGTGCAATGGTTTCACCATGGGAAGTATGTAAAGTCCAACTTCCTAATGAGAAGGAGAAACGTCCTTCGGGATCTCGGAGAGTTCACAATGGATCGTTCTTGCTTCAACAGCAAAACATAAGTGCTATGTAATATTTGTTGATGACTTTTCTCGTAAATGTTGTATCTTCTTCATGTAGAAGAAAGATCAAACATTCTCAAAGTTCTGTGAGTTTAAGGCATTGGTGGAGAAAGATTCGAGGAAGCAAGTGTAGGCTCTTAGGAGCGATAATGGTGGAAAATACATCTCTAACGAATTCAAGAAATTTTGCAGAAAAGAAGGAATTCGAAGAGAACTCATAACACCTCATAACCCACAAAAAATTGGGGTCGTAGAGAGGAAGAACATAATGATCGTGGGTGTAGCACGAGTGATGTTGCATGATTAGGGCCTACCAATGCATTTCTGGGCGAAAGTATGCAACATTGCGGTTTATGTGCAAAACTGTTGTCCTCATAGAGTACTTGGCATGAGTACACCTGAAGAAGATTTCACTGGTAAGAAACTGGATGTTTCACACTTTAAGATATTTGGCTCATCTGTTTATGTGCATGTGACCAAGGACACCAGGAAGAAGTTGGAACTGACTGCTGAAGTTGAAATATTTATGGGGTACACATAAACACCCCATAATTATCATGTGTATTTTCCAAATAGTCAAATGAATGTGGTGTGACAGGATATAAAATTCGATGAGGGGAAAGCCATGCGGTTGTCACTTAAGAGGGAGCTAGAATTGCATGCGGAGGTGAAAGGTTCATGGAGGGAGGAGTCCACTCACGCAAAGACAACCATCTAAGGCACGCATACCATATATTGATAGGTCGAGACTTGATGCCGTACGTAATGTAGGGGCCCCTACTTTTCAACACGTGCAAAGACAAGCCTCCCCGACCAATTTACCGGATACATGGCTCTTATGAGCAAATTTATTGTGAATAAACCATATTCCATATAGGAATCAGTGTAGCAGCCTACTTGGGTTAATTAAATGGTGGAGGAGTATGACTCCATTGTCAAGAACAGTGCATCGGAGATAATCCCAAGACCGATCGACAAATCAGTGGTTGGATTGAGATGGATCTACAAGGTAGAGCAAGCTTTTGATGGGAGTGTGGAGAAATACAAGGCCAGAATTGTGGCTCGAGGATTCTGACAGATCGAGGGGATAGATTATGATGAGAGACCTTTGTGGCACCCTACAAGGTATTCTTCCTATAAGGACCTTCCTTGCCTACAAATAAGCAGATGGCTAGCATATTCACTGATGGATTTAAGACTCGCTTTCAATGGGACTGAGGAAGAGGTGTACAGCAAAGCAACAAAGTTTCAAGATCTTCAACAACGAGATGTAGGTGTTACTCCTTCAAATGCCTACAAGGTTATTGAAGTCGGGGCCAACGCGCTAGTGGCGGGATCTGCAGTATTTGGAGCAAAGGATTATGTTGAAGCTATTAAGGGCATCAAGCCCAGTAAGAGGCCAGCGCCAGTTGTAGCATGAGACCAGTTTTTAATAAGTTGACGTTTATGCATTATATGGTTCTGATTCTATAGCCAGTTTAGCATATTGATCTCTTGTTATGCCCTGAAACAAGCCGGAACTGATGTGAAGGGTTATTAGTTGTCATTTTGTGGCAAGTGTAATATTATTTATTATTTCTCATTCTCCATATAACTTGCAAAATCACACAAATAAGAATGCATGTCAGCTCACAAAAGTCTGCAAATTGTAGGAAAATCTTATGGTGGCATCGGGTTGCTGATCTCGAAGTGGCTCAACGGTGGTTGTTGAGCTTACGCGGAGGACGTCCATAAATGCGTATCATGTCTCATGCATGGCAGTAGGTGATTTAGGGGCTCTGGGTAGTCTTTACATTGAGATTATCACATCCAAACGGACATGCCACTTTATTTCCTGGTACATTATTCATTCAGACGGATTTTTAGTATCCATATGGGATTTTTTCTTACTACTTCCTAGGTAGCTGAGATTATCACATTCAAACAGACATTGATATTCCTATCACTTTAGTATACGTTGGTTTTCCGGGAATAATCGATGTTGGTTTCGTGTTTTAATAAACAATGGTATAATAGAGATAGGAACATAGTTACCGATGAAATAGGTAACCTGACCTCAAAACGGGAACTCTAGCCCAAAAACTCTCAAAAAACATGAAAAAACACCCCCAAAAAAAAAGTGTGTCTTCCAGAACGCACTTGTTTTTTTTTTAAGGTCAAATTTCAACATTTTCTAAAATTATGCTAAAAAAAAAATTGTTTGTTGAAAAAAGGATTGAAAAAACACCCCCCAAAAAAAAAGTGTGTCTTCCAGAACGCACTTCGTTTTTTTTTAAGGTCAAATTTCAACATTTTATAAAATTATGGTAAAAACAAAATTGTTTCTTGAAAAAGGATTGAAAAAACACCCTCAAAACAAAACCAGTTGATGCTGTAATAACAAAAAAAAAAATTGTGTCATACTTTTGGCATTTTTAAAAATAGAAGTAACATTTTTTAATTTTTAAAATTCAAACATTAAAAAAAAACCTAAAATTTAAGAAAAAAAATAAATTTAAAAAATAAAAACATTTAAAAGCTTAAAATTTAAAAATATATGAAGATAAAAAAATAAAAATAAAAACAAAGTAAAAATTTTAATTCAATCATTAAAAAAAACCTAAAATTTAAGGAAAAAAAAAAAAAAATAAACCAAAAAAAAATTATAATTAAAATTTAAAAAAATATAGAAATTAAAAAATAAAAATAAAAACAAAATAAAAATATTAAATTAAAAAAAAAAAAAAAAACAAGTAAAAAAAGGAAGGAAATTAAAAAAATAAAATATAGAAATTAAATTTAAAAAAGAAAAAGAAAATGCTTATTAAATTTAAAAAAAGAAAAAAAAAAAATTAAAACAAATAATTAGATTTAAGGAAATATATTAAATTTTAATAAATTAAAAAATTCAAAATTAAAAAAAAAACACTATTCAAATTAAAAGGGAAAAAAAAAAAATTAATTAAAAATAAAAAATAAAAATAAAATACAATAAAAATATCAAATTTAAAACAATATATATTAAAAAAACAAATAAACTATAAAAAATAAATTAAATTTAAATTATAAAAAATAAAATATATATATGAACTTAAATTAAAATAGGTATATACATCAAATTTTATTAAATTAAAAAAAAGAGAGGTTAATATTAAAATAACAAATTAAATTTAAAAACAAAAATATTATATTTTAATAAATAAATGAATAAACAAATAAATTTTGAAAGAAAAAATAAATTTTAAATATAAAAGAAAAAAATATATATATTGTTAAACGAAAACTTTAAAAACTTTAAAAATCAATTAAAAGTGGAAAATTGAAAAAAAAAAAAAATTAAATAAAAAAAATTTAAAAAAAAAAATAATTTAAAAAAATTAAGTTTCATTTTTAAAAAAATCTAATTTTAAATACACAATTTTAATTGAAATAAAAAATTTACATAATTAACAAAAAAAAAAAAAAAAAAAGAAGAGTAAAACATTTAAAAAACATATTAAATCGAAATAAATTAAAAAAAAATATAAAAAATTTATTAAATTTTATAAAATTATATTAAAAACCTAAAAGTAAAAGTTAATAACAATGAAAAATTATGAAATTAAAAAAAAAAAAAATCAATTAAATAAAAAAAATGGGCGAAATTTAATAAAAATTATTAAAAATAATAATAATAATAATAAATTTAAAACAAAAAATAATAAAATTAAAAAAAAAAAAATCAATTAAAAAAAAATTTAAAAAAAAAACAATTAAAAAAAAATTTAAAAAAAAATCAATTAAAAAAAAAACATTTAAAAAAAAACATTTAAAATTTTTTTTTTTTAAATTTTAAATGTTTTTTTTTTAATTGATTTTTTTTTTAATTTTTTGTTTTAATTGTTTTTTTTTAATTGTTTTTTTTTTTAATTGATTTTTTTTTTTAAATTTTTTTATTAATTGATTTTTTTTTAAATTGTTTTTTAATTGTTTTTTTTTTAATTTTTTTTTTAATTGTTTCTTTTTAAAAAAAAAAAAATTTTAATTTGAAAAAATAAATTTATTTTTTTCAAAAAATAAATTTCTTTTTTAATTTAATATTTTTATTTGAAGTAAAATTCGTTTTTTTTTATTTTTTTATTTTTTTTATTTTTTAAATATATACTTACATCTATTTTTTATTTGATTTTATTTTTATTTTTTTATTTTTTTTTAATTTTTAATATTTTTATTTTAATTTGATTTAAAAAAAAAAAATTTGAATTTCAAAAAATTTAAAATTATTTTTTTAATTCAATTTTTTTATTTTAAATTCAATTTGTTTAATTTTTTTGATATTTAATATTATAGAATAATTTTTTTTTTTAAATTTAAAATTTAAAATTTATTTATTAAAATTTTTAAATTTTAATTTAATTTAATTGTTTTTCTTATTTTTTTTGTTTATTTAGTTTTTCATTTTTAAAATCTATAAATGGTTTCACTGAAAAAAAAAAAAAAAACACTAAATTTATGTATATTTGTTTTTTAATTATTTGCACGTGGTTTTTTTCATTTTTTTTGTTTTTTAATGATAGGTTTTTTTTTTTTTCTTTTTCTTTTTCAATTTTAATTGTTTTTTTTAATTTGTTTTTTTTTGTAAATTTTAAAAGTTGTATTTTTTTCCTTATTATTATTATTATTTTTTAATTTATATTTTTAAATTTAAATTTTTTATTTTTTTATTTTTTTTTCCTAAATTTTAATTTTGTAATTTTAATTATTTTAAAATTTTTTTAAATATATATATATTTTTAAATATATTGTTTTTTTTAATAAGTTCGAAAAAAATGTTTTTGATTTTTTTTTTTTTTTAATTTTTTGGTGAATTTTTGTTTTTTTTTCTTTAAATTATGTGTTTTTTTCTTCAAATTTTGTCATTTCCTTTGATATAATTTTCAAATATTTTTGTTTTTTTTATTTATTTTTGTTTAAATTTTTTCTTTTTATGAGCTATTTTTGTTTTTTTTTACATTTTTATTGGTTTTTTTTAACTGTTTTTATATTTTTTTTTTAATCTAAGTTTGTGTTTTATTACATACATGAAAATCACCACTCTAAAAAAAAAAGGTTGATGCAGCATCAATACGTTTCAAAATTAGCATGAAAATCACTGCTCTAGAAAAAAAAGGTTGATGCAGCATCAATACGTTTCAAAATTAGCATGAAAATCACTGCTCTAAAAAAAAAGGTTGATGCAGCATCAATACGTTTCAAAATTAGCATGAAAATCACCACTCTAAAAAAAAAAAAAAAAAAAAAAATTGATGCTGCATCAATACATTTCAAAATTAGCATGAAAATCACTAACATTTTAAAACAAATATTCATACTTCATAAATAAAAATATTACAGTGTCAAAAATGTGCACCAAAAAAAAAAATGGTGATTCTGCATCACCACTTTTCAAAATCGGGTGCTTTTTATGCTACCAAAAAAAAGTAGGTAACATTGCGGTTACCTATTTCATCGGTAACATTGTTATAGATATTGAAGAGCACTGTTTTGGTTTATCATACAACTAATATAGATAGTATATGTATTTTAATTATTAAATAATGTATTTTATGGTTTTTACTTTATCACAAGTGATAAATTAAAAATATACTATTTTGATATTAAATTAAAATATATTACTTTGATTTTATTAAAGATAAGGCTAAAAAATCTTATTTTTAATTATTTTTTATAATTTGAGTATTTTTTAAATAATAAAGTGTATTTTTATTTTGAAAATTTGTTGGTATTAAGATTTTGTGTTTTATATTGGAATAAAATTTATGAATTAAATAATCTTCCAAAATTTATTATTAAAAGATGTTTAAAGGGAAAAAAAACAAAAAGAGGTTTATATTATTTATCCATATTAATTTTATAAGTGAATAATTTCTTTTTCAAAATTGAATAAAAATTATGTGTTATAATTTTATTTTATTTTAGTTATAAAAAAATTAAAATACTTTTAAAATTTTTATTTATTTTTTAAATAATTGGAATTTAAAAATAAAATTTAAAATTCATATAATAAAGCATAGGATGTGTTATAATTTCCATATATTTCACTTAATTATTGTTTTCTACATTCTTTGCACCTCTCGACACAAATACTAGTAAATAATATTAATCGTTGTAGAATAAAGTGATTTTTGAAAATTCCTTAATTTTTAATCATTTTAAGTGATTTTTGAAAAATTCATTAGTTTTTTAATAATTTTAAGTGGTTTTTGAAAATATGTTAGGATTTTTAAGTGTTTTTTTTAATAATTTAGTGTAATGATTTTTTTAATTGTAAATATTTTTTTAAATTTTTGAATATTAAATTTTTTTGTGAAAATACTAATTAATTATGGCTAGATGTGATATGTTGGCTCGAGGGGTCCTGACACAGGTTCGGTGTGCAAGGTTTGCCAACAAACCCCTATACTACTGGCCCTTTCAGCAGTGACCTGTTTGCGCAGGTCAAAGTCTCACTTGAAGTAGTACGGGTGGGT
The DNA here is from genome assembly GCA_034641835.2 of Pinus albicaulis. NCBI lineage: Eukaryota > Viridiplantae > Streptophyta > Pinopsida > Pinales > Pinaceae > Pinus > Pinus albicaulis. Next base: position 563,618,552 of record CM076571.1, on the reverse strand, counting down.
GCTGGAACCAGGTTTCTGCACCCTGAGAAAGGATGGGCAAAGCAAGTAGAGCTGCGTCCTGTTCTGTAATTTCCAGATTACCTTATTCTACGCAGAGTTAATTAAGTCTCTATTCGCATCCACGTGCACTAGATCTTTAGTTATATGCTTGTTATATCATCAACACAGCAATACATAAACAGAACATCACAGATCTATATCCAAGAACATAGTACACCGATCTTTCGCAGCTTAAGGAAAAAAAATGCACAATATAGCAACTACCAGTAATTCATATAACAGTACTCACAGATTCAGTTTTCTAACAATCTTTCACATTCATTCATTCATCAATTATTCCTTACAATTCCAATTCCCTTCCCAACATGCGCACACAGCAACAGGGTCTGCACACAACTGGACTAGGATCTCCGCGCACACAACCAGCAGGAGTCCGTTCCCTAAAACCCAAAAAGATAGCTTAAACCACAAGTCGCATCAATAGCTCATCATTTCTTATCATTTACAATACAAAATACATCTCTATTTATAACAATCTAGCCTCGACTTTCCTATGGTCTGCAACCCATGGTTTTCGGACCCCTGGTTTACCCTTTGACCCATTACAATGCATTCGGGGCTTTGACCCACCCCAAAACCCCTCCGCTAGGCTAAATATAATCAAAATTATAAAAAATGGACCAGTTTCGCAGTTTGTTAGGAGACCCCATTCCAACAGTCCCCCAACACAATCTTGTGACTCGTCCTGAGTCACTGCAGTGGTGCGGCTTCAATTTGCGCGCGCAAGGTAGCCAGAGTGCAAAGGAATGGTGGGAGCACTTCCTTACTCTGGGCCGCAGCTTGTTGCACAATGTTGACCATTGTCAAGGAGGAAGGTCCATCTGGAGCCGCGGTGATCCATTCCAACATTCGGTGGAGGCGCGCAATGGTATACTGAGCATCTTCGGCGAGCTGGAGTGCAGTGTCAGCCCATGGTTTCAACCGCTTCCGAATGACATGCTTGTTGTGGCGAAGGTTCTCAATCCTGTCCAAGATGGCTAGACGTGGCGCGGAGACGGTGGAGGGTGAGGAGGCTCTGACTTGGTCCAAAGCAGCTTTCGCCTGCTACAATTCCGTCTGGATATGTTGAAGCGTGGAATGGTGCTGGATGGCCGTCCATAGTTGGGTAGCTGCTTCGACTAGTTGTGCGCCCTGCATCAGCTGCTTATGAATAATATGCGTTGCCTTTGTGACTACTGCAATGAGTTGGTCCCATACTTCCTGAGGTATGTTATACTGTTGGTGTCTGGCTCGGTCACGGTGGTGAACTTTGCGCAACACTCTGGTGTGCAGTCCATGTAGCTCTGTGCGAGATAGTTGCGCTAAATCAATTTGGATGTCCCCCGTAGTTGGATCAGGAGCACTGACGAGGGAAATTCGAGGGAGGGAACACACATTTCTTCGGCTGGGCGGTGTTCTAGAGTTGCAGAGAAGCCGCAACATGTCCCTGTATCGCGACGTTCCTGCTGTGCATGGCTCGTGACAATCCTTTCTGTCGGGAGCCAGCGTTCACCCCTGTGACTGCACTCAGGATTCCCAGGCTCTCTGGTTGGGTCCATCCTAGCAACACGAAAGCAGGCAAACCAGTACGCAGATAGCAGAAGCATGTTTTAGGGTGGATAAATAGCCTGGTGTGTAATTATCCAGCCATCCGCACACCGTCTGGAGCTATTTAATGGTGGAGTAGCCCATTCGTGAGACTTACCATCGATCAGGTAGATTAACCTTACCATAAATGGCTGCATTGATGATCTATCGCCAATTGTGCGTACTTGTAAGATCCATTTTTTATTAAATCGGGATGTGCTAACGATCGGCTTACGTGCCTGAGGTCGTTTCCATGGAATGTCATACCACGAATGACACCTGTATTTCATTCGCGTACCCTGAATGAAGGTCGACACGAGGTGCATCTACAAGTTGACCATCAGTCTTTTCGAGCCATGCGCTTCGCCCTTGGTTGGAACGTCCTTGCACCAGAGGGCTGCGTCATGCGTCCTCGTGCCATTTATTACTTGAGGCTTTCCTAAATTCTTCAAATTACACGTGGGTCCAGGCAGGTCTGTAACCCAACGCATGCCTAGGTCAGCAATACCCCGGCAAGCCTATCTGTGCAAGGATTGATCGCACCCTTGAGTGTGGTATGTCAGCAAGTGTCCGCGTAGGTCGACTGACCTCAGAATCCATCTGGTAACTGGGGTTCCTATGCGCAGGATCACCTTTCTCCAATACTTCCCCTGAGCGAAGAATACCGGTCCTTGCGTAGGTGCTCTGCGCAATGTTAGTGATAGTGCCCCGAGCCTGCGTTCCATGGGAATCTTAGGTTCAACCGTCTCCTGATTATCATATGCGTCCTCCTGGCAGGGCAGGTTCCTTTCCATGGTAGAGATGCGCTGAAAATTCCTGACAGTCTGAAGACATTGGAGCACCGAAACTTTGTGCAATTGGCCTTGCCAATTTTCCAGCTCCTCATCAAAGTCAGAAAAACATTCACTGTCATTTTCCCAGCAGAGCATCCCTTCATTCGTGGGGTTAACCCGATATTCATCCTGCGCAGTAAACTTATAAATGTGATCTAATTCCTCCTCCTCATAGGCTGACTCTGTATACCACGCACCTTCTGCTGGATCTAGTGGTACTATGACACGCGTACCTTTACTTTCAAACACCATGCTGCGTTTCTTGAGATTGATGACACCCCCCATGTCAATTGCCTAGTCCAGTCCAAGGAGCGCAGGGTAGGGATCCGCATCTTCCACAATTTCTATGACTTCAAAGTCAGCTAGGACCCTTACCCCTGCGATGTCAACCATGACCTTTGGTAACCTCCCTAAAGGGATGATTTTTTGTTGATTGGCCATTCACAACTGGATGGTGGACCATTCTAATTTAGGTTCTCTCATTCGTTTCCATTTCTGCTTTGGTAATACATTCGCATCTGACCCCAGATCTAAGATAACCTAATCCATCTCGTAGTCACCAGTCTGCACAGTCAATCGCATCTCTCTTTCGGTACGCTTCTTATAGTTGTATAGTTTGTGTACATCCTTGGTTTCAGGGATCAGATTGGTCTGAACTGCATAGCTATTCAGTAGTGCTTGGAGATTACCTACAGCATGCAGATTTCGCAGCAGCTTCAGACATGCCTTTAAAAAGGGCTCAACCCCTTCCTCTATCTAAGGTTGCGTTGGCGGCTGTGTAGGGACTTTCAGTGGTGTTTGTTCTTTGAAAAGTGGTGTTTGTTCTTTGAAAGGCACTCCTTCCCAGGAGGCAAGCTCCTTCTTTGCTCCTTGGGTGACCAGCCTGCTACATGTCATGACTTTTACATAGGGATCCGCCTTTCTTAGCTCGAATTTAACTCTTTGTACGTTCTGCGTAGGGGTGGGCTGCTTTTCCTGCATCTTGGATATTAAAATTGGGTAGTCCTCTACCTCATGGTCCAGCTGCCTACAATATTTGCATGATGCCCTGGTGGGATTTGGGCATTCTCTGGCAAAGTGCCCTATTTCCCCACAGTTATAACAGACTAGCTACTCACGTCCTCGTCCTGCGCTTCCTCCCCGACCTCCTCTGCCTCAGGCCAGTGATCCTCTGAAGTGCGCAGAAAGTCTTGGTGACGCAGGGTCCGATTGTACCCTATATAATTTCCCACAATCCATCATTAAGTCATAAGTACGACAGTTCTTCTCATCATGTCCCACTGATCAACAGAATCGGCACCATTGTTGCTTTAGTTCTGGGACATATGCACCTAACCGAGGGCAATGGTTCATATCATGCAATCCTGCTACCCGACAATCATCACACCATAGTGCAGGTCTGCTTGAACCTGGTCGTAATAGGACGGGTTCCCTACTTACCCCTGGGCATACCAGGCTAGGTCCTCCTACTCGCATGTAATCCATCAACAGAGGGCACTGATCCTTCATATGGCCAGACACCTGGCATCGTATGCACCAAATATCTACGCAACCATCCTTTCCTCGCTCTTTTCGCAGGTTCTGTATCTTCATATGCATAGCCCCAAGTTGTTCCTGGATTTTTTGTACCCCTGCTAACGTATCCTCTCGAGGGGCAGCCTCTAGTTTCATAGTGACTTCCATAGCCTTCTCCTGCGACTCAAAGGTCTGATGACTCATTGGTGTGTGCAGGTGAGGTAACAACATAGCGATGAACCATTCCGTATGTTGTCTATCATCATATTTGAATCCTCCTTCCCTGATTGCTTTCTTCAGTCGCTGATCAGCCTCCCATACTAACTCAGACACACCTTATTTGAAGTCCTTTACTTCTGCTACCAAATAGGAATAATATTTCGGCTTCCTGAACTGGTGCTTCAAAGCGTCCTTGATATCTTGAATAGATGTGCCCCCATTCTGGGCAATATACCGCATATACCAGTCCAGGGCCCTATCCTCGAAGGCCAACGACAGTTACGCCCTTTTTACCGTATCACTCGCCACATTCTGCACAGTCCATACAGAGTCTGCAACGAACCAAAATCGGTCCATATCCTCATCTCCTACCCCCTTGAAAGTAGGTAGTTTCAAATGTGCAACCATATCACTGTCTAGGGTAGATGGCGGTATAGGCGAATTCTTACCTTTGCGCGACCTAGGTGGCGATGTAGCTGGGGGATCTTGAGCAGTTGGTTCTTGCAACGGATTGTAGGCAGATCTCCCTTTGTCAATGTTGGTCTGATAGTATTTACCATTGCGTGTCGCGCTACCGTCTAGATTCGAGGTCATTCAGTCAATATGACTACACAGAATGCTCTTTTCGCACAGTAATTTCTTGATCAGCAACGGTAACGTCTTCATAAATTTGCCTTGGAATCCTTTGAAGAATCGTCGTTCGGCCTCAGAGTATGATACAAACTGATCAATGGCAAATTCTATCACAAATCCTCCCAGCACACTATCCACCCAGTGATCCACCGTGGGTGTGATAGTATTATCAGTTCTTTCCAGCTGTTTGAGTAGCTATGGTCCACTGAGTGACTCGTTCATCTTTCCAGCACTTATGGAATTCCACAAGCCTGACCAGCTACTCCTGGAGTTCAATCGCAAAGGTTACAAAGAATATTTCGTAGCTTTCAGTAAGAATGTACCTATTTTTCCACCTTTCCACCATTAACTTTTCACTATGATTTTCTTCTACTACGAACTCCTGGATTTGTCTTTCGAACCAGTCTTCAATCTATTTTCTTTTAGGCTTCCAGAATTCTCTTGTCATTACCTGATTCCTCTCTCAGACTTTTTCCAGTCCCGGCAACGGAACCATTTGTTGGCTCGAGAGGTCCTGACCCAGGTTCGGTGTGCAAGGTTTGCCAACAAACCCCTATACTACTGGCCCTTTCGGCAGTGACCTGCTTGCGCAGGTCAAAGTCTCACCCGAAGTAGTATGGGTGGGTGCTGGAACCAAGTTTCCACACCCTGAGAAAGGATGGGCAAGGCAAGCAGAGCTGCGTCTTGTTCTGTAATTTCCAGATTACCTTATTCTACGCAGAGTTAATTAAGTCTCTATTCGCATCCACGTGCACTAGATCTATAGTTATATGCTTGTTATATCATCAACACAGTAGTACATAAACAGAACATAACAGATCTAGATCCAAGAACACAGTACACAGATCTTTCGCAGCTTAAGGACAAAAAATGCACAATACATCAATTACCAGTAATTCATATAACAGTACGCACAGATTTAGTTCTCTAACAATCTTTCGCATTCATTCATTCATCAATTCTTCCTTAGAATTCCAATTCCCTTCCCAACCTGTGCACACAGCAGCAGGGTCCGCACACAACTGGACTAGGATCTTTGTGCACACAGCCAGCCGGAGTCTGTTCCCCAAAACCCAAACAGATAGCTTAAACTACAATTCGCATCAATACCTCATCATTTCTTATCCTTTACAATACAAAATACATCTCTATTTATAACAATCTAGCCTCGACTTTCCTATGGTCCGCAACCCATGGTTTTTCGGACCCCTGGTTTACCCTTTGACCCATTACAATGCGTTCGGGGCTTTGACCCACCCCAAAACCCCTCCGCTAGGCTAAATATAATAAAAAATATCAAAAATGGACCAGTTTCGCAGCTTGTTAGGAGACCCCATTCCAACATGATAAGATACATAAAAGAAATTAAAAAACAGAAATTATCACTTAAATTTACATTCTTAGTTTCTGCCTAATATATTATGATAGTATGGTAGTGAATTTGTAAGACAATGAGTTGTTTAACATTTTGACTAGGTCAAATTACATAAAAATAAAAATTAAATAAAAAAAACTAATATAAGGTAAAAAATTTACTTTGTCAAAATAAAATAAAGAAATAGGGGTGGCTGGAGGAGGATGGGTTTTGACTAATACCATGAAATAACTCAAGCAAAGTTTTCATGGGGCCTAGGCAGAAGATCAAACAATCAAAGTGAGATGTATGGACTCCTGCAAGGATTTCTTACCATCTAAACCCTTTCTCGCTAATTTAAATTCTAACCCTTCCCAATCCCTTCTTCCCTCTATATTTTCACTTTTGTAAGTATTACTCCCCCTTTCCCTTATAGATTTCTTCTTGATTATATTATATTATTTTTTTCCTCTCTCTTTACATAGTCATTTATATTCTTTATTGTGATATTTAATCAATTTTAATGCACTTGCTAATTAATTTTCCTCCTTCCTATTTAATTATCTTCGATATAATTAATAAAATAATAGTATTTAATAATATAAATAATATACCATTTCAAATGTTTGACCTTTTTTTACTACTGACCAATTCCAAATAATAATAAAAATTAATTTTTATTTTATTTTAATTCAAATTTAATCCTTTTGATTTATTTTTTTATATTTCTCATTTCATTCTAATAATATTAATATAACCTTAAATTATAAATCTAATAATCATATTAATTAATTATATCTTTGATATGGTCCACGGGGCCTTGGATAGACGGTGATCGGGTTCTCTGTTAAGGCACTCCCTGATGTGAAGTCACTGATTCAATTCCCCACTCCATTGGGGTGATATATTGGACATGGTGAAGATGTAGTCCTACCAAGCTTACAAACAAAATTATAAAGTTTATATGATTAATAAAATATTAGTATTTATTAATATAAATAATATACCATTTCTTAGCCTTTTCAAATGTTTTACCTTTTTCCCCGATCGGGGTGAGAGATGATGTAATGGTCTCAGTGGGATCTGAGCCAAGGATGGTGTAGTAATGAAACATAAAGTGAGGTGGTTAGATGACGCCCTTCATTTACCTTCATGCATGTGAAAGGTGGCTTTGAACGTGGTAACTTATCTTGGGAGGTGTGGGTTTAGATTATCAAGCTTATCTCTGAGGTTTTGCTCCAGAATAGTTGTTTGCTTGTCGGTTGTGGTTAAGCTTTTTCTCCAGGTTTCAAGAGCAGTTGTGGACAGGTGGCTCCTCCGCATCCTCAACTCTCAGTTGGCAATCGATCGGTCTAGGTATGTTTTTTCGTTAGTTTTAACCTCATCCTCTCAGGCCTGGTTATCTGTCTCTGCTTGAACATTAACATGGTTGTTTCTAAATTGAGGATTTGGAAAGTTTTGAGGATCCCTGGGTCGTTTTTGAAGCAAGCATTTTCAATTGTGAACCCAGTCTCATGTTCCTTGGCAGACTTTATGTGCTCTATGGAATTTTTCTCTCCCTGAAGGCTCTGCATTTTGTAATTATTATTGAGGTTTTATCTAATGTTCTTTGTTTATGGGATTTTGAACAAATTGTCTCCCTAATGAAACATCAGTTGCTCTGAGCGGCTTGGGTTAACTGGAAAAAGAATAACCTTGTTCCATGGATAACCTTATCTATAAAGGGTTTTTGGGTTTTGAAGGCAAAAAAAACCCGACCCCTTGGGTCGTGGCCAAGTCAAAGTCATGGATTATCATGTGTTTTTCTAACTCTACTACTTATTATTATATTGTACCATGTGTTCTTATATTTTTAGGTATAAACCACCTCCATCCTTGTAAAGCTCCTATGCCTCCCTGTCTCTTTACGAGTCCGGTGTCAGTTGGGTTAGGTTTTCGGTTGGTGGATACTAGAATTTTATGGTTTTGGTTCAGTGCATCCTTGCGTGTTCTGCGAGTCAACCCTATGGCCTGAACCACCTCGTATAAATGGAATACATGTCAAGGAGACCGAGCTCAAGGACATATCAAAGTTTGTGGGCATGGTGAAGGGAAGGCTTAGCCTCCACCAACCAAGGATAGAGGACGTCATGGCATTATAGGGAAGATGCAGGAAGTCGTTCAAGATTGCCACTGTAACACGCCTCCTCTTGTCCGTCAGTTGATATCGGAATGGGTGTTACACCATTTTTTGGTCATCTAACCTATTATCATTAGATGGATCCAAGTACATCATGTAAGACCAATTTTACTCCAAGTAAAATTGCTTTCACTATGAAAATAACTTAGTAAATCACCTTTATTAAGTTGTTTATGGTCTAAACAGGAAACCCCATAAGGAAATATTAAATAAATATATATTTGTTTGATTTTCCTCAAGAAATAATTAGTTAAATAGTAGTTTAATTAATATTTCTGGTTATATTTAACCCAAAACAAAGAAATTAATTAGATAAATCATTATTTATCTTATTATTTTCTAAAGAATAATTGTTTAAATCTTATTTAAATAATATTCTTTGTTAAATATAACTAATTCACCCTTAAATAATTAAATAAATCATTATTTGTTTGATTATTACTCAACTATATCCTTAAAATGATAAATAAATCATTTATTTATTTATTATTACTTAATCACATCCTTAAAATGATAAATAAATCATTTATTTATTTATTATTTACAAATAAGGGGATTTGACTCAAGTCAACTTCCTTTTCCCTCCAACAAATATAATAAAATATTTCATAAAAGTTGGATCTAGATTTGGTTAATAATATTTTAATTATGCACTAATCTCTAGACTAACTCAATATTTTGTCATAAATAGAAGGGTTTTCCCATTCATTTTTCACCTTTTGTTGCCTAAGGATCACTCTGGATCTCAACTCTTGGTCTGGCTATTGGTACACCATCATAGCCATCTTTTTCCATTTTTGTCTGGGTTTTCTACACCATCAAGAGAGAGGAATTCTAAATATGAAGTGCTGAGGACTTACAACAACCCATCCCATTGAGGAGAACATGGAGCACCCTCTTGTGTTTTCCTCCCAGGTGCCATTAATAAAAATTTCATTGGATATATTCTTGTCTTGTCTATTGGATCTATGGAGTAAATCTTATTTTTCTATTGTTTAATGTCTTCTAATGCATAGATCTAGATTTTTGCAACATTTGTCTTGATCATCTAACTGCAGATCTGAAGATATTAGTAGTCATTTCTGCTATTAGGGCTGTTTTTTATGCGCAGCTAAAGTGGTCTTTTTTCGTACGTTTCGAATCAAGATTCATACTAACAACTGGCGACTCCACGCGGGTTTACAATTACAACCGCTGTCGTTTTCCTGATCCTTGCATATCCAACTGCTTCAAACCCTAGGATTTCTCTTCAGCGCCTTGTTTTTGCATTTCTTGATGTTGTTTTTAACCCATAAAACCCTAAAACGATAAAAATTCCGACTTCCATGTGTTTTCGGACCTATTGTGCAGGTGACAGACATCAGTCGCAGCTAAGACGACAAATTTTTCTGAAATCTACCGTCGAGAGTGCCGAAAGTGCAGGTCGCACTTTTCAGCCCAAAACCTATGACCTAGACCTCCAGGGTGCACTTTACAGCCCAAAAATTGCGACCTTTGCTGAAAACAAGTCAGAAACCGTGACCTGGACTTTTGCAGGGATTTTTCTAACAGTTTTCTGGGTTTGTCTGAGCCTATGTTCAGGGTTGTCTGACCTCTGTCTCCGCCCATTTTGGTCCTGTACTTGTTCTGTTTCGCTCAACTAAGTGGGAACTTAGCCCCCTAGGGCTTCATTACCCTCCACTTTTTGTAGAAGAGTGTTTGTTGTTGCAGGTTGTCTGAAATTTCAGAGTCTTCAACCATTTTTTTCAGATCTGATACCTCATCTTCAGATCGACTTGTTATCCATCCAAGATGAGCTTTGTTTGGGTTTTCCTCTAGGGTTCACTCTGTTTCCCTTCAGGAGATAGCCTTTCGCCACTTCTTCTACAACAATTATTCCTCTGATTTGTTGTTGTTTTTCTGCACCACTTTCTAGCAGATTTTGTCCTTTAGATCCCTGTCCCTTTTGACCTTAGATCTATTGGCTATTTTAGTGTGTTTTGATTAGTTTTTTACCGACCTATGGACTAGTTTTTGAGAGACCCGCCTCCTTGGGTTTAGATTAGTGCATTATCAGCTGTTTATTTTCTGTTTTGCAGGCCTATATACTGACATTTGCAGGTTTATTTACAACTATACGACACACTTTTTCTTTTTCTCTAGAAATGTCTGGGTTTAAAAATTAAAATTTACACACTTTTACACAAACACCCTAAGTGAAAAAAGGCTTGGTTAACACCGCCAAGCAAAGACTCTAAAAACATTGAAATAAATTGATCCTACTCCTCTTTGCCCTTGTTTTGACATTGTAATTGGTTGATCTTGCACCTCCCTGCCCTTGTCGGTCTCTTTTTCCTTTGCGCCGTCTTTGTGTCATCATCACTCAACCTCCCATGGGCTCTGATTTTCCTCAGGGGGGCGGACCAACACCTCCTACATTTTTTCCCCTCATGGTAGCACGTATTCAGGATATGACATGCCTCCTCTTGTTGCCCAACCTCCTGTTTACCACACTGCTACCCACCCTTTTTCGTCTGGTACCACTGATCAACAGATTCTCATGATGAAATCTGATCAACCTTCAACCGTAGACATTAATCTTCAGACTCGATCCCGTCAGTACAACAAGCCTCCCGCTATGTCTGTCCCCGAGCCGCCTCCTTTGGTCTCTATAGAGCCTTTGTCGACACCTAAGGGTCCCTTGCAGATCCCTCAGCCTAGGGCAGAGGTTCATACCAATATCCTTAAGGGACCACTGTGTCGAAATGTTTCTTCTAGCAAAGCCACCCATTCGTATAGCATAGTCGATGATTTGGCACAATCCCCTACTGCCATTTCAATGCTAGAACTCCTCCAGTTGTGCCCCTCACAACGAAAAGATCTTCTATCTGTCGTGGGTGTTGTAGATCCTTCCGATGATTGATTGATTGTCTTTGATGTCGACCGATCAGAACATCCTCCTCTCCCTTCGTCCATCGCTTTCCAAATCCCAGTCAAGATCCGGAATGCTGCCGTTTCTCGGTGCATTATTGTGAGGGGGCATCTACCTGCATGATGTCCGCTTCAGTTTGGAAACAACTCGGATCCCTGAGTTGGCTCCTTCCACGATCACTTTCCGAGCATGGGATGGCCACGCCTCCAAGCCCATTGGCTTATTACTCTTGCGGGCAAGACGGTTTGCGTTGACTTAGAAGTCATAGACACCCCCTTAGATTACAACATTCTATTGGGTCGTAGCTACACTTATGCGATGTCTGCTGTCCCTTCCGCGGTCCACTGCAAGATGTCCTACCCCCATAACGGAAAGATAGTCACCATTGAACTGAAGTCTCAGACCTCCCCTGAGTCCACTATCTCTTCGGTGGCCAATAAGCAAATCGTCGGCGCTTTGACCAGTGTCTCACCCGGCGTCTACAAGGATTCCTCCTTGCTTGGTACATTCCCTGGTCTTCCTCCTCCCATCTCTGATCCCAGCTCATTGAATGTTTTCATGATGCAAGCGGCTCGGGCTTCTCTCAAGCGGCCTGCCTCTGCTAGTCAGCAACCCCCTCGCCCTCCGCAGCCATCTCCTAACCCTTCAATGCAGCCTTTTGGACCTCCTCCTCCTGGCCCTTCAGCTGGTACTCATGAATCTCTTTATCCTCCTGGGTCGGTTTCTCCAGGCCTTAACCATTTAGGAGCTGTCCCACCTGGCCATTACCCCTCCGGTCATATACCATTCCTAGTCCCTCCACCAAGCATTTATACGACACCTGTCATGGCCACCCTCTCTCCTCCTAACTTGACTATTGGGATTCTAGTTTGGTACCTTGATCCTCCAACTGCTACCCCACCAGGCCAACCTAAACCTTATCTTGCTTTGAACCCGGTTCAACCGGTCCCCCTGACTTCTCCCGTTGTCATAGTGCCTCAGCTACCTCAACAGGAACCGCCTCCTATTGCAACTGCTTTGGGTAAGAAGGGTAGAGCTCGCAAAAGGGCCTCTAAGGACAAAGCTGCCCCGACTGACCCTGCACCTCCTCCGCCTCCAAAGCCCTACGCTTTGTGTGATGTTGTCGATCATGCCACCCATACTTGTCCCGAGTTGCCTCGCATCAAGCCCATGGTTAATTTCGCGTTCCCTGAGTCTACCGTCCCTAAAACCTCTGCTTCTTCATCGACCACTACCAAGAAAACCAATATTATTCACACCAAACACCCTTGTGCTTTGTGTGGTCTCCATGGCCATTACTTTCATCATTTTCCTCGCCTTACGCATTACCGTGCCTCTTTAGAGGTAGTTCGGGAGTACGAGATTGAACAGAACCAATATTCTTCTCCCGTACTTGCACAGTATGTTGTAGGCTAGACTGAGGATTTACCCACTCCTATTGACATCCCCCCCCCCCCCCCGATGTCGACATGACGGAGCATGCGGCCACCATCCTCTACCTTTCATCGTCCATGAGACCTTGGGTGGAAGCTCCCATCGAATCTTCCCCTGTTGTTTTGCTTGAACCCCCTTCAGCGATCACCCTGGGCTCAACATCAGTAGACCCATTATCTGCTTGTTCTTCTGTCATCCCCCGTGACGATGCGCATGTGAACCTTTCTTCTCAATATGATGAGTTAGGTAGCTTCGCTGCGTCAGGTGGTCTCCCTTCCTACAGTAACCCCATTTTCTATTGCAATGATGACATCATGGAAGCCACGTCCACCCCCGACTTCATCATTCCCGCCCATCAACGGGATAGCACACCCCATGCCCATGATGACTTTCATAACCTCAGCTCAAGTTACACCTCTGGTAGCTCCCACACTCCACCTTACCGTCGGCATGTGAGTAGTAGACATCTTACCCAAATTACTCCTTCCCATGGAGTGCGTTCGATTTATACTTTGTGCTCAGGTTTCCAGCATTTTTCATTAGCCTTCCCTTTATTGTCTTGTGGCACCCTTCATATAGATCTACCATCCACAGCTTATATTGGTTTTGCTGATGGTACAATTCGCTACTCTCGGAATTTAGCCTCAGCATGTTGGGCCATTTTTACCCCCTTGCATGCGCTTGTTCTTTCGAACGGTGTATGCATTGGTACTGCTACCAATAATCAGGCCGAATATGATGCAGTATGAGGTTTATTAGCCGATGCCCTTTCACATCGCATCCTCCATCTTCATGTTCGTTTAGATTCCCTGCTGCTTGTCATGCAATTTAATGGTGTCTATCGTGTGCATAATCCTATCATTTTCAGAAGATATTTACAAGTGAAGCTTTTGGCATGAATTTGAAATCATTACTTTCAGTCATGTACCTAGAGCACAAAATCACTATGTAGATTGCATTACAAACCATATTCTTGATTGGCATTTAACACAAGAAAATAACACAAAAATATCAAAACGATGCATATCCATAGTATGTGTCGTATAAAAATGTTTTAGAGTTCATCAACTCTGATACATATGACATGCCCATAGCATGTTACAAAAAACTCAAAACTGGGGGCACCACATGCCCCTACACACTAATCACTATCTTGAGGATCCCGAGCCAATGGCTCTACCCCCACAGCTCGTAGATCACTGATTCGGATTTATGCAGGAACACAACAGAATACACATATAACCAAAAATATAAAGATTCAGCCGAAATAACACTTCATTTCATTAATATCAAAGAACTGAAATTTGCTTACAAACATAATGCAAATAAACTAGCTAGGGCGCTGGTAGCTTATCTCTGAGAAGAGATGTGGTGGCTACAGGCCTCTGAACTGTGTTACAATGAGGCTCAAGGGCCTATTTATTATTGAGAAACAATGGAGAACTCTAAACATCCAAAAATCTAACCCTAGGAGATGAAGCGCCAAAACTATAGGCCCCGTTTGGGTAAATTGGTGTTTCAACTTCCCGGGGACGTAACTTTGGCATACTATCTCCGTTTGACGCACATGATACATCATTAGAAAGATCTATCCGAGGACTACAACTGTCGCCATGAATATTGATTCTAAAATAGAATCATATTTTCTAGATGCGCGATGCCAAAAAATACGTCGTTTAGGGCCTCAAAACGGCTCCGGAAGTTCAAGACCCGAAAAACTGCTAAAAATAGTAAGTTGTGCCGAAACTAAAAAATTGAAAGAGACAATGGTGGGGCCCCAAGTGGAATAGGTGGGTGGCCACCAATATCCACCTGGATCATTCCTCCCCCCTTAGGAAGCAATGATCCCCATTGCATTGAGTTCCTCCATGAGATGAGGAAACTTCTGCTGAACTTGGTCCCTGGTGAACCACTTGCCTTGGTGCAGGAGTTGGCCAGATTTGAAAAACCGATACAGTTGGATATTCTGTTGGCGAGTGCTCTTTATTTTCATGTCCATGATACAATCTGTGGTGGCATGTTCCATGCAGTTTGGGTTCAACTCTGTTGGTGTGAGTTGTTCTGCACTGTCGGAGGTGTCCAGTAGAGGTGGGAAGTAGGGATGAAGGCGGTCCACATTGAATACTAGGTGCAAACCAAGGAATGGTGGAATACTGAGCTCGAAGGAATTGTTCCCTACAGCCTTGGTGATGGTGTACGGCCCGTATCACAGCGGTCGAATCTTGCGGTGGGGTCCAGTGAGGCGCTCCTTCTGCAAATGTAGCCACACTTTGTCACCCACCTGGAAGTTGTGTGGCACTCGATGTTGATCATGTCATTACTTGTACTTGGCATTGGATTTGTCCAATATGTCAGAACTCCGAAGGGGCGACAAATAATGCGCTCAATGAAGTCGCCGTTTCACATGGTTGTCAACTTTGCATCGAACATGAGCTTAATCACCTTGAGTAACCACAAATGGCATGGCTACGTCAATGGGACATAGTGGTCGGGAATCCCAAGCCCACTTGAAAGGGGTCAGGCCGCTGAGTTGTGGAGAGCCTGACAATCGTGTTGCACATAGTAAGGGCTTCCTTATCCCATGTGCATGGATGCTTTAATTGAACATGCATGTATGTGGCCAACTATCCTATCAATGCACTGGCCCCGCGCTCCTTCGGTTTGGGGATGGAAAGCTGTGGACTTGGTGAGCTTGGTATCCAACATCGACCAGAGGCTGGACCAAAATGTGCTGAGGAACCTGCTATCCCGATCTGATATGATAGACTGTGTGATCCCAAAGTGCACCCACACTCGTTCAAAGAAGAGTTTAGCAGTGGCTTCTGCTGTGATATTCTTCTTGCAGGCCGCCATAATGGCCATCTTCGAGAATCTGTCGACGACCACAAAAACACAGTCATTTCCCTGCTTAGTAGAAGGAAGGCTCGACATGTAATCCATGGAGATGGATTCCCAAGGTCGACTAGGGGTAGGTAGCGAGTATAGAGGCTCTGCTTTCGTTGATGGCTTCGCTTGGCAATGGTGCAAGCAATGCAAAGATCTCATGTACTTCGACATCATGTTTCTCCAAGGTTCCGGCCAATAAAAATACTGCACATCGCCACTGCTGACTTTAAATGACCAAATACCTGGCCGTAGGGTGTGCTTCCCATATCATCTTGGCACGCTCGCTTGAAGGAACACAAAGGTGTCCCAGGTGACATAACAGTGCATCTTGGAGGTGAAAATTTGGAACTTGCGTACCTCCCAAGAGTGCCTTGTATGTATGGTCAAATTCTGGATCGCTCTCATAGAGAAGCGACCAATTAGAAGTCTCATGCCCATAAGAGTTGAGAATGGTAGATAGCGCCATGATTGGTGGTCGGCTGAGGCAATCTGCAACATTATTGGTGCTACCCTTCTTGTACTTGATGTTCAAATGAAATTGTTGTAGATATGTGGACCACTTATGATGGCGATCGTTCTGCAACTTCCCTTGCATCTATATGAATTGTAGGGGGCGATGGTCTGTGTGGATGATTGTTTCCTTCCCCAAAATGTAATGCTTCCATTGTCGATAAGCCTGCACAATGGAATACGTTTCTTTATCATAAGTTGGATACTTGCGAACTGTGTCGAACAATGTCTCACTGTGATATGCCACTGGATGTCCATGTTGAGTAAGAACTGCCCCAATAGCATAGTCAGAGGCATCTGTCTCAATCTCAAATGGTTGTTGCAAGTCTGGTAACGCGAGCACTGGGGCAGAACAGAGGTGATGTTTCAACTGTATGAATGCCTTATGTTGAGATTCTGACCAAAATAATTTTGCTTTTTCTCCTCCCTTGATGACTTGACTCAAGGGCCAAGTAATATGAGAGAATCCCAACACAAACCTATGATAGAAATTAGCCAGACCCAGAAAGATGCGAAGCTCTGTTAGAGTGGTTGGGGTTGGCTAATCCCGAATGACTTGGATCTTGGTTGGATCCACATGCACCCCCCTTTGATTAATAATGTATCCCAGATATTGAACCTGGGTCAATCCAAAAGTGCACTTCTCCAAATTGGCACACAACTTGTGTTGCCGCAATGTTTGGAGGACTTGTCGGATGTGGTGGAGGTGCTCTTCCCAAGTCTGGCTAAAGATCAGAATGTCATCCAAGTACACCACTACAAATGAGTTGGTGAATGGTCGCAATATGTCATCCATCATCCTCATGAAGGTTGCGGGAGCATTCGTCAACCCTAAAGGCATGACCAACAATTCAAAAAGGCCCTCCTTGGCTTTGAAGGAAGTCTTCCATATATCGGAGGGTTCGATTGGTACCTGGTGATACCCAGACTTCAAGTCGATCTTGCTGAAATATTTCGCCCCTCTCAGTTGGTCCAGAAGGTCATATATCCGTGGGATTGGGTACCTATTTCGGACAGTGATCTTGTTCAATGCCTAATAGTCAATACAGAGTCTCCACGTCTCATCCTTCTTCTGTACCAACACGATCGGGCTCCCACAGGGTGATGAACTTGGGCGGATGTGACCTTTCTACAACAGCTCCTGAATCTGCCTCTTGATTTCATCATTCTCCAGGAGAGAGCGCCGATAGATCGGTCCATTGGGTAGTGGCGCACCTAGGGTCAGATCAATGGGATGCTTGACCTGACAGTGCAGAGGAACCCCTGTGGGTGAGGTGAAGATGTCCCCGTAATCCTCCACAACCTTGTCCATTGTTGTTGGTGTGCAGAGGAGCCCTGTCTGGAGGTTGTGGCCACTGTCTTCTTCTTTCCCTGGGGGCGGATCATTAGGAAAACAAATTTCTTGGTTTGGGTAATAAGCTTACTGCATTGTTTTGCAGTAACCAAAGAGACAACGGTAGGCGGTGGTAGCTCTGGTATCCTGTACAGCTTATTTCCCAAAGTGACAATAACAGCACGAGGTCGAGACTCATACACAACATGTCTCTTCCACAAGTATGGTTGGCCTAATAGTACATCAAAAACATCAATATGAGCAACGTCACATAATACCTCATCCGTGAAGGGTTTGATGCTGTAGGGAAGGCGACACTGCTGGCTAATGCGCAGATCTTGTCCTTGGTGAAGCCACCTGATGGTGTATGATTGTGGGTGCGCTGTGGTCGGAAAGCCCAACCGCTTCACGGTGTCCGCTGAAATGAGGTTCTTTTGGCTCCCATTGTCGACAATGAAATTTAGTGGGGAACCCTTTACCCACATATGGGAGTGGAAGAGACACTCCTCCTCCTCTGGATCTTTCGGTTCCTCCTTCTGGATCTTCGCAGTGGCAATAGTGGCATTAGGCTCTGCATCAATAATATGTTTCCCTTTGTAATTCCCCTTATCAGGTTCTGATTCAGATTCAGAGCATGCATCTGACTCAGAAGCCCTCATCTCGGGCACCAACAACTGTTTGGCCCGACACTCATTTGTGTTGTGAGTGGAGCTCTTATGGAACTCACACCACTTTTCTGTGTCCTTATTTGGCTTCGTGGTGTGGTTCTTTGCTTGTGGCTTTGACAGGTTGTCTTGGGCCGCCATGCCTTGGCTTTGTCCTTTGTGCTGCGGTTTAGGGGCACCTTTCCCTTGCTTTTGATTCGCAGATCCAAAGTCTCGCTTCTTCTATTTGAATTTCTGCTCAATCTTGGCAGCATACCGGTATGCCGTACCATGTGAGGAGATGTCAAGGAACTCCATTTCCTCTTGAATGTATCTGTGCAGACAACTGTGATACTTTAGCACCAAATGTTTCTCTGAATCTTTGATGCCCAACTTTATGCGCAAGGTATGGAACAGATTCGTCAGCTCATGCACATCTTGATCCCTTTGTTGTCGCAACGTCGTCCATTGCATATACTTGTCCTCATAGCTCCCTACGGGATAGTATTGTTCCTTGATGGCGTCTCGGAAAGAATTCCAAGTGGGTATGGCTAAGAACATAGAGGGTTCCGTCTTGTCCTTTTTCTCATAGTAGGTTTCCCACCATTCCTTGACATGGGGGGTACCTTTGAGGAGTGCAAAAATATTTTTCTCTCGGTCGAAAAAGTCATGAACCGAGAAATATCCTTCCAATAGATTCAACCATCTATCTACAACATCTTCATCTATTTGACCCTCAAATATGGGAATGTCAAAGTTTACTTGTACCTTAAAGGGAGTCGCGATTCCAAAGTGGTTGTTGGATGCAGATGCACTACCAGTGGGCAGTCGTTGAAGGATCTAGGAAAAGTTATCCATCATTGCGTTCCTTTGTTTTTCGAGGGCCTCCTCGAGTAATATTTTGATAGGATCTCGAGGTTTGCATGGCTGATCTTGCAAAGGTTCCACCAGATCGAACCCTAAATCCTTATACCCGACCTCATTGGGGACATGCAAAGAAGGATCGAGAAAAAGCAGACCGCTCTGTTACCACTGATCCGGATTTATGTAGGAATGCAACATAATACACATATAGCCAGAAATATAAATATGCAGCGGAAATATACTTCATTTCACTAATATCAAAGAACTGAAATTTGCTTACAAACATAATGCAAATAAACTAGCTAGGGCGCTGGTAGTTTATCTTTGAGAAGAGATGTGGCGACTACAGGCCTCTGAACTGTGTTACAATGAGGCTCGAGGGCCTATTTATTATTGAGAAACAATGGAGAACTCTAAACATCCAAAAACCTAACCCTAGGAGATGAAGCGCCAAAACTATGGGCCCCGTTTGGGTAAATTGGTGTTTCAACTTCCCAGGGACGTAACTTTGGCATACTATCTCCGTTTTACGCACATGATACATCATTAGAAATATATATCCGAGGACTAAAACTATCACCATGAATATTAATTTTGGAATGGAATCATATTTGCTGGATGCGTGATGCCCAAAAAACGTCGTTTAGGGCCTCAAAACGGCTCTGGAAGTTCAGGACCCGAAAAACTGATAAAAATAGTAAGTTGTGCCGAAACTGAAAAAATGAAAGAGACAATGGTGGGGCCCCAAGTGGAATAGGCGAGTGGCCACCAAATTCCACCTGGATCAATCACGCATACCTTGTCCAGCCATCTCCATGCGCCGCATGACCCCTCGCCATTCCGAGGGTAAACCAATACATGGCTCTATGTACTGGTCATCTAAGTCTTGTCATCTGTGCTCTGAAACACTGGTCAGAAGCCTCTCACATCTATGAAGGATGTCCTCTAGAAGGGCTGCTGTGTCCTCATTTTTCTGCACCCTTGATCCACTAGATCTTGCGGCCCCCGATATTGCAGGTCGCCCCATGTACCCAGCCGGTTTTACCGGTGTCGTATCTGCATACCAAAAGTAAAAGAATCAGTACTACATACAATATTCTAGAAACTTTACATGCACGTAAAAGATTAGCAATTTGTAACTTACCATTAGGTCCCCATATACGACCAGGTGGAAGTGGCAGATCCGGGTCCCCACAATAACTCATCCCACTATAGGGATAGTCGTCTATATACAGCGACATCTGATCCCAATGAACAAATAAATCAGGACCGAACACCCATCCAACTGCTCCACCTCCTCCTTTGAATAGTAGTCACCCCCACCGACGCATCCTAGGCTATCTCGGGCCCCCATCTAGGAGTTGTATGCGAGGTCGAAGTGTCGGGATCTTCTCAAAGAAGAAAGAGCACAAAAATGTACCATATGCATAGTCATGGTTCACTTGCCGCTTACATAGCGACAACTGTCGTTTCAACGACGACAGCATCATCTGGGCCCACCCATAGTAGGTCCCACTCAAAACACTCTCTACAAGCATCATTTTCCCCCCATGATGTGATGGAGTGCCTGGTTGCCAAAGATTCGTAGCACCGCTGCGGCCACAACACGAGTCTCTAACCTCTCCAAATCCCCGATGGGTATCCGAGTCCCCTTGACTTGGAGACCTGGCCAACAATGGCACTCTACAAACTCTATGATATTCCGCCCACATGGTAATACTAGCTGAGTATTCCCTACCATCCCAAGTGGTGGGAGACCAGTCAGGAAATATATATCATGGACTGTCAACTCGATCCGGTGCCCCTGCACTATAAAGACCTCATGGTCCGAGTCCCAATAGTTGACAATCCGGTCCAATAAGGGTTCCCCAACTCTCATCAAAGTGTTCTCCACAAACTTCAGAACCCCAAACCTGGCCAAAGCACTGCGGACACCCTGATCCTCCTGTATCTTCGATCGTAATGTGCCCAGGTCTCTCTCTCTCCAGTTGATTCGTAATTCTGCCATACCTGCACAAAACCATCATATTTATTAGTATACAGATAGGAAAGACTGTTTCTCATCAAAAAACCCTAGTGCTCAGCAAAAAAACAACACAGAAACACCCCTCCTTGACAAGTCACACTTTTTCAGGCCCAAACCTGGGATACGTCGCACTTTTCTGGCCAAAACCTGCTACCCAGGTCGCACTTTTTGCCCCAAAAAGTGCGACCCAGCCGTGAGGAGGAGTAGGGGGCTGTTCCTGAGCCCTAGGGACCTAATCTGAACTTTTAATCCACTGAAAAGAAAGAGTAGGGTTAGGCCTCTTACCTGCAACTGACAGATCTCGATTCCAACGGTTGGTTTGTCGGCTACGATCGCCGCAAGATTTAGGGCCTTCTCTCCTCTCCACATTCACCACAGCTCCACATGCAAATGAATGAATTTGGAGGGAAAATGCCTTATTAAAAGAGAAACCCCTGTTTCTTCTTTCGCTCGCTGCGGCCCAACCGTAGCTCCATTTACCAAACTGTCCACACCTTTGGAAAGCTCTCACTGATCCCTAAAATGGGTATCTGTTAGTTTTTAGTGATTTGATACTTCACCGGGACACATTTTCTCAAGAAGCACCACTTCACCCTTCCTCAAAATCGAATTTCTTCACTTGCAACACTCGTACCAGGGGCACCATGTTGCCTCCATACTTGTCCACGCTTGTGTTGACTTTCATCGTGAGTTACCATCTGGTATTCATGCTTTTATGGTCCCCATTAGACCCTTTACATATGTGGCAGCACCATCGAGTCACCCTTGTTTAGAGCATCCGAGTTGAGTCATCATTGCTTTCATGGAGTCTATCTCGAGTCCCTTGGCATCTCACCACAGTCCTCCATCATTCATTTCTTGGTCCCTCTCTCATGTCGCACATTATGGCCTTCAGTCCCACTATCCCCTATCCCTCATGATGTTGTGTCAGTTGCTGCCAGGTCATCCATGCCCTTTATGCTCTAACAAGGGAGGTCGTCCGTTCGCTACTCATTTCCCCCCATTTCAGCATCATCATTGGTGTCAGTCTATCAGTCACTCTACTATTTTCTCTCGTGCCCTAGTTGAGGATCCCTTATTGCCTCACCTATGGCGGACCTCCTTCTGTCGACGTCAACTCATTCATTCTAGAAGACAGGTCTAGAGGGCAGTGTACCTTGGTTCCAGCTTCCACTCTGGTTCGGTGCCTTGGATCAGGCAAATGGACTCCTTATTTCCCTTTAACTTGATTGTTTCTCAGCTCCAGCTCCTTTCCACATGATCGAGATCCCTATACTCGATGGTTCAATGATGCAATAGCTGGCATCGATGATTCCAGAGTGTGTGTGAGATGTCTCAGCCCTCATGAGGGGTGGCCCTATAGGTAGCCCCCCACACACTCGGATGACCTCTTCATCACAACCTTCGATGCAGCTCCATACATTTGATGATGTCGGCCCCAGCCGCTTGCAGCGCCGTTTTGTGTGCATGTATCAGTCAGATTTTCAGAGCCCTTTCCTGTGTTCAGGGGCATCTGGGTTGCATTTATATCTCATGTAATCAGCTATTATTGTACAAGTCCTAGCTATTATCCTAGGCACAATATGTATGTAGGATTCATTATCATGTTACTTATCTGGCTCATGTTTACGCCAACATATCCTATATTATTCCGTCCCATGGTTTTCTGGATGCCTTATTGTTTATATTATTGCCTTGACGGGCATAGGCCCCCGTGGCCTATAGCAGGTACTCACTCATCAAAGAGACTTGTCGCACCTGCAAGTCGCTTGCTCAGGGTCTAGGTCTTTCAGCACTTTGGTTTACCTTATTCTTCTCTCTCTTTGACTTCCCCTTCGATGTCTAGTGATTGAGTTCTTACAACGTAGTTCGGTCATACGATTATCTCCTAACGCTCGCACGCTGGGGGGCAATCTGTTACACCATTTTTTGGTCATCTAACCTATTATCATTAGATGGACCCAAGTACATCATGTAAGACCAATTTTACTCTAAGTAAAATTGCTTTCATTATGAAAATAACTTAGTAAATAACCTTTATTAAGTTGTTTATGGTCTAAACAGGAAACCCCATAAGGAAATATTAAATAAATATACATTTGTTTGATTTTCATCAAGGAATAATTAGTTAAACAGTAGTTTAATTAATATTTCTGGTTATATTTAACCCAAAACAAGGAAATTAATTAGATAAATCATTATTTATCTTATTATTTTCTAAAGAATAATTGTTTAAATCTTATTTAAATAATATTCTTTGTTAAATACGACTAATTCACCCTTAAATAATTAAATAAATCATTATTTGTTTGATTATTACTCAACCATATCCTTAAAATGATATATAAATCATTTATTTATTTATTATTACTTAATCACATCCTTAAAATGATAAATAAATCATTTATTTATTTATTATTTACAAATAAGGGGATTTGACTCAAGTCAAATCCCTTTTCCCTCCAACAAATATAATAAAATATTCCATAAAAGTTGGATCTAGATTTGGTTAATAATATTTTAATTATGCACCAATCTCTAGACTAACTCAATATTTTGTTGTAAATAGAAGGGTTTTCCCATTCATTTGTCACCTTTTGTTGCCTAAGGATCACTCTGGATCTCAACTCTTGGTCTGGCTATTGATCCACCATCATAGCCATCTTTTTCCATTTTTGTATGGGTTTTCTACACCATCA
Organism: Pinus albicaulis; assembly: GCA_034641835.2. Taxonomy (NCBI): domain Eukaryota; kingdom Viridiplantae; phylum Streptophyta; class Pinopsida; order Pinales; family Pinaceae; genus Pinus; species Pinus albicaulis. The sequence continues at coordinate 563,594,886 of CM076571.1, read as the reverse complement.
AGAGAAAGGAATTCTAAATCTGAAGTGCTGAGGACTTACAAGAACCCATCCCATTAAGGAGAACAGGGAACACCCTCTTGTGTTTGCCTCCCAGGTGCCATTAATAAAAATTTTATTGGATATATTCTTGTCTTGTCTATTGGATCTATGGTGTAAATCTTATTTTTCTACTATTTAATGTCTTCTAATGCATAGATCTAGATTTTTGCAGCATTTGTCTTGATCATCTAACTACAGATCTGAAGATATTAGCAGTCATTTATGATGTTAGGGTTGTTTGTTATGCGCAGCTAAAGTGTTCTTTTTTCGTATGCTTCGAATCAAGATTCATACTAACATTGGGAATCAGAGCTAAAGAAGCAAGTTGAAAACAAGGATTTGGATTTGGAAAAATAGCAGTCCTTAGTCTAGGATCCTATTCAGTCTCATGGCAGATACACCAAATTCCAACAAACAGTTTATCTCTACTAGCTAATGAAGAACATTGCGGCCAAAGAGATTGTGTCCCTTCCAAATCAAATTCTAATATCTGAGAAATTCAGAGGGAATTTCAATTGAGCCAGTGTTAAATCCAACTCCAAAATGTTCGCCTCGGTCGGACTGAGAAGCACATCCCTTGCCTTCCATAGACAGAGTTGTCGGGTTCTAGCGCTAAATATTTGGCACCTATTGACTCTTCCCATGAGTAATTGGCAGATTAACATGGTCATTTTTCGTGAAACTTTTGAGTAGTGCATAGGAGGGCTTTACAATTATCCAGTTTATTTCCTAGATCTGTAGCTATTAAGAGTATTAAGGATATTTAGACTTGTATTTTACTACTAGACAATATGAAAACCTTTAATTTTTTGATGGCTTATCATGCAGTTAGATGGCCAAGAAATTCGGTTTCCCAGTGGGTGAGTTGAGGCCATCTAACACTTGTTGGATGTGTATGTACACCTTGCCTACTTTTTGAAATGGAATAAAAAGGATCTGCCAAGCTTACAAAAAAAAAGTTTAACCTTTTTTTACTTTTGACCAGTTCCAAATAAAACAAATTTAAATATCTTAATTTTAAATCGTTTTAAATCTTTTTTATTTATTTCTATATAGTTTTTTCTTTTTTCATTCTAATAATATTAATATAACTAATAAAATTATTGATAATTCCAATAATAATCATATTAAATTATTAAATAATATAATTTCAATTAAATTCTAAATCTTGTGAATTTATTTCTTTCCCTATTAATTTTTAATAAATCATTTTTATTTATTCTTTTTATAGTCATAGTCAAATTTATCATTATGCAACATTCCCCTTAATCTCACTTTCTCTAAGGGCTAATTTCCCCCCCCATTCTCTATATATCTTGGTCAAACACTCTTCTCATCATCAGTTAAGCTTCTTGTCTTTGAAGATGGGTGAAGTGTTCACCCGAAATGTCGGGCTCTTCAAACAAAATACACAGGTTACCAGAAGTTTTCAACAACATTAGGATTATACATTACTAAGGACAAGGGTGTCGAAGAATTAATCATATTAGGTGACTCTTTAATTACGATCCAGTGCCTTAATTCAGAAAAGCATCCAAAATATAGCTCTATTGTTAGGATTCTCCAGAGAATCAAAAGTTTGATGGCATCTTTCCACTCTAGGGACTCTTATCATATCCTCAAAACCAACAATTTGGAAGTTGATATGATGGAAGAATATGAGCTCAAGATCAACAAACAAAGGACAAGATGCTCAATTCCCTAATTGCACTAATGACATTAAAAGAATGGATCCTCCTTAGACATCGTCATTACCAGAATTTGGAAATGGAAATAATTAATTTTAATTACTCTCCCCTTCTTATATATTCCCCATCCTGATTACCCCCCGCTCCATGTAATGATGCCTCATATTTCATTCAGTTGTATGGAAGGATAATTGTTGGCACGTTCTTTCATTAAACTGTGTCACGCTATAGCCCGGATGTGGGTGACATACCACGCGCTCTTGACACGGGTCTGACACATGTCAATGCAACTGGCGATCAACACGGAGGGCACACATCACTGTACCCTCATCTTAATGACACTACGGTTGAGGGAGAAGGCCATTAAATGGTGCAAGGTTGGATTCCTAGGGAAGTCATATCTCATCTGTCATCGCTCAAGGTATTTACTTTGGATATTAATGTCTACTCAGCTCGCCCGAGGTCATTACCGCTCGATGGATTTATTTGGTGCTCGACCCGCCGTTTGCACTTGGTCACCCCTTTTCGCCTGGTTTGTCCGCCCTGCCAACTTGCATGCTACTGCACTCTCTCGAGGCCACCCCATTATTGTCACTCTCAATATTCCTCCTAGTATTCTCTTGGCCTGCTCTGTAATGCCTCCTTGCTAGCGTATGCGACCCATTCGAGGCAGAGGGAGAGGCATCCTTCCTGGACGCACTCACAACGGCTCCTTTCGTACCCACTCAGTGGAAGAAACAATGGAGGACTTTGGCAGCTCCAGTCCCTCTGCCCCCTCTCCTCTTGATAGCACTCCAGCTCCTGAGATTTATTTAGGCCGTCTCCCAGATGCATACCTCCACAACTCTCATTGCAATCATCAGGTGGGCAGGAAACGAAGACGAAAATCAACCATTCCAGTTTCTCTACCACCCCAACTGCGAAAATTGATTAGTTTACCTGTCAAGCTCCCTTCAGAAGAGGATATCAAGGTATGGAACATTTCTTCATATGGAACTAGGTGCAGATACAATGCAGTGATTGTCCGAGTCGTGGCTGCAGCTCCCTCAGGCCCTCCGCCTCTACCAACTGTTGAAAATGAAGCCATCCTCCGAGAGTATGGTTGCTTAGTGTTGGAAGAAATTCTTGAAGATGATGATGACAAAAAAGGAACTCAGTAGCTCCTTAGCTAGGTTCTCGTTTCTAGTTTGTTTATGCATGTTTATTACAACTTATTTTTCATATTTTAGTGTTTTAGTTATACATGAGGACAATGATATTCTTAGAACTTGCAAGAGTTGGTTTCCCCGAGAGGGGCTGCTCCTTTTTTTTTTAATATTTTTGAGCCAAACCCAGATGGGGATAGGCTAATAAACACAAGTTATCCCCAATCCGTAGATGTTTTGTATATTATTTTTTATTATCAATAGAATTTAGCCTAACTTACAAAAAAAATGTGTCACGCTATATTAGTTGTCATCATGCAAGTGCATTTTCTCCCGCCTTGCATACTTGAGACATCATAGCTCACCTGCTTAAGCATTGGAATCAACCATCACCTAGTGTAACAATGAAAATTCTTGATCGATGCACATAGAAATTTAATGTTTTGGAGATGAAATTTGTGTCGATCAGTAGGGGCTATAGAGTTAAATTGAAAAAATTCCTATCTTTAGAGTCATTCTATTTTGTGCTTCCTCCCTCGATTGTGTTATCTACCTAGACGTCCATGAACTTGGTTTTGGTTAGGCTCCTAGCCTCAATTGTGGTGTTAAGTCAGTTTCCATATCGGCAACTCTGCGAAGAGCTCCAATTTAGGGTTCAACTCTTCAGGATTATGTCGAAGTGGGAGAGGCATTCCTGTTCATGGTAATTTTGGCGCTCGGGGCTATCTAGTTCGGAGGCCAATCAAAAAGATCTGGGGCAGTCAAGCCTTGTGTCATCCCTTTGGTTTGTGTTTCTATTTCAAATCATTTTGTAGAATGATTGTCTCTCCTTGTCATAAATTAGGAAGGTATGAAAATACTATTGGTGTTGTCACCTCCATACTCCCTTTCAGGTCTGGTTTTTACTCAGAAAATCATAATGAACACAAACTCATATTTTGAGACCTCTTCTGCAGACAACCCATGCTCTCATTGCTTGCCCACTCATTAAGTCCTCCACAAGGACGATTACGATTTTGAAGAAACGTTATACAGATGTCTCATACATAGATTGAGCTTACTTATAAGATTTTGTCACCTCCAATTGTAGTACTCTCATCTGGTTAATGAATTCGATGCCCTAAGGAGTATTGTTATGGATCTCAAACTAAGTAAATAAGCTCCAATACATGTTGTCAAACACCAGGAGGATACATGCAAGCATGAGATTGATCTTAACAGGCCAACTACAGACAACAGATAATATCTATTGCTAGCACATTTTGGGGAGTTTGTCTTTTTCTAATCATGCAGATGTGAGACTCTTTAGTATTTTGTTGGATGCAATCCTATGATTTTTGTAATTGTGTAGACATAATATGAGTCTGTCCTTTACTTGTTGTTTTGAGTCTTAGGGTTTTATTATGTAATCTTGCAGTCGTGTTAAGAGGCTACCTCATGTCAATATTTTTGGGTATATAGGTGTAGAAGGCCAGTGTTATTTATGTCATATTCCACGTCACCATAATCCATTATGGGGGCATCTCACTCCTTTTCCATGGATCTTTTTGGAGACCATGCTTCAAATGAAGAAGGTGTAATCCCACTCTCCATTTCATTAGCTCAATAAAAGTCATTTTAGAGATATGGGTCCTCTCTTATTTATTCTTTGTTTATCTTGTAGGCCTAGTGGGTAGGAATGCAACTTGGCCCCCCTTAAAACCCTTAATTACGACTTCATCTCTTATATTTAATTTACAAACTATAACTCCTCTTGTATCATGCATTATTTGGCTAATCATCAAATTTTTACATTATAATTACACCGAAGGTGTTCTCTTTGTTGGCTTGGGGTAGCAGACATTGTTTACCCCAACCAATCCTCACACTTTATTTTCGTCGTTCCAGCCAATCCCCACACTCTATTTTTGTCGTCCTTTGTCAAGTAAAATATGACACATGGAAAAAGTTTTGCATTCATCACCCTCCGTCTCATGGACCATGGAAAGCCTTATTTCCCAAGCTATCCAGCAATAATATGCCTGGGCATATGCTGCCCACCGTAGGATTAATGCAAGTACACCATCCAACGGTGATCAGTATATGCCCATACCTATTTATTGTTGGATAGCCTGAGAAATAAGATTTTCCATGGACCATATGATGACTGCCCCTATGTTCCTACGCCTTCATCTTAAGGACCACATGATGACTGCCCCTATGTTCGAATCTACGTGACAGACTCTGTTACGTATTTCAAACTCTTAAAAGTAGTATTGTGTGATTTCTTTGTGTGGCCATGTTAGAACTAAAACAACAAAATTTCCATCTGTCCATCCCTCCTTTGATATTTCAGGAATGGGAGATGTGGAAGCAAGGTTTACCAAGCTACAGGGGGAGTATTTTGAATACTACATGTAGACCTACTCCATCGTCCTCGACAAGAATCGCAAGAAATATTCTGTTGACATCGACTTATCCTACCTTGGGGGTGGCATGAACATATCCCGTCAACATGCCAGAATTTACTATGACTTCGACATGAAAACATTTTTCCTCGAAGTCATTGGGAAGAATGGCTTCCTGGTGGAAGGGGTGCTATACCTCCCAAGGAACCTACCCATCAAATTAGATTCTCAGTATTTTCTTCAAATTGGGCACGATAAATCCAATGTAAAATATTAAAAATAGGTGGTCTAGACAATGGAAATGCCATACCTTCCTGTCCATAAATCTGGAAAAAGAGTGAATGACAAACAACCCAGAAACATGTTGACCTTGGTCAAGAAAAAAATTGAAAACAAATCTTTGGAAAATTGAATCGATGAACAACAGGAAAGTGTAAAATACTAAAAATGGGTGTGATGCAGGGGCATTAGGCTAAAACAATTTCCATGTATTTTGTTAGACTTAGGGGTTTCTAGTTTTCAAGAGAGTTAGATTTATGTAGTGAATTTAGTGGGTTTTAATTTATTTTAGTTAAATGTGGAGAATTGTAACTACCCTCGAATGATTAGTGGCCATATGAAGAGATAGTAAGTTTCAGTTTATCTAGGGATTAGGCTAAATTTAGAACTGTAGGAATTTTAGAGTTTTGTTGAGCGTTAAGGGAAGATGAAACAATTATTGTTAATTTGTATAAATAAGCCTCTGTGGCATAGACCTGGGGAGACCTGCATAGAGCTGTAGAGCTGGACCGAGTAGGTTTCAGAAGGGCCATTTGATTTGAAGATCAGGCCAAAAGACGAGAAGGAGTTGTATGTGATGTCATTATATGAATGAAAGAATCTGTTTCTGTTTCACCTGAGTATAAATTGATTTAATTTCTGTGTGATGGGCTTTGTATTTCAATAAGAAAGAGGTTGTTCTGAACCAGTTGGGTATCCACTGTTTGAATTATGTTTAGACTTATTCCGAGCTATGAATAGAGCTCTGAGATGAGGCTCTACATTTGATGGGAGAATCGATGTTAATAATGTCGACATTGTGGTTTGAACTGAACTCATGTATGTGTGAATTGAAGCTATGTGTATTTGTGATAGAGGAATGAAATCTATCGTGCAAGGAAAGAACCTTTATGAGGATTTATGTGCGGATTGAACGCTGAAGAGAATTGATTATGCAGACTGTTGTGAACTAACAGTGCGGTGCAGATTTGGGTTAGAAATCATATTGGGTTTTACTGTATGAAAGAATGTTGGATCACTAGATAATTTGTGATAGGATTGTTAAAAATCGAACCTTTAAATTCTGCATTGTGCCATTGTGGAACGATTCTGTATGAATGATTGCAGATTTTCGTTATGGTCAACTTAAAGGAGGAACCAAAAAGAAATCTCACCTTGAAAAGAGACAGTTGCATTGTAAACTTGTCATGGTTTATTGTGTAAACCCTTTCAGGTCGAACTTTGGTCGTGCTCGAATTCATGAAGCCGTAGTGAATAATTGAGGTGAAAACAAGGAATAGTGTTGAACTATGCGATGAATGAATGCTGGAGGGTTTAAAGCCTGAGTGGAGCAATGGAGCAAAATTGATGTTAAAGACCAACATACCGAAGGACTGGAGCGGAACTTTAAGATTGAATGCGAAGTCAAGGAAGGGAGCGGTTTCTTGAACCACAAGCGGTATTCGCAACTTTATAAAATGGTAAGTTTTTTTTGGAAAAAAATGCGATAGCCCTCCCCGAGCGACACGTTGCAAAGAGTGGTATTCAAAAACCGGCTATTTCGCATTTTTTTTAAGTGTTAAAACTCTGTTCTCAAAAAAATGCGATAACCGTCCGATGTGAGGTTATAAGAGATCGACGACATTCACATAGAAAATTGCATGAAAGTTAATGAAGAGGTACGTAAACGTTGGGGCCCAATTTTATTATTATTCTTTTATTGCGATGGTGTCAAAGATTCATAGAGTGAATTAACGGATATGTGTTGGTGGGGTTCGTTAGATGAACACATAATTGGGTTTAACTCGAAGTTAGTAATATCAAATATTCATAATGATATTTGATTTATTAAAACATGAAATTATGTGAGCCAAATACATGCGAAGGGAAAGCATGGTTGGACCCAACATAAAGGAGCTGGTAAGAGTGTTGACTAAGGGTTGTAAATTGGGTTTTATTCCAATTGTGTAATGTTGAATTCATATAAACAGAATTGAGATGGGGTTTTCATTTAAGTGGAAAATGAAATGTTGATTACATTCATAGGAAGGGTTTTTAGACCATAGAGTGTGAGGAAATTATTGTATGGTTATAAACCCATTGATTGAAGTAGCTTCCGCACTTATTATGTATTTAAATTGCCAGCTCAAGAAAGTAGAACATTGTGAGTTTGCTCGGATTGGTTGAGATTTATTTGGGTGAAAAAAATGAAGATGCATTTTTATATGCATAGAAAGTAGTTAATGTGGGTTTATAAAAGAGGCATGCCATCAAGTGGTATCAGAGCTAGATAAGCTCTTTGAAAATTTAATTTTTGAAATGCACATGTACTAAAACAGTGAAGGAATTTTGGTTTTTAAATCTGTTTAACAGAAATTGCAGATTTGAAGAAGTGTGCAGTGAAGTTATTCAGATTTTTTAGAATCTAAATTTGGGAGAAAAATATTTTGAAGATTGCAACAGATAGAGATGCAGTGCAGGTGAAAGACGAAGCAAGATCATTCAGGGATCTTGGAAGGTGAGTTGATGAGCATTATTTGACTCTGGTGTGAAGAATTGTTTGCAGAATTCAGAGTGCAAGCAATTGAGGAATCTCAGCAAAAGCAGATCACAGCTTTGACAGCAGTGATGAAAGAGTCCAATAGAGGATTCTAAGGTGAAGAAGAAAGTGTGGCAGAACCTGGAGGATTCCCAACAGAGGTTGGATGAAAGAAGAACATATGTGTTCTTGAGAAAAGTTGCAGAGTGAAGCCTAGAGAGAGCAGAAGAGAGTGCTTAAAAGGTTCCAGCAGAAGGGGACCAGTACTTGCCAAAATCCGGATCCGGAGGAAAGGATTGGTGAGGTAAGTTGCAGCAAGAGAGCTTGTTGTTGCAGAGGCTTAGTGCAGCTTGTGAGTGAAGAACTCATGGAGGAGAAAATGGCTACTGATATCCACAGCAGAGATTGCAGAGGTTCTGAGAGAGGCCACCACAAAAGAGTGAAGGAAGATGCCAAAGCAAATGGCATGAGGAAGAAATTCACTGATGAAGAGTATGAGAAAGAGGTAGCTGAGATCAGAGAACAATTTGATAAACTGAAAAGGATGGTAGAGGAAAGCCAGAGAGTTGGTTGGCTCATGAAGAAGAAGGTAAAGTGGCAGAGTCTATAGATGAAGAGAGAGCAAAGGATAAATGCTCAGCTGAAAGAGAGATTACTCAGAATGATTGAGTATCTAGAGAAGGGCTTGAAGACTGAGACTTCAAGTGAGACCAAGAGATCAAATGACTTTACATCTAATGAATTTGTATGTTTGCAGGAAGAACATGTGAGAAAGAACAAACTGCTGATGTTGTCACTAAGGAAGAAAATGGAACAACTAGATATCTTGAAAATGTCCATACACAGTTGGGGAAAGGCTTTGCTTTCCAACATATTGGAAGCAGAGGAGATTTAAATTGTGATGATGGCCAAAAGCTGGAATTTGAGCAGTCAAGTGGACAACTCGAAGAGACTAAAGAGAAGACCATTGAAGAATTTTCGAAATGTATAGAAGACTTGGAACAACAGGGAGATTTGATGATCAAATCATCAAAGGAGACCATGAGGTCTTATGTTTTTACAACTGACAAGTTGTGTGTGGATGCAGGTATTGAAGAAGACAGTTCATATGATGAAACTGTGATAAATGAAGCTGAATGTTGCCAAGTCACATATGGTGATTATCCTTCAGATGAAGATAAGATTGTGTTATTGCAGCAAAAGGAATTCATAAATTCCTTGTTTTATAAAAGAGATTGCTTCAGTGAGGACATGACAGTTATGCCTGATGATAATCAATTTTTTATTAATGATGATAATGACAAATTGTTTTTGTTAAATGACCAAATGGAGAGTGATGGAAAGATAGCTGAAGTTATTGCATGGATGGAAGATCATAATTCTATTCTGATGAAGGATGAAGAAGTAGTGACAGTAGGAGACCTGACTTGTGAAGACAGTATGAATGTTTTCTCAGATGAGATGCCAGGATTGTGGCATGAGTTAAGTATTCTGGAGCAGAGGACAAAAACACAGAGAAAAGGTGTTCAGATTGTAAAGTCAGAGATGACTGAGGATGAGAGGGTTCATTTTTATGAACTAGAGCAGAGAAATATCCTTGAAGAGGATGATGCAGAGGAGAGACTAGCTGACAGTCTTGAGAGTTGTTTGAAGAGTTGGAATCAACATACTGATGTGCTGATGGAGAAGAAAAGAAACTTAGGACAACATACTGAAATGCTGGTAGAGGAAGAAAAGGCACTGAGGCCTTATGGGTTTTGTTTTGACAATTGTTTTGTGAATGCAGATTCTGTTGATGCTGAAGGGAAGTTGACACCATTAGGCAGTCAATTGAAAGAGGAGGAGAATTCTGTGGAAATGTTTAATCCATGGAATGAGGAAATTAAGTTGTTGAATCTGCAGGATTCAATGCAAAGGAGGGAACCTCAATTTCAGAATTGGGGATTGCAGAATGTGAAAATACAAGAGAATGGTGACAGTGAAGATTTTCTGAGTCTTGGGAAAGACTTAGAATTGCAGAAAGAAGAATTGGTGACTGAATCATCAATTGAGACCATTGGGTCTTGTAATTTTAAAATTGACAAGTTGGCTGTGTTGATAGGTACTACAGAATACAATCCATCACTTGGAGTTGTCTTGAATGAAGATGGACTACTGAAGGAAGGTGAGGCTATCATGCCTCATGTAAGGGAACTTGTTGTTACTAATAATGACAAGAAGGAGCTCATTTGTTTGATGGAAAAAGAGAAGACTGAAAGGCAGACTTTTGGGACTGCTACAATAGTGGAAAATCAAAATTTTATTCTGACAGAGGATGAAAGAAAATTTCTGAAGATTATCAAGGAAGAAGAAGAAGAACATGCTGACACAAGTTTGCAGCGTAGTGATGATATGGTTATACAAGAGAGATGGCTGAAATGTTTGTTGAAAACATTTGGAGAAGAGAATGAAATGGCAGAGCAGCAGATTGAGGTGTTACTGGAAGAAATGTTGGAGCAACAAATTGAAGTGTTGCCACAGGAGGAAGAGACACAAGGATTTTGTGACTTTGATGTTTGTTTTATGTTTGCAGGTACTGATGGAAGGACTAAGGGATGTTTAGTCCAGGAGAAGAAAAGAGATGATGATAGTGACTAGCAATTTAAATACCAGTTTGAATAATTGCTGAAGTCAGAGGATGGAGAAATTGTCATGGGTGACAATCTGGAAGAATTTTACTGTTGCAGAAAACAAGAGGGCATGGATGATTGGGTGGCAGTAAGAATGAAAGCTCAACAAGTTAAAACTGGAGTTAGGGCTCAGCAAATGAGTCCAAGAGCCAGAGTAAAAGCAGCAGTGAGAGTTCAGCAATTAAGAAGTCAGCAAGCAGAAGTACAAGTTCAAAAACCAGGGAGGAACAGTATCCAGCAGTCAGAAGACATATTAGACAGAGAAATTGAATTTATGAGGAAGCTGATGGTGAAAGTGTCTTAGAGGAAGGCAGCAGCAAGAAAGCAGAGAAACAACAGCAGCAAGGGAAAGACAGTCACAGACTGTGAAAACTTAACAAGTGGAATGATGCAGCATAAGATATGGAAGCCTGGAGAAGTACAAAAGAAGGATATTACAGCAGATGATCAACTACAGAACAAAGTGTGGGATCCAGGAGGACAAGGATGAAAGCACATGATCAGGAGATCATGAATATTTTTAACCTGGGGAGTCTGATGCAGGGGCATTAGGCTAAAACAATTTCCATGCATTTTGTTAGACTTAGGGGTTTCTAGTTTTCAAGAGAGTTAGATTTATTTAGTGAATTTAGTGGGTTTTAATTTATTTTAGTTAAATGTGGAGAATTGTAACTACCCTCGAATGATTAGTGGGCATATGAAGAGATAGTAAGTTTCAGTTTATCTAGGGATTAGGCTAAATTTAGAACTGTAGGAATTTCAGAGTTTTGTTGAGAGTTAAGGGAAGATGAAACAATTATTGTTAATTTGTATAAATTAGCCTATGTGGCATAGACCTGGGGAGACCTGCATAGACCTGCATAGAGCTGTAGAGCTGGACCGAGTAGGTTGCAAAAGGGCCATTTGATTCGAAGATCAGGCCAAAAGACGAGAAGGAGTTGTAAGTGATGTCATTATATGAATGAAAGAATCTGTTTCTGTTTCACCTGAGTATAAATTGATTTAATTTCTGTGTGATGGGCTTTGTATTTCAATAAGAAAGAGGCTGTTCTGAACCAGTTGGGTATCCACTGTTTGAATTATGTTTAGACTTATTCCGAGCTACGAATAGAGCTCTGAGATGAGGCTCTGCATTTGATGGGAGAATCGATGTTAATAATGTCAACATTGTGGTTTGAACTGAACTCGTGTATGTGTGAATTGAAGTTGTGTGTATTTGTGATAGAGGAATGAAATCTATCGTGCAAGGAAAGAACCTTTATGAGGATTTATGTGCGGATTGAACACTGAAGAGAATTGATTATATAGACTATTGTGAACTAACAGTGCGGTGCAGATTTGGGTTAGAAATCATATTGGGTTTTACTGTATGAAAGAATGCTAGATCACTGGATAATTTGTGATAGGATTGTTAAAAATCGAACCTTTAAATTCTGCATTGTGCCATTGTGGAACGATTCTGTATGAATGATTGCAGATTTTCATTATGGTCAACTTAAAGGAGGAACCGAAAAGAAATATTAGCTTGAAAAGAGGTAGTTGCATTGTAAACTTGTCATGGTTTATTGTGTAAACCCTTTCAGGTCGAACTTTAGTCGTGCTCGAATTCATGAAGCTGTAGTGAAGAATTGAGGCGAAAACGAGAAATAGTGTTGCACTGTGCGATGAATGAATGCTGGAGGGTTTAAGGCCTGAGTGGAGCAATGGAGCAAAATTGATGTTAAAGACCAGCGTACCGAAGGACTGGAGCGGAACTTTAAGATTGAATGCGAAGTCAAAGAAGGGAGCGGTTTCTTGAACCACAAGCGGTATTCGAAATTTTATAAAATGGTAAACTATTTTTGGAAAAAAAAATGCGATAGCCCTCCCCGAGCGACACGTTGCAAAGAGGGTATTCAAAAACCGGCTATTTCGCATTTTTTTAAAGTGTTAAAACTCTGTTCTCAAACAATGCGATAACCGTCCGATGTGAGGTTATAAGAGATCGACGACATTCGCATAGAAAGCTGCACAAAAGTTAATGAAGAGGTACGTAAACGTTGGGGCCCAATTTCATTATTATTCTTTTATTGTGATGGTGTCAAAGATTCGTAGAGTGAATTAATGAATATCTGTCGGTGGGGTTCGTGAGATGAACACATAATTGGGTTTAACCTGAAGTTAGTAATATCAAATATTCATAATGATATTTGATTTATTAAAACATGAAATTATGTGAGCCAAATACATGCGAAGGGAAAGCATGGTTGGACCCAACATAAAGGAGCTGGTAAGCGATTGGGTTTTATTCCAATTGTGTAATGTTGAATTCGCATAAATAGAATTGTGATGGGGTTTTCATTTAAGTGGAAAATGAAATGTTGATTAAATTCATAGGTATGGTTTTTAGACCATAGAGTATGAGGAAATTATTGTAGGGTTATAAACCCATGGTTGAAGTAGCTTCCGCACATATTATGTATTTAAATTGCCAGCTCAAGAAAGTAGAACATTGTGAGTTTGCTCAGATTGGTTGAGATTTATTTGGGTGAAAAAAATGAAAATGCATTTTTATATGCATAGAAAGTAGTTAACGTGGGTTTATAAAAGAGGCATGCCATCAGGGTGGTCGAGAGAACGGAAATGCCATAACTTCCTGTCGTTGCTAGCTCAACGATGACTCAATGAGTGTTCTTGAAATATGGAAAAATCGAGAAGCCAAAATAATAGAAAAACGACGTGATCGACTATTTTGCTCCACATTCTTAACAACAATAAGCCGTACAGTTTCCCTGTCCAATGCTACAACTTTCTCTCCATCTAGCAATAGACGCATCTCAATTGCAAATCCAGATAATGTATTTAAAAATATGTTAACAGAAAAAAACACTATAATCTATAAAATGTAATCCAGAAATAAAAGAAACAAAAAAAACAAATAATGCATAAGAGTGGTAGAAAATAAATATATTTGAGCTGCAAATAAATCTATTTCAAGAAGACCAACGGACCTTCAGGTTATCTTATTGTTTTCTCTCAAAGAGATGGCTGCAGTGTATCCTACCAATCGCAAATATTTCCTTATTTAATGGCGTGATCGACTATTTTGCTCCATGTTCTTAACAACAATAAGCCGTATAGTTTCCCTGTCCAATGCTACAGCTTTCTCTGCAAATCCAGCAAATGTATTTAAAAATATGTTAACAGAAAAAACACTATAATCTAAAAATGTATTTAATTATTAGTTTTCTATTAACCAATAATCTGATGGTTCAAAAAATCTTAATCGTCTAATATCTCATCTAAGGGTGGAGAATAAGACAGAATGATAGCAAGGGGAGTTGTTTTCAAATAAAAGCGCCTTATGGCTTAATGAAAATGATTGCTAACTAAATTATAATTTAATTGGTTAAAAATTAGTGTGATAATAGTTAATTATAATAAATTTTAATGGCAAAAAAAAAATCACAATAATATATGATCTTTAAAATATTGTAATTTATATTTTAATTACAAGTTTTTATTAGAGGCTTTGGTAGACCTTATTTTCATGCATTCAATAATGGGGTATATTCCCAATAAGATGGTCTCTCCATATCTTTCATTCTTTGATGTACCTTTACACCTTTAGAAACAATTGCTAATATATTTTATAATATAACTATATAATATATAATAATCATATAACAATTATTGAATCACAATGTTATGAATATAGCAATGCTTCATCCCCATTCTCACAAGGGACACTATCACATACACATTCCCACCTTTATAAGGATGAAGGTGTGCATCTGTGTGGTTAGCAAGCAAAGTTGTGAGACTAATACAAACCTTCATTCACCACTAGCATCTTGCTTTTGATGTGCCTCAATTACCATATTCTCGTTGTAATTTTATCATATTTTCTACATTTTTTTATACTTTTAGAATAAGCCACTTAAGCCACATATTATAAGCTATTCGAATTCAAAATTTAAACCCATAGAATCATGTTTCATCTGTATCACTCAATAATTTAACCAAATGCAAATATAAATTTCTTCTCTTAAATTATAGTAACTCATGGTTTATATTATAAGCATTTAAATTTCTTCTCTTAAACTATAGTAACTCATGGTTTATATTATAAGAGCATTATAGATTTTGACACCCCTAGGAACCCAACCCTACTATGCTAAACTAGAGCCGTTGGCAGCGGTAGCCCCTATCGGATCTGACAACAATTAATAAATCAGGTCAGAACTAAAACAACAATAAACTTTTATCAGTTGTCTTATTACCTCAGTTGTGTTTATCATCCATCTTATTAGCTAGAGCGTTGTGCTAATAACGTGTCAAAACGGACAATTTTCCAGCCATCTTTGTTGAAGTATGACTACATAAAGAGAAAACATAACTCCTTAATATAAAGATATACTAGGCACATGCTTGAACTTCAATAAATATGTCTTAGGCTTGATAACCATTCCAAAGAATTGAATCTGGTGTAACCTGCTATTAGCCTAAACAAAACTATGCTAAAACACGCCAGTCCATTATGTTTTTTTTTTTTTTTGCTGACTATGCTAAAACGCGCAAGTCAGTTATGGTTTGTTTTGTTGTTATATATGAAGGTTAGAAAAGCTGAAGATGAGAATTTTTTGAGGGGAAACTTACATAATTCCACGTATACCAAAAAAGATAGTATACTACTAGGGTGGTAAGGAAGGGGATCTATCTTGTTATGCGTTTTCTTTATCACTTATCCATAATCACCGAAATCATATCTCGCAGCCCCTCAGAAAACGCACACCTATACTCTTAGAAATTCTACACGATATGTTTTCTACACATGGTGCCATACCCCACACACGTGCACAACCACAACACATGAACCCATCTTCTAACCACTAGTCCAGAGCGAGATGATATCCGAGCTTTACCAAGTGCGCCTCGTAGTAGTTGGTTGAGGATAGCTGCTTTCCGAGTCGGAGGCCATATTAGTCGCAGACAATATGGCCATAAATCAAAACAAAGGTGTTGGGCAGTAGCTTCGATCACTCATAAAGAGGAAGAGAAACCCTTATATGAGATTTTAAAACTGGATATAATGAAGCTGGAATTGTTCATGCCTGAAGAAACTAGCATAGAAGAAAAGGCGAGAAGTCGATTTTCAATATTATTGAGCATGAAATTTACATCAATACAATCTCAAACTGTTATTTAAAACAGCGAGAAAACCCCATATGCCAAATACATCCAGAATACACTTCAGAAGAGAAATAATTCGATGTTCATGGCCAACAACATAACGGATAGTATAAAACATATCCACGAGATCATCCCTGTATACATAGAAAAGAGCCAGCAGAGAGAATATGTAGCATCATATTCATGAAATAAAAAGAAATAAAAGATAACTGAAATAAAATAAAGCAAACAAAAAGGAGAGATCCATAGTGTCTCCATGACTGATAAAAGGCTGTCTCGCTAGGCAAAAACCAGATCAGGCTCGCTTGAAATACATCATGCATGCATGACATATGGAATCCGATTCACTTGATAATTATGCTTGATCCATTTGAAGAAGAAAAAAAGCAGCCCTGGACAATACCAAAACCCCTGCACAAACTAAACAGGCTCGCTTGATGAACTGTCCTGATAACAAAATAGCTCCCGCAAAAAGATGAGATTGTTCCCCATGATTGGGTGAGATCCGGCTCCCCAACTCGATCCAGAGATCCGACAGCTTACTGCATCCTACCAAGACCAGCGGTTCCATCAGATCCGGGATCGAAAGGAAAAGAAATGACTTGACGAGAAGTGTATACGTCTGCCACCCGGACCTTGCTAATACCCAATGCAACAGAAATCAAGAGAACATGAAAGACATCGGGATCCATAGAGGCGACAAGGAATATCTGAGTATGAAATAGTGGCAGTGGAATCATAAGTCCAGAGATCAATAAATCAGCTTGCCCGAAGAGCTAAAAGCCACGATCTTAACTCCAAATGAGATAAAGACGGGAAAACCGATTTAGGAAAATAGCAGAGGCAAGTCGCAGCACCAAATAAGAGTCGCCCGGATCGAAAACAGCAGTCCGAGAGACATATGCCTGAGCACTGATGAGATGGAGATGACGGTAGGTGAACGATCACAGTAGAGTGGGCGACCGGTCAAAAAGGAGAAAGGGAAACTGATGTGTCATTTATGTTGAGTTGGTGAACGATTATAACAATAAATGATACAAACATCCCGCAACGCCCATTAAGTCTAATCACCGCCGATGTCAGGCAGAAAGAGTGGGAGATTCGAAAAGCCAGTTCCCTGGAAAAATAATTCAAAATAGTCGGAGAAAGGAAACGACTAGCCGGATAAACCAACGACCCCTCAGCAGTTGCAGAAATCACAAACAGGGTTCCGGATCCAGCGGATGCAACAAGATCTTGAATGGTGGACAACACAGTGTAAACACGCGCCACACACCGGTATCACAATCCAGGGAATCAAAAATTAACTCGACCTCATCCAAAGCAGAAAACGAAGATGTCAACACCACACATCTCGCTATGGCTTTGTGAGCTGCATCCCGCGCATCAAGTGACCCCTGGGCACCATAAGACTGACCAGAGAGAAAAAAACCCCCAGATCTAAAACCAGAGGGAGCACCGTCTCACAATGCATCCAAAAACAACCCCGACTCACATTCCTCCAAAAACAAATGCTAATCATCTCGACATCACCAAGCGGATTCGCCTCACCTTGACCCCCATCACAGAATAAACGGGATAAGACGGAGCACCCTGAGTTCACCCACAGCCACCATAAGCAACATATACTTGTTCAGCTTGGGTACCAGCCAAATGCAAAATCGATAGCCACCAAAAACGATCAACAAATGTTCACATTGGGTACCAGCTAATGATCTCCTTCATTAACCACCAAAAACTTGCACAAATAGTCGACATTGGGTACCAGCCTCAAAACATGCATCAACGGCCACCAAACTCAGAACAACCATATATTCTAATGGGTACCAGCTTGGCAAAAACAGGCTGACATCTTACCTCTGCTAATCCAACTACACCACTGAAAACCAGTCCCCTGAACATGAAAACCATGACCACCCTACTATTATAACTATATCAGCCCTAGCCACCAATAGCCACAATATCGTGTTCACAATGGGTACCAGCATAGAAAATATTCATCGATAGCCACCATAAGCAACATAGATTTGTCCTCCATGGGTTCCAGCTTAAATATTCACCAATAGCCACCAATGGCAACAGAAATATTGTGCAGAATGGGTACCAGCTAAAAGCTTACCTAGAAGAAACCATAGCAGGTCTCATAGAGCCCCCCCTTCTTACCCAGGTCTCTCAGCACTCTGTGCTAGTCGAAACAGACATGGCCGCCCATACAGACCACAATCTGCAATCTGCAATCGCTGATTGAAGTTCCCCACAACGAGGTAATAATCTGCATTTTCATTACCCTCAAAGTTCAGAACTTCGCTGGTGGAATGCTACTGTTTCTCCTTCAGGAAAAGAAACGGATCGGGACCATCCTCCGGCGAAAGACACTCTCCACACGGTCTCAACTTACCATACCGTCGGACTGCGAGCAACATATGTCACAAGTTCCAGACTCGGTGCCAGATTTAGATCTTTGGGCAACTTGCAGCTGGCATTGTCTTCGTTGAGAAGGTTGAATAAACCACCACTTCTGTAATTGTGGTGAGGATTCTTATTTATAATTAAAGAGAGATAATTACATACTAATTTCATATCAATTAGCAGAGACATTTACATAATTTACTCCTAGAATTAAGGGACAGTGGTGTCATGAATGTCAGGCCTTAATCTCCGTATGGCAAGCCTTTGATGAAGGCAAATTATCCTCAACACCCCCCCGCAAGCTGAGCGTCGGATTGGAATGAACGTGAAGCTTGGATCGGAAAAATTCAAAAAGGGGTCGAGGAACACTTTTTGTGAAGATGTCGGCAACCTGTAGATGAGAGGGCACATATTGCGTGTGAAGTTTGCCAGCGACAACAAGTTCGCGAAGAAAATGATAGTATAATGCAACATGCTTGGCTCGCTTGTGAGAAACTGGATTGGAGCTCAAAAAAATAGCACTCTTGTTGTCGCATAAGAGAAGAGGCCGTTGTGGAATGAGAACCTGGAGGTCACGAAGGAGATGCGTAAGCCAAATAAGTTTGGCGGCAGTGTTTGCAAGAGCACGATATTCAGATTCACAACTGGAACAAGATACAGTAGGTTGCTTCTTAGCACTCCAAGAGACCAAATTGTCACCAAGATAAATAGAGTAGCCAGAGGTAGAGCGACGAGTGTCTGGACAGCCTGCCCAGTTAGCATCAGAGTAAGCAACTAGAGCACCAGGAGTAGCAGATGAGCGAAATGTAAGGCTGAAATGGAGGGTGCCCTTGACATAGCGAAGAATACGCTTAACAGCAAGAAAGTGATCTTCAGTTGGAGCATGCAAAAATTGACTAACAGAGTTGATAGCATGAGCAATGTCTGGGCGCGTGATGGTCAAGTATTGTAGTGCACCAACGAGAGACCTGTAAAGAGTGGGATCAGAAAACAGAGGGCCATCAGCATACAAGTGTTGGGAGACAACCATGGGAGTATGGACAGGTTTACTGTCAAGTAACTGAGTGCGAGTAAGAATATCCTGTGCATATTTCCGCTGACTGAGAAAGAGACCATCTGCAGTTGGCGAAGCTTCAAGGCCAAGAAAGTAACTGGGATGACCCAAATCTTTAGTGGCGAACACAGAATTGAGTTTACAAATAAATCTGTCAAGAAGAGAGGAGTTTTTTCCAATAACAATAATGTCATCAACATAAAGAAACAAATAGATAATGTCAGATTGCTTATGAAAGACAAATAGAGAAGTGTCAACACGGCTGCAATAGAAACCAAGTTGAATAAGAAAAGCGCTGAAGCGCTGGAACCAGGCACGAGGAGCTTGCTTGAGACCATAGAGAGCTTTCTTTAATAGACAGACATGATTAGGGAAGCAAGGATCAATGTACCCAAGCGGCTGTTCCATATAAACATTTTCAGTGAGAGTGCCATTGAGGAACGCATTCTTGACATCAAGTTGACGAAGAGGCCACTTGTTGGTAATAGCAAGAGAAAGCACAACATGGACAGTAGTGGCCTTGATAACAAGACTAAAGGTGTCGGTGTAATCAAGACCAGGTACCTGGGTATATCCCTTGGCAACAAGGCGAGCTTTGAGTCGCTCAATGGATCCATCAGGAAGATATTTGGTTCGGAACACCCATTTGGAGCCCACAATATTGGTGTTTGCAGGTCGAGGAACCAAAATCCAGGTGCGATTATTTTGCAGAGCGTGAACTTCTTCATCCATGGCAGCAAGCCAGGCAGGATTCTTAGCAGCAGATTTGAATGCTTTAGGTTTAGTGGAGGCAAGAAGAGCAGAAAGAAGTCCAGATGAGCCCAAGACACCAAGGTTTGCTGGATGACGAGTTTTGAAAATACCAGCTTTAGCTCGTGTGATCATAGGGTGAGAGCCTAGAGAAATTTTTGGCGCAGGAACATGAGGAGCGGTCCGTGCCTCAGTGGGAGGTGGACTAGAAGCCGGTGGTGATGAAGAGGGACCTACAAAGGAATCAGTAGCCTGCAAATATTCTTCCACTGGATCAGTACAGATAGCACATGGGTTAAATTCGGATTGAGTAATATGCGGAGAATGTGGTGTAGGGGACGGCGGAGGAGGGTCGGTATGTAAAATACGGGGTTCCAGAAAGTGGGAAAAATGTAGAGAAGAAAGGGGCTGAGCATGAGAGGTATCGATGAAAGGGAAATGATTTTCATCAAATTGAGCGTGTCGGGTGATATAGAGCCGAGAGGTGACGGGGTCAAGGCAACGAAACCCTTTATAAGAGGGACTGTAACCCAAAAAGATGCAGGGAATGCTGCATGGGGAAAATTTGTTAAGCATATAAGCACGTAAACAAGGATAAACATGACAACCAAAGGGATGGAAATTTTCATAATTTGGAGAAGAACCATATAAAAGCTCAAACGGTGACTTACCTCCAAGAAGCGGTGTTGGCAACCGGTTGATGATGTAAGCTGCAGTGCTAAAAGCGTCAACCCAGAAGCGAGGAGAAAGGTGAGAGTGAAAAAGAAGGGCTAGGCCATTCTCGGTCACGTGGCGGTGTTTGCGTTCAGCACGACCATTTTGGGCGGGTGTATAGGGACAGGAAAGCTGATGGTGAATGCCGGTTGTACGAAGATGAGTTTGAAAGCAAGTGCTAGTGAATTCACCTCCGCCATCACTTTGAAAATTTTTAATGCGAGCAGAATATTGATTTTCCACAAATTTTTGAAATTGAGTGAAAACATTATAAAAGTCAGATTTGAATTTTAAAGGATAAAGCCAAGTGAATCGTGAATAATCATCAATGAAAATAACATAATAGACAAACCCCAAATTGGATTTGACGGGGGAAGGGCCCCATAAGTCGCAATGAATAAGATCTAATACATGAGACGACCTATGTTCATTACGTGAATAAGGCAAGCGATGATTTTTCGCAAGTTGACATGTACTGCACAATGTGGGAGAGGGCGATGAAGACGTAAGATAAAGATGTCCTTGTTTATTTAAATGCGAAATAACAGAATGATTTACATGTCCAAGGCGAGCATGCCATAAATCATAGGAAGCATGTAAAGATTTATTTTTAAGGGCAGAAAAGAAAGCAGAGTTGCCACGCTCCAGCACATATAGGCCGCCATCTCTCTTACCGGTTGCCACCACCTTTCCCGTTTGAAGATTCTGAATAGAGAAAAGATTATTAGTAAAAGTAACAGATAAGGGAAAATCATATGTTAATTTACTAATTGAGAGAAGATTTTTGGTGAGATGGGGAACAACCAAGACATCTAATAAATGAATATTTGGAGCAGGAAAGAGGGTACCAGTGTGTGTAATGGGTAAGGAGGCACCGTTTCCCACAATTACAGAATCCTTACCATTGTACTGAGTGGACTGGTCCAAGTGAGATGGGTCATTAGACATATGGGCTGAAGCTCCAGTGTCCAAGAACTAATCAGAGACCGCTGCATCATTGAGAGAACAGGAACTGGTGAAGGCTTCGGTAAGATGAGCAGTTGACTCACTGCGGACATACCTCTTATTGCAGCGATCAGCATAATGGCCATCAAGGCAGCAGATTTGGCAGCGGGGAGGGCGACATCCTTGACCAGATGAATGACGACCACGATTTGCAGGGGTTTGGCCACGGAAGTTGCGGAAGGAGCTGCGCTGGGTTAACCGTTCAGGACCACGACTGGCAGCTGTGAACGCGGCAGCAGGAGGAGCAGTGGGCTCGAGCGACTTTTGGAAAATCTCAAAGCTCTCAGCTTTGGAAACTAGGTAGACAAAGCTGGGAAGAGGCGTGAGCGCCATCTGCGCAGTGGAGAAGCTGGAGAAATCAGTGCCGAGGCCGCGGAGAAACCAGTGCACCTTATCAGTGCCATCAACGGGCCGACCAATTGCATGAAGTTGATCGCAGAGGGCTTTGAACGCACGAGCATAGTCGGCAACAGATTTGGTGCTGTGTTTCATTAGCTGAAGTTCGTCCTTGAGATGGATTTCACGGGCCTTCGAACGGTGGTTGAAGGTGTTCTCCAGAGCAAGCCAAAACTCACGTGCAGTAGAGAGACCAACAACCTCTGCCAGGGCTTCCTCGGTGAGGGAAGAACGAAGAAGGCAGAGAAGGCGTTGATCTGCAGATTTCCACTCCAGGTGCTTGTCATTGGGTGTCTGAGAAGTAGTAGGATCAAACTGAGGGGGCGGTACGATGGTGCCATCAACATAACCCAACAAATTCTGACTCTCAAGAAGAGGAAGAAGTTGACTCTTCCAAAGGAGATAATTGGTGGAGGAAAGTTTAATGGTGATCATATGAATTAAGGTGTTGAAAGGAAGAAGGGTGAAGGAGGTTTCGGTAGCCATGGGGAGGAAAGGATCGAACGACAAAAAAACTTGCAGAAGGAAGCAAGAAACAATCCGCAAACCACTGCCTAAAACTTCAGATTGAACGCTCCTTGTTCTTGCACAGAGCAGCAAGCTCAATCAGCTCCGAACACAGGTCAACAGCAGCTCAATAACTCTCGGATGGCAGCTGTCTTCTTTCTCCACACTTGACCACCAATCAACCTTCAGACTGCACACAAACAGAACCCGAAATCTGATACCATGAGAAGGTTGAATAAACCACCACTGCTATAATTGTGGTGATGATTCTTATTTATTATTAAAGAGAGATAATTAGATACTAATTTCATATCAATTAGCAGAGAAATTTATATAATTTACTCCTGGAATTAAGGGACAGTGCTGTCATGAATGTTAGGCCTTAATCTCCGTATGGCAAGCCTTTGATGAAGGCAAATTATCCTCAACATTCGTTTTATTTTGAATTTTTTGTTCTCGAACCAGTAGAACACACTGGCGTCACCAACGTTTCCGAATTCTTACAACTGAGTTTTGATTCTTTTTATTTAATCTCTTTGAGGGTTTACCCTGCCAGAATTAAATATGTTTTCCAAGATCAACTCCCATCTGCGCTTTCGCAGGGTTCCTCTCTGCTCATAATCAGGTGATAATTGAGTTCTGATTCTTTTTATTTCATCTCTTTGAGGGTTTACCGTACCAGAATTGAATATGTTTTCCATGATCCAAATATGCTCCCATCTGTGCTTTGCTTTCATTTCATCTCTTTGAGGGTTTACCATACCAGAATTGAATATGTTTTCCATGATCCAAATCTGCTCCCATCTACGCTTTGCTTTCGGCGAGCTCCTCTCCTCCCGTTCATAATCAAGTGATGATACCCTGTGCGGCATTCATAAAACCTGTATGCCTATGACGGTAAGCTTCTCTGTCTAAGGTGTACTGTGCATATTCTTCTCCTCCGCTGCCTAGTAGGTGTACAATAGAATAGATAGGTATATTTCATAAATAAGAATTTTATTTATATCTGAAGGTGGAGTTGTTGGTTGACGAGAGGACATTATCAGGTCGAGAACGATTACAAGCCACTCAAGGTGGCCTCAGCCTCAGGGTTGAATACCCCCACGGTGGGCTTAATCCATGCCGACCATGACTCTAACCAGATACTTGCAGTTAAAAAGAAATCTAACATGATATAATTATACTTATTAACACAACTCTGTGGTTATTTGGAGTCATTATGTGTTCAGTTGGACCTTTCAAAATTTTAAACCTCAGTTGCTATTGTTAAAAAATCATGATTACTGAAACAATATCTCATTCGCTATCACTTGCTATTGTTAAAAAATCGTGATTACTGAAACAATCTAATTTGCTATTGTTAAAAAATTATGAATACTCAAACAAAATTTGCATTTGACATAATACTGGGCAAATCACATGATAGATTATGATTACTAAAACATGTCAAATGGCATTATGACTCTCTGAATATGAAAGAGAAAAAATAGATATTATTTGTCCATATAAAAATATGACTTGAACCACAATATGTTTATGCATTTAACTGTGGCTGAGGGCATTCTATTTATTTTATGCCGCTAAATTAGGTGGATCAAGACTCTCCTTCATATGGGAACTCTGCCTGTATAATCTTCTCACTTTGCTTATACAATATTCTCATTTTATTACTGTTGGTGCCTCAGAAGCAATGGTTTATTACCCTGTTTCAATTAAGGAATATAAAAAAAGCTTGGTGTTCATTGAAATGGTAAATATATGTGAAAATTTCATTGAAATATACCTTATGTCTCGTTGTACCATTTTTTCATATAAATATGTTTTTTTATTTTTAATTGTTAAAAAATAAAATTAATAATAAATTTAAAGGATTTATTTACATGGAAAGTGTATTTAATAAAAGTATATACTTTCCACTTATATCATCAAAATTGAGGTAATTGTATTAGGCTTAAATTTTTTTTTATTTATAATTTTTTATTAAAAAACATTTAATATAAATTATATCCATTACTATGTGATTTCCATAAGAGTTACGTTTCAACTTAATCTCAATTTTAAATGATTTAATTATATATTTGGTTTATATTTTTATTTGTTATACAACATAAATTTAAATATGGAAAATTATGCTAAAGACAAAATGAATAATAAAAGTTTTTTAGTTATGGTTTTTGTTTTTTAATCGTGGTGGGTAATGTATTGGTGTAATTTGGGCAGGGTTATCAATTTCTAGTTTAATTCCGTAAATTAGATACATCAATAATTTATGACTTAGTAAAACCTAAGATGTTATGTGGATGGCAACACTTACTTTTCCAGCCTTATCAAAACGGACCAAATGTGTCTCTTAAAATTGAACCTAGGTAAATGAAAAACAAACCATGCTCCCACTCACAACACTGTTACCAATCAAATAGGTAACCTGACCTCAAAACGAGAACTCTAGCCCAAAAAGACTCAAAAAACATGAAAAAACACCCCAAAAACAAAAAGTGTGTATTCTAGAACGCACTTCGTTTTCTTTGAAGGTCAAATTTCAACATTTTATAAAATTATGGTAAAAACAAAATTGTTTCTTGAAAAAAGGATTGAAAAAACACCCTCAAAACAAAACAAGTTGATGCTGGAATAACCAAAAAAAAAAAAATTGTGTCATACTTTAGGCATTTTTAAAAATAGAAATAACATTTTTTAATTTTTAAAATTCAAACATTAAAAAAAAAACCCTAAAATTTAAGGAAAAAAATAAATTTAAAAAATAAAAAACATTTCAAAGCTTAAAATTTAAAAATATATGAAGATTAAAAAAAAAAAAAAAAAAAAAACAAAATAAAAATTTTAATTCAAACATTAAAAAAAACCTAAAATTTAAGGGAAAAAAATTAAAAAAATAAAAATAAAAATTTAAGATTAAAATTTAAAAAATATAGAAATTAAAAAATAAAAATAAAAACAAAATAAAAACATTAAATTAAAAAAAAAGAAGTTAAAAAAAAGGAAATTATAAAAAATAAAATATAGAAATTAAATTTAAAAAAGAAAAAGAAAATGCTTTAAAAAATAAAATAAAAAATAAATAAATAAATAAAATTTAAATTAAAAATAAAAAAATGAAAAATTAATTAAAAATAAAATACAATGAAAATATTAAATTTAAAACAATATATATTAAAAAAACAAATAAACTATAAAAAATAAATTAAATTTAAATTATAAAAAATAAAATATATATATGAACTTAAATTAAAATATGTATATATATTAGATTTTATTAAATTTAAAAAAAAAAATATTAAAATAACAAATTAAATTTAAAAACAAAAATATTAAATTTTAATAAATAAATGAATAAACAAATAAATTTTGAAAGAAAAAATAAATTTTAAATATAAAAGAAAAAAAAAAAAAAAACCATTGTTAAAAGAAAAACTTTAAAAACTTTAAAAATCAATTAAAAATGGAAAATTGAAAATATATATATATATATTAAATAAATAAAAAATTAAAAAACAAATTAATTTTAAAAAATTAAGTTTAATTAAAAAAAAAAGCTAATTTTAAATACGCAATTTTGATTGAAATAAAAAAATATAAAAATTTTATGTAATTAACAAAAAAAATTAATTAAAAAGTAAAACATTTAAAAAACAATATTAAATCCAAATAAATTAAAAAAAAAATACAAAATTTATTAAATTTTATAAAATTATATTAAAAAACTAAACGTAAAACTTAATAAAATAAATAATAATAATAATAATTATTAACCAAAAAAAAAAAAAAAACAAATTTAAAAAAAAAAAAAATAAAAATAAAAATAAAAATAAAAATAAAAACAAAAAAAAATAATAAAATAAAAAAAAAATAAAAACAAAAATAAAAATAAAAACAAAACAAAACAAATTTTATTTTAAACAAAAAAATTAAATTAAAAAAAAAAAATTAATTAAAAAGAAAAAGAAAAAAAAAACGGGGTGGTGGTGGTGGGGGTGGCAGGCGGCCGTCGCTGCCCGGCCGGCCCCTAGCGCCCAGCGGCGGGCTCTCGGAATCGGCCCTCCGCCCAGCCGACGCCCAACAAGGCCTCGACCGGCTCCGCCTGCCGGGCGTCGTGAGGTCATCGCTCGGCGCCCGACACGCCACGACGCCTACGGCGGTCAAGCAGAAATCGCCCGCCGGGCGCCGGGGGCCGGCCGGCGGCGCCACGGGCGCTGCCCTCCAGCGCCCACGCGCCCCCGCCGCCCCCACCACCACCAGCCCGTTCTCTCTTTTTTTTTTTTTTTTAAATTTAAAATAAAATTTGTTTTTGTTTTTTTAATTTTGTTTTTATTTTTTTTTTAAATTTTATTATTATTATTATTATTATTATTTTAATTTTAAATTTGTATTTTTTTTTTCTTATTATTATTATTATTATTATTTTTTAATTTAAATTTTTATTTTTTTTAATCTAAATTTTTATTTTGTAATTTTAATTATTATTATTATTATTTTTTTTTAATATATATATATATATATATATATATATATATTTTATTATATAGTTTTTTTAAATAAGTGAGAAAAAAAATGTTTTTGATGTTTTTTTTTTTTTTTTGGGTCAATTTTTGTTTTTTTTCTTTAAATTATGTGTTTTTTTTTCAAATTTTGTCATTTCCTTCGATATAATTTTCAAATATTTTTGTTTTATTTATTTATTTTTGTTTAAAATTTTTATTTTACGAGTATTTTGTTTTTTACATTTTTATTAGTTTAAATTGTTTATATATATATATATATATATATATATATATTTTATACAAGTTTTGTGTTTTATTACCAACATGAAAATCACTCCAAAAAAAGGTTGATGCGCTCAATACGTTTGGAAAATTAGCATGAAAATCAACACTCTAAAAAAAAAAGGTTGATGCAGCATCAATACGTTTCGAAATTAGCATGAAAATCACCGCTCTAAAAAAAAAGTTGATGCTGCATCAATACATTTCAAAATTAGCATGAAAATCACTAACATTTTAAAACAAATATTCATACTTCATAAATAAAAATATTAGTGTCAAAAATGTGCACACAAAAAAAAAATGGTGATTCTGCATCACCACTTTTCAAAATCGGGTGCTTTTTATGCTACCAAAAAAAAGTAGGTAACATTGCGGTTACCTATTTCATTGGTAACATTGTTTCACTCAAACAACTAACCTAAAAATAAATAAATTAAAAAATTAAACATAAAAAATTAAAATAACTAAATAATAAAACAATTATATGTTCTTTAAAATGTCATTGAAACTGTCCTTTATCATTTTTTTTTAGTAATGAGAATATTTGTATTAATTGCAAAATTTGTGCTTGGATCACAATTGTACATCGAGAGTTATATTTTAATTTTCTTCTATATTCAATATCATATACATACTCCTAAATGAAAATTATTCTTCGAAGAGGAATGCAACCGATACTAAGCATATACGAGTCTTTGGAGGTGAATACCTTCCAATAGAGCCCCAAAATTAAACAAAATTTGCAGTATATATAACCTACTTCAATATATAGTCCTTGATTACAACATATTTCCCCGAATCCACTGGATCATTTACGTCTACCAAACTATTGACTAGAGATCTCAAATTAGCCTCTTGAAGGAGGAGAACATGGGGTTTTCCTTTTTAAACTAATTATTTAACCTCTGGCATTATTGGAATCCACCCCCTGCAGTTCTAGGAGATTGGTTTTATTATTTTCTATTAGATTTTGTAGCCCCTTGATTGGGGCTTGAATTACCTCTTTTCTTTATATTCCGTCTCCCTATGGTGTGCTTGTGCAGAGTATCTTGTCTCCCTAATTCTTTGTCCTTTCCAAGTTTTTTTGATTTGAACTTCTATGTTCGGTTTTCTTCCCACCTTACAATGATTGTGATCTTGTTCCTTCTCTTTCTCTATCCATGATATTTCGTTAGTTGAACTGGCAAGTGAGAGGTCAGTTTGAGCTACCCTAGGAGAGTGGAACTCGCCCTCATCCAAGGATGAGCCAATCTCACCTATCATATGGACAAGAGAATCCTCAAGGGGTGGAATTCCATCCTCGAGAAGACTAGGAGAGGGTTTGGAGTCCTTTTCGGGAGAGGGAGAGACATTGCTTGAGGGAATATTTCCTTCCTCTTCAACCAGTTCGAGCACTTCGAAACTATTTCTATTAGCCTTCGTTGCACCTTGATTGATGGTACCCTCTCCTAGAGTTGATTTCACTTAGGCTTGAGAGGCGAGGCCCTTGCCTTTATTCCTTGTTGGATCACATTGTCGTGGCTAGTTGCTAATCTATTTGGATGGTCCTCTTCACCTTTTGGGTTGTTGTCATTGATCTCATTCTTCCAACTGATTCTATTGCTCCTTAATCTTCTTTTTGTAGCTTCTAGCAAAGTGTCTGTACTCATGATAGACCTTTCACTTAAAAGGAAATTGGTCATAATCGACCTCTTGGATATGGGACCAATTATCTAGGTTGATATTTATTGCATCCATAATCCCTATGTCTAGATCTATTTCCACACAAATCCTAGCACAAGAAAACAAACCTTCTTGTGGCTTGACACGATTAATGTACTTACCTAGGGAATTTCCATTACTTTCAAAAGTGGCATTGTTCCAACAATGCAAAGGAAGGGGAGTTTAACCTACACTGAAACTGCTGAAGTAACATCATGTTCTGGGTTAAAATACGAGCTCCATCAATCTAAATAAGTGTCTTGGGCACCCATGAAATAGGAGTCATTTTTGAAGATCAAATCTCGATCATCCTTATTCTAGAAGAAAAAGGTATAAATCCTTTTCCCACATAAAGAAGAGAAAATTTGATCCTCTTTTATTGGTTTCCAAGTTTTATTTACCCATTGCTTCAAGGAGCACAAAAAAAAAAAAAAAAAAAAAGCTAAATCCCCATGAAGTGGCTCACTAAACCTCGTTTTTCAAGTTAACGAGCCATTGTTTTGCACTGAGATACATTGATATTTACCTTTGGAATATTCTAAAGATTTTTTATAAAGCGTGGGGGCTTCATCTTCTATAATTTCAGCTCATTGGGAATAAGAATATTGAAGGCGGCTATATCGGGTATTGGCAGAGGGGGAATATGATAAGAATATTGAAGGCGGCTATATCGGGTATTGGCAGAGGGGACAGGGTAAGCAGAGCCACCCAACCAAGTGGCCATTGAAACGCAGGAGACTAGATGAGCGTTGCAAAAACTCTCGTAGTGTTTCATGTATTTATAAAATTACTCTTTGATATCTTAAATATATTCTTTTTATGAATCATATCCTTATTAAATTACTCTGTTATAAGTAATTTGTGAGAATAAAAGGAAACCGTCCATTATCAATTACAATATCTATATTGTATTATTTTATTTTATTTTCGAAAATACACATTGAACATTGAAAGAAATTGATGCACTCACAACAAATTCTAAAAAGACATGCCTATAATTTCATGGAGAATAATTTTTTATTGTATTGAAAGTAATTTGATCCGTGTTTGAATTTATATGTTTTTATTGTATTGAAAGTAAGGAGAATATCGCTAATATATTATTAGAAATATTTTCATAAATACATATTGAACTTTGAAGAAAAAATAAATTGATACGATCACAATAAATGCTTAAAAGGCATGCCTATAATTTCATGGAGATTTATTTATTTATATATATATATATATTTTTTATATTGAAATTAATTTTGTGAATTTGAAATTTTAATTTTAATTTTTCTTACCGTTGAAGTTTTTTTTTACATTTAAATATCAAAACTATACAAAATGTAAATTGATGTTGGTCATCTATTTGGGGAACCATATCAACAACATTGGATTTATTTTATTTTATTTTTTTTTATCTATAATGTTTGAGATAAATTTAATATCAAAATCAAGACAATATAAAGTTTGAGTTCTCAAAAAATCTACTTACTACCCAAAAAAATACATTGACCCCAATTATCACAAATGTAGAAATTGATGGCAGAGAAAAAAATTCAAAACTAATTTATTATGTGAGAGGAAACACTTGGTAGAGGGGTTGATCTGCCTATTATAGGAACCTTGGAGAAAACACTAAGTAGCATGATGATAATGATTTGAATGTGTTGACATTGTAAATATTGCATTGAGATCCTTCAATGAAAGTTGAATTCCATCCAATTGTAGCATAAATTCTTCCTTGGATTAAGCTCTTTCCATAAATAGCTTCCCCATGAGTATTTTCATGTGCTAATACATGTCCATGGTCTTCCAGTATTCGGCTTTTCGTGCCTTGATGTTCCATGTATTAAGGATCCAATTCCCAATTCTACATTGATATTCAAATAAAAAATAACTCCATGCTTCCCATGAATTTCATACTCGATTGAATCAATTTTTTGTTGGATATGAGGGGAGACTTGCTCCAAAATAATTGTGGTAGACTCCCTAGCCTGTGCTTTCACTTGTGAAGAAGAGCTTCAAGGATGGCCTTCATGGGTGGAGGTTCCAACCTTCTAACCCTGGGAACCATAGGAACCAGTGTTTCCTCAACGTCTAGAGCACTAAGTGTTTCCATGTGAGATTGATCCATAAACTGTCATGGATATTCCACTGGAGAGTTTGTCACAATAGATCTAATAATATATACTTAAATATATGAATTCTACATTACAGAATTATTTCTATTTAGATTTATGGATCTGTAAATTATTGTTTATTGTGCATGCATGCAAATAATAATTATGTGAAAAATAGATAACAATGAAAAAAACTCACAAACCACAATTAACACAAGATATAACCTCGGAAACCCTTTTGGGAGAAAATCCAACTGGAAGGTGAGGTTACTCTGCTTTCTTTCTCTAAATAGAAAATGGTTGCTAGTACAAAGAAGTAAGGACTATGGCTCGGGGATTACTACAGTACACAAATGCTCTCTATGTGCTCTCTTCCTATCCCTCTTGGCTACTATGCTCGTCAATGGAACAAAATTCCCTCGAAAAGAATGGAACACATTTTCCTCCCAGTGGCTCGATTATAACGCAACTCGATATCCTACTAGTGGTTAGCTTTGACTCCTTCAACTCTTAACTACAATTACAATATGGGATCTTCTAGAATATTTTTCATCATGCTCATTTTGATAGTCCCTTTTTCCATGAGTAATGGGGGATAACATGGCATCCTCTCAAATTATGGTGGTCAAAACACAAAGGTCAACTTCCGAGTGGCATAACGAGCTTCAATTGAGATTATTCTTGCACTGTTAGAAGGGTACATGTGTGTAAAATAGGTAAAAAAGGTGTAACATTAAATGGGAAAAAATTTACCCCCAAAAAACATCATTTCATGCCTCAAAATGCTCCCAGAAAGTTTCAGACCCCAATATGCCAAACTGGGTCCTACTGGTAAAAATGGTTATGTGAGTCGATTCCTCCAATTTTTCCACTTTGAAAGCATCGAGATGGATGGAAAATAATATAATGATCCAATCTGGATCACACCTCCCCATTTTGGGAGGATTTTAGTCCCCAAAATATCATATTGAATGATGTGATGAAATTTCTCCTCCACTTTCTCTCAGGTGTACCATTTAGCCTTACTTGGAAGTTTTCATTACAATCCAATCTGCCAAAGGTCATGCTACCCATTTCTTATAATTCTAGAACTCTTTTGTAAAATTGTATCCTCTATCAAATCTACTTGATCATTTGATGCCAAGTCATCTACAAATGGTAGGACCTATTCCTATTCTTGATCTAGCATGGAAGACTATAGAGTTTCAGATTCTTTACATTCACCACTAAGTAAATGTGCATGTATAGGGGTATATTAGGTCTATAGGAATTATCTCCCACCTTTTCTAGTATCTCAAGGGGACCATATTGCAAAGCCTTTATTCTCTTACTAAGACCTTGTAGCCTATATTTATTCAACTCTAACCATACTTTGTCTCCCACTTTGAACAACTTCCCTATTTTGTGTTGAACATGCCCGACCTTATATTTTTCCTGTGACTTTTATAATGTCTCATGTACCTGTAAATGGATCCGCTTGATCTTCTCAAAAAAAATTTCTACCCTTAAGGCATCCCCTATAAGATACTCCCTCACTCCTCCTTGCTACCCATATGAAATATCCAAAGGTGAAGGTGGAAAATACCCAAAAAAAGTTTTACATTGGGACTTACTAGTAGAAGTGTGGACTAATTTGTTATAATATTGATGTATATACACCATTTTTTCATCCCAGGTCTTTGAATCCTTGTGATTGTAACCCCTCAAAAGATACACCAAAGTCTTGTTGAATACTTTGTCTTCCATCTGTTTGTGGAAGGAATGTTGTAGATATCTTTAACTTTGTGTCCAATGTTGAATTTCCACGATATTAGGTCTAGGTTAGAATCCTAGAATTTATGACGCTACCAAACCAAGAATCTCAACAAGAATTACTTCGCACAACGAAAAATATAAAGCAGTAAATTACATATGCACAAGTATACATAATTTTTAACAAATATTGTACAATAATGTACAACACAATCTTCGTTATGTTAAACCAATATGAATAATACAACAGTCTATGGAATACAATATACAATGAAAAACTTCACTGCAGCTTCTATGTCATATCTTGTCTTGTTGGTCCTTTTCTTTTGTACTGCTCTCCAACTACCCCTTTGTCCTTCAAAGGACAACATATAGAGACTCCAGGAGGGATGCCTCATATCAATGCTACAAGTCACATATGCTATAATGAACACATGATGATCCAATATAATCTCTAGGTTGGCCAATACCTGAGCTCCAATATGCCAATCTAGCGGTCACCTTTTTCCATCAAAGTGATGCACTTTAGGCACCAAACTTCACCCAACAATGCAAATATCAATGTCCTTCTCATATGCTCCTCTATGGCAACTTTGGTTATCCAACATGCCGCCCTCCACTAGTCCAATGGCACCCAACACTTCACTATAATTTATGCTCCTATTTTAGGTCTCCAACTACCCAAGTTGACCTCAACACATGGCACTTATAGGCTGCTCATAAAAATGATCCAAAATTGGTCAAAACTACGACCCAACACAAGACAATTCTGCTCCAAGACTGTTGTACTACTCTTGTTATAATTGTGTCCTGGTTAGGGAATCATGGCATGTTGCAGAAACCTTGAAACATACACCCAAACAACCCTTAATCATTACGCCCTCACTTACGAAGTATCCTCCATTTATGTGTTGTAGTTATGGGCATAAATCTGCTCCAAAAAACCCCACACAAGCACTATTTTGTGGTAGTAAGGCCTGAGGACCACCACAATACCCTACCTTTACCTACGACCCACAAAAAACAACATTTACCTTACCTTATTTATGCCACAACAGACCTACGTTCCTCCTCCTTATGCTTGACCTTCCCGCAAGTGTAACTAGCACTTAAAACATTCCCGATAAGCCTGTTATACATCCTCTTTTCCTCGCTAGAATTTCCTCTACCTATGGCCCAAAATAAGGTTGGTATGCCGAGTCCCTTGAGCTCCATGCTGCCCTTGTGTTGCATAAGTTAGATGAGTGAAATGACACTCACAACACCTTGTATTTATACACATACTAGGGCTCCTCAAAACGTCCACCATGGGGCTTGTACAAGCTGTCACATGAATTCTTAACACCAAACCAACCCTAATCATCTTGTGGAAACCCACTTCTAGACTTCAAAAATTCATATCTTCATTTCTACAACTCAGAATCGGATGATTTTTGTTGTGTCAGATTCGTCTCAACAAGATTTATCATCCTCATCCATCACATGTCAAAATGTTCTCATGGTTTTGGCCCAAATCATGATGGGTGCAAAACCCCAACCTTGGGTTCTAAGCCCACAAGTGACTCTTGTGGTGCTTTTCCTTCTGTTAGGGTCCTATAATAATTGGGTTCATTATTTTTGAATTGACTATGATTAGTCTTGTAAATATGTACATACCTTGCTTTTTTCATGTTGTTTTCCCATATTTTGAAAATAATAAAAAATGAAAAGAGGGTAAAAGTGCTAAAAGAAAGATCAAAGGACTTGAAAAGAAAAGATAAAAAGAATTAAAAATGGACCCCAAAAGAAAAAAGAGAGATAAGAATAAGACATGAAAGTGAGCAAGTCAAAATGCCACTACTATTTACTTTTATTGCAAAAATAATGATTATGTGCATATTGTTTAAAATGCCATAATCCATGATCAGTTAAATAACTTAATCTTAACTTTTCATGCTTTAAATTTCATGTTTTTAGATAGAGAATAAAGATATGTCAAACAGTTTAAACTTGAAAAATCAGTAGATAGTTAGAGAATAAATGAGGAGCTCAACAATTTAATCTGAGCCCTTAGATGAAATAAGGTTAGACTTAGATAGTTTATGCTTCAAAAAGAAAAATGGATTTAGGGTTGCAGGCTTAAATGCACCCATGCCAATGAAGTAAAAAAATGTTAGAATAATGATGGGTAGGTAGAAAGCAGTTGTGCAAGGCATGTAATAAAGCATCATCTGACAAATTACTAATTTCCCTTCCCCCACAATGATCCAGTATTCAAAACCTTCAGTTAAAGAGGCTCAGAGCATTTCTCTGACTTCTGTTGGGATCGGACCCAAGGCTTAGTAACTGATTGGTTAAAAGTATTGGATTCCCTTCATAAAATCCATTTCCTCAGCATATTCACCCTTTCCAAAAAGTAATCCCTTTTCCTAAGTAAAACACCTTTTTTGCTTAAAAAAAGTAAAATCCCCTCTTAATTAATTTCATTTCATCTAAAAACACTCAAAAACCCACAAAATACAATTTATCCTAAGTTTATGTGTAAATATCAAAATGGGATAATTTTATGCTAAAATGCCTATTTAAACTTTACTTAGTTTATTTTTTGTATTTTTCATTCATTTTCATTCAGTTCATATTAATTTTTAACATAATGTATTAAATCCCTTATAATACCCCTCCAGTATATTTATTAATTTGTTTTATTTAAATATCCCACAAACCCACTTATTTAATTTTAATCTATGGTTCTTTTTTTCCTCGAGAAAAAAGCGTAATTTTATTACTGCAGATGAGTACAAAATTACATTGTGAATCACAAATAACGTGTGATCAATGAAGGCAAACCCAAGAGTTTGTATGCAAAAAGCAGTTTACATAGAGAGAAATAAAACTGTGCATAACCAGATTCTGTCTTTTACCCTGTTCTTGGATAAAAACATGCTGTTCGTAATAACATTGCAGAAAACTGCTGCTATCTCCATTTAGTGATCCAGTAAGAAACCATTCAGAAGAAAATATTACCCATAAGAGATGTATCTATGGTTCACGGAGCCAATCTTAGCCCAGACAATCTAAGAACCATATGGATGCACCAACAAATGAAAAATACACAACATAATAAACTGTAAAAAAACCGGAAAGTAGCACCGCCCAGGTAAGAGTCTTTTGACAACTGTGTGTCATTAAAAAATGTCCATCCCGCTGTAGCACTCCATCAGGCGAGAATACCAAGCAGTAAATCCGAAGTTGCGCAGCCACCATCACAAAAAATGTTGTGAAAGCGCACACCAAGAGAAAACAACCCAAAACTTTTAGTTTTCATATCTGCTAAGAAGTTCCAGCCCACTGCAAACAAACCATCGAGTCTGCATCCCCAGGTAAAAAACAGAGATGTAATCACATCCCTCATCACCCAAACTGTTGTGGAAAAAACACATCATGTGTGTGCGTTCTGTTGGCAAATACTTGTCAGACCAACAAAAGGATCCTGTAGCCTCTTAATCAAATAAATAAGGATGAAAATATTCAATGATATTTCCATCCTGATGTTCTCTAATACACCAGATACCCTCGTCCTGCTGAAACCCCCTCTTTGATGCTCGATCAGCCTCCTCATTATTTTCTCGATATATGTGTTGACAGGAGAACGATTCAAAAGAAAGGAGGATCTCCCTAGTAGAGCGAAACAAATTTTGTAAATGGAATACTCTGCATTATTGAATTCCTTTTATCCAATTAATCACATTCAAGGAGTCCCCATAGAAATTTATCTTACTGCATCCTTTCTCCACAGTGAACAAAAGAAGGATCTTGAGGCTCAGCAATTCAGCATAATTATTTGTTCCTTCCCCAAGCCCAACAGAGATCTCAAACCAATGTGAATCAGAAAGAAATAGCAGGGCTCCTCCACCACAAACATTTTGTTGCATAGCCCCATCGAAAAAACCCCAAGGAATCCTCCTATCAATTTCCAACAGTAGGACCTCCCTCTGATTGGCAGCACGGATATGGATAGGAAGAGCAGAGTGCATTCCTATAGTCATGGCTCCAACGATCTCAGGTGTACTGACCAACCCATCAAATAGTAGTCGATTACGTGCCAACCAACAACCCCAGATTACAAGGAGAGGCAAAGCTTTTAGATTCTGCTCAGCATAAGACACCCACCAGAAATCCCATGCATGAGACACAGTTAAGCCCTCCCATCTACAGAGTATACCCAATAACCTAGAACATTCCATCCAAACACCTTTGATGAAAGGACAACTGAGGAAAAGGTGGTTAACTGATTCCTCATCAGATTTGCACAAACAGCACCAGCCAGGGCCCTGAAAACATCTGTGTTGCAGCACATCCCAGGTGGGGACTTTATTTTCTAGGAAACACCACATAAAAAGGCGGGTCTTAGGTGGACAATTTAGTTTCCAGAGTTTCTTCCACCACCACCACTCTTCACCCAAGTCAGCCCCAGCACTAAGTTTTGTGTAGCCCGCCCGAGGAGAATAGATCCCCGCTGAATCAAAATCCCAAGCAATCGTATCATCCCAATCCTGAAGCAAAATATGAGCCTGTTTTAAAGCTCAGATATAACCAGCCAAAGCCCTCTCATCAATAGCATCCAACCCCAAAGAAGAGGCCAAAATCCATGGCTGAATGCCCAACCTTCTCCGAGCAGGATCAGCAAGTTGTGAGAGAAAGGTAATCCCCCTCTGCCTTAAGGCCCCAACCGTGCGCCTGGGAAGGATGTGTTGTAGTACGCTTCCCATCCAAGGATCCTCTCCAACCCGAAGCTTCCTGCCACTACCCACATCCCAAGCCAGACTTGTTTCCAGTATGTGAAAAGATTTAACAAGAGCCTTCCAAATCACCGACCCACCCGCAAAGGATTTTCTTGGATTCCTTATCCAATCAAAAATAGAAAAAGGAGCAATATATTTCTGAGTGATCACCTGTGTCCAAAGACTGTCCACAGTGATGAGCCTCCACCCACCCTTTGCAGCAAGAGCCTGTGCAAATAGAAAAGTATTTTTCAATCCCCATCCTCCCATCCCTTTAGGGACTGCAATTTTTTCCCACCTAACCCAAGGGGTCACCAACGATTCTTGTTTCCCACTCCAAAGAAATCTAAAGCAGATCCTCCTGGCTGCCTCCAAAATACCCTTGGGAATCCAAGAGAGGGACAACCAATATACTGGAACAGCCTCCAGAACGGACTTAACTAAAATCAGCCGCCCAGCTCTAGACAACCATTTATGACACCAAACTCTTAAGTGCTTTTCTAGCTTTTCCAGCAACCAGCTCCAATCATGTTTCCTATAATCATTGGGTTTTAAATGGAACCCTAGATAATTCAGCCCAACATCCAAACTAGCAGAAACAAAGGGAAAGATCCTCATGAACTCACGCCTTTCCTCATCCCTCCGAAGATGAGTAGTGATGGAAGACTTCCCAGCATTCACTTCCATACCAGTGGCCTTGCTAAACAGGTCCAAGATCTCGCCAATA
Organism: Pinus albicaulis; assembly: GCA_034641835.2. Taxonomy (NCBI): domain Eukaryota; kingdom Viridiplantae; phylum Streptophyta; class Pinopsida; order Pinales; family Pinaceae; genus Pinus; species Pinus albicaulis. The sequence continues at coordinate 563,556,325 of CM076571.1, read as the reverse complement.
GTGTTTGCATCTCGCACCGAACCAGAGCAGAAAATTAAAACATCATCAACAAAAAGTAGATGAGTGATGAAAAAATTTGGAGCAACCTGTATACCCTTCAAGGATCCCTGTCTCTTGGCCTCCTGAAGAGCTCTGCTCAAACCCTCAGCAACCAATAAAAACAAAAGAGGAGAAAGGGGGCAGCCCTGGCGCAGATCCCTTTCAGCATGAAAAAAGGGAGATGCCGCCCCATTTAGCAAAATAGAGAAAGAGACAGTTGTAATACAACTCGTAATCCATCTTATGAAACCAATGTCGAAACCTAGGTGAGTCAGAAGCATACGAATATATAACCAGCTTACCCGGTCATATGCTTTGGAGAGATCTATTTTCAGCACAGTCCCTTTCAGGTTCTTGGTCTTCATGTTGTGGAGAGCCTCTTGAGCAGTTCCGATTGCTTCATGAATTTGACGACCATCCAGGAAGCCAAATTGTTCACCAGAGATATGAGAAGACAGAATGCTCTTGAGTCTTCTCACAACCACCTTGGCTACCACTTTATAAATACAGTTTCACAAAGAGATAGGACGAAAATCAGCCAGAGAAAGAGGGTTATCCGCTTTCGGGATTAAAGCTATGAAAGTGGAATTAAAACAAGCAGGAATCCTCCCTGAAATTCTGGTATCCTCCACAAATTTCAGCAAATCTGCCCCTATCACATCATATAGTGCCAAGAAAAATTCGATCGACCATCCATCTGGCCCAGGACTTTTGTCTTTTTGGAAACTATGAAGAAACTCCTTTAATTCCTTCTCAGAAACCTCAGCCATCAATGATCTGTTATCTGCTTCCTCCACAAATCTCGGAAACAATTGAGCAACTCTTATCACTTCTGCAAGAGATGCATGAGCTGGAGCCTTATATAGAGCCTTGAAATGTTCAACCCCCAACTTTGCTTTAGCCTCAAAGGTAGAATGCTCCAAACCCTGTCCATCTCTTAAACTCCATATAGTATTGGTCGCCTTCCAACCACGAGCATATGCATGAAAATTTTTTGTATTATCATCCCCACATGCCAACCATGTGGCCCTACTTTTCAACCTCCAAGATTCTTCCTTATCCATAAGTAGGGAGTTCCTTCTTTTTTCAAGTGAAACAAGGGTGTCTTTATCTACTTGTGATTGAAACCCTCCTCCAATCCCCTCATAGATCGTGTGCAGATCCTCTTCCACCTGCTTCAACTCCAAATCCTCCCTTTGTCTTTTAGCAGTCGACCATATCTTCACAACATCCTTGATGCGTTTAATATTTTCAGCAAATTGAAAGGCCGCCGAAAGAGGACTATCCGCCCTAAAAGGGGACCACCTAGCAAGAACAAGAGCTTTAAAAGATTCATCCCTGAGCCAGATTTTGTTGAACTTTAAGGGGCTAGGGGGCTGCCTAGGCCCGATCTTGAACTCAAGAAAAATAGGAAAATGATCAGATGCACCCCCACATCCAATCCACTGCCTAATCTGAAAAGGCCTGTCCACAATATGTTCAGCCACCAGGAAATGATCAAGTCTCTTTGCTATTCGTCCTTCAGAACACCTATTGTTCCGCCAGGTGGGTTTCATCTTTATGGGCTCAATGTCAAGCAGATGATTCTCCTCCAATTTTTGTGTGAAGTACCCAGAAAATAAATCAATATGTGCATGAGGACCCCATACCTCCGACTGGCCCATTGTAAAGTTTAGATCCCCACCCAAAATCACCGAGTCCCCCTTGAGTAAAGAGTTACCCAGGAGTGAGTCCCAGAAGGGGATCCTATCTTGATATGGGCCATAAATATTAAAAATATTAAAAGCTTCACCTAGCTCCAATGCCAAAAAATTTAAACCCAAGGCCGACTCCATACCCCAGAAGTTCAGAGGTTTGATTATTCTTACATTCCATCCCACAGCCAAACCACTCGACCTTCCTCTAGCATCCAACGTCTCAAAAATCCATCCTGGCAACCATCCTTCCAGTCTAGATTTAACCAAATTCCCTTCACCTAAGGTCTCTTTTAGCAGAATAATATCCGGACAGTCCAGAGATATAATCCTCTGGAAAGCAGGTTTCTTATGGGGACCTGCCAAGCCCCTGCAATTATAGGACAAAATCTTCATCACACACCAGTCTTCAGGGAATGACTTGCTCTAAGTGCCCTGTCAATTGAAATCTGCCTCCCATCATGAACATCCATCATAGCTCTATCCTGAGCTTTCGCCAAAAAAGAGATCCTACCCCTGCCCCGAGCTGCTGGGGATTTCCCCCTCCCGAACCCACCAGCACCTTTTTTTGCACTAGATCTCAAATTATAGCCAGAGATCAATGGGGCAGAAAATTCCAAAGGAGCCAGCAACCCATCACCTGGATCAAAAACAGTATCCTTCTCTTGTAGAGCTGGCTGAGTATGAAGAGTAGGAACAACAATAGGGAACTTACCACATTCCTCCATCCGAACAGTGACTGAAGTCAAAATCAAATTAAGAGAGAAATTGGTGTTGGGGGAGAATGGGAAGGATCCCATAAGTGATGAATTCAACAGAGTAAACACATCCAACATCATGCCATCATCTCTCAAATGGAAAGTCGCTCCGTAAAGCCAACTATGGTTCTTCACAGCAAGTAACGATCCACAATCCGAAAACTGTGAGAGCAGCTCCTGCCCAGAAGGAAGACCAGACACTGTATCCAACACCTGGAAACCCAGATCAACTGGTATGCTGGAATCTTTGGCAGCAGGGTTTGATACGCAGGAGAAAGATGATGTGGGCATAGTCTGCATCTTGGAAAGGCCAGATCCAGCCCCCTTCGAGGTAGGCTCCGCCTCAGATCGACTAGACCTCCGGCTTCTTACATTTCGAGAGAAAGAAACACATTCGGAGGTAGGATGGCTATATGCATGACACCGACGGCATCTGAAAGGAACATTTTCGTAATCTAGAAGCTGCTTAATGTCATATTGCCCCCACCGGAGGTTCAGGGATTCTGCAAGACTTTCTCTGATGTTAATCATGACAAGTATTCTAGCAACACGCCTGAGGTTTGTCTTGTAAAAAGAGAGACCAGCTTCTAAGAAGACCCCAAGCGTATTACCAATACCTCGGAGATGTTCCTCAGTCTATTAATGGAGAGGCAGGCCAGGAATACGAACCCACAATGGGACCGAGTCCACCCTCTCCCTACTGGCATCAAAAAGGGGGTGCCAAGGTTTTAAGAGCAAGGGAGAATGATCCAAAGCCCAACACCGATGCATCACCCACTGTAAATGTTCTGGTTGCAAAAAGTTGAACGCAAACCATCCCTTTGATAGGGACACCACCTCAGGCACATATCCCAGAACAATTTTCCATTGCGCTTCTGCCCAAGCAACAACAGTTTTCAGAACGAAAGCTCTCCCCACAGCCCTGCCAACCAGCGTCCTGCTAGCCATTTGTGTAACCTGCTCCCAGCCGATGTCTTCACCCAATACATAGTTATACTCTGCTCTTTTGACCTTGATCCATTTCTTTTTTCTGCCTCCCTTCTTCGGCGCTCCAGCCTCCCTTACATTGTTTGAGCCCGACTCTTTTTTGTTATCCGGAACATGAACCCCACACTGTTCTTCCAGGCTTATGTGTTTTGTGGTAGCACTCAAGTCCTCCTTTTCACTGTAGCCATCCACCCTTCTGTTCGTGAGCACTGAAGGATACTTATCCTTTTTAGACACTGACAAAAACCCTCTCTGATAAACACCCTCATTGAAAAATTTCTCTCCCGCGTTCAAAACCTGAGGCGGTCCCTTCCCCTGCAGATCGAGACCTTTTACCGCGGGAGACCCAGTCAAAACGCCTCCGGCCCACCCATCAGATCAGTCGTTAAAACCACAAAACGACATACTTCCTCCAGTGGAAAAAGAGGGCCCCTCCTCTCCTTGGGAGTGTAAACCAGGCTGCACACAGATCCTTGTCTGATCGTTGGTTGCAGAGGCGCGCAGAACATTCTCCCGCCCATCGCCATTCAAACCTGTTTGTCTCCCGCCCATCGCACCAGCCAATGTCAATTCCTCCTAATCTATGGTTCTATATTACCCATGTGCTAAATAAAACTCCGCCCTTTCCCCATAGGTTAAAAACGTTATATTATATCCCACCCCAATGGTTATAAAACATATGTAAATGTTTTATTCACCATGTAAATACATACCCTGCCAATTAAAATCAATCCTGCCACATAATAATACCTGGGCCCCATGCCCCCATCCGCCAAGCAACTTCCTCAGTTAATCTCCACCATTTGCATGCATGCCCTTAGATCCAACGACCCAAGCGCGATATCGCATTTTTAAAAGCGCAATCAATAATCATTTCAACATTTGCGAAATGGATGGTTTTGCTATATTATCTCTCCTCCACGCGGCAACATATCACTAGATCACATTCGATCCCACAAAACTACTTACCACCCTCAGACCAATGCGATAATTGCTTTCGGTTTTCTGCCTTCGACGCCAAAACCGCTTTCTGCCCTGATATGACTGCATTTAATGTTGATCCACATTAAACCCAAAAACGTTATAAAAACTTCATATTTCTCAGTTAAACCCTTTTTCTACGTTATTTGTGTGTTTATCCTCCCAACTGAGAAGCAAAGACTTGTACACTGTTTTCACGCTCAAAAGGAACCACAAAGCCATTACAGCTACTGTCAAGACCACTGGAAGCGTCTAGCTTGCTTCCATGAGACCTTCAAAAGTGATCAAAACCTGTCTGATGTCTCAGAACCTGTTTTAAAGACCAAATACCTGCGAAAACAGTTATTCTTCATAGAAAACAACCTATTTATCATTTGAAAAGGAGTATTTCTGAGAAATTAAGCCATGTAAAACCTATTCACCCACAGAAAGACTGTAATTGCCTGCCAAAGAACGAATTCTCTATAAAAACCCTGACAAACCCCTCTTTCGATACTGCGCCTAGTTTTTAAATTAAAATTGAATATATTAGCCTTTGCAAACCTGGAAAAAACTCCTATTCTATCCAGAAATTCTTTGCAAGTAACCCCAATCTTTCTGTGCCCAATTTAAACCATTTTCAGTACAGTATTATCCGAAAAAAACATTGAAACCCTTGTCTATCATTTCTTGTACCTGTAAGAGTCTGAAGATCAATTTTAAAGCTAAATTGAAGAGTTAGAATCAAAAGAAAGCCAAGTTGTGCCTATTTTTATCCATAGACCTCTGTTAAAGCCAAAAACACTTCTGTAAATAATTTAAACTTACAAAAGAGTCCAAAAAATCCCAAATACAGAGTTTTAAGTACCCAGAAAGTCTAAAAATGTCAAAATCAAACCCATCAGTAAATTCCAAGACCACAATTGTTGTAAATCCTCTGCAACCTCCTGTTGTAGACATTGAATATACACCCTTAGCAGATGTGGACTATAAAATAACAGATCCAGTGATAGAATTTAATCTGTTGAACCTCCACTGCTGGAGTCTTGAAAAGTCATTAGATCAAGTTAAAGAAGTCCAGATTTGGGATTGAAACCTACCCAAATATATTGCTCCACTCACCCAACAATGTCCAGAGGTCATTAGGTTGTGTCAGACCTATTATTCTCCTAAACATAGAGCAATGGTAAATGCAAATAAAAAGGTATTTTTCACAATTACTGGTGAGTCAATAAACCATATGCTACAGCTCAAACCAGATCCCAATGCAGTTCCCTTATCAATAGAAGCACTCAAAAAGCTTTACATTGGTCTAGAATTTCCTAAAAGGTTTCAAATTTTCCAATTATTCATGCCTTTACATGTTGAAATTCCACAAATAAACGCTCCTTACTCTACTTCAAAATTTCCTGAAGGGTCTAGGCATGTCATATCCGTGTTGTCCTTTATCCTAGGGTATTTTACAGATGAGTCAATCCTAGGTTTTCTATCTACCTTTGCACAAGGACAACCTCCTTCTGTCATTTTCAATTATGCTAAATACATAGCTGATAATATCCATGATCAACTTATTAAATTTACAACTGAAGGAGTATTTAGGTATACATCTTTTCTTTTCCATATGTTCTTATATTTCCAAGCAGACAAGTTCCCAATAACACTTCAGAGGCTTGATATAGAAGAAAACCCACTCTCAGTCATCTTTTAGACATCTTTGATCAGAAAAGAGTCCACAGAGTTCATTTATGCAGAGTTTACAGATTACTTTGTTCACCCATTGATAAACATGTTAACAAACACAGTACAGCCAAGAATCAGTGATGAAATAAAGAAAGTTCTACAATTATCAGAGCAAACTAGAACTGGAGATTGGTACTTATATCAGAAACATACATAAATCAGAATTTTTGGGTCAAATATTTTACCTTATAAACTACCTATGTATGTGCCAATGAGAGTTTTTGCCTTGGAGTACATCAGGAAAATCCTAAATTTAGATTCTATCAACTTCTTAATAGCCAAAAAGAAGACCCAATTTAAGTTGAAGAATCAGGTAGGACCTTTTATTTGTAATCACAGAGATGTAGGAATAGAAGCTGCAAAACAATTGCTTGAATACAAATTTGAAGAAAGCTTCTCATGGAATTATGATCCACAGGGAATACTCAGCAAAATGAGGGTTAAGTGCAAACTAACACCTTATATTCATGAAAAAAGATCAGAAATTGAACAATTTGTCAATCAAACAGAGTGGGTAGAAAATACCTTGGTAGAAGTAGTTAAATAGGGTGATAATAGTCACACGTTGCAAACTGTAAATCAAGGAGAGAAAGCTACTAAGAGAGTCAGAGAAGAAGGTACCTACACTATTGAGACAACAATTGAGACTAGGTTTAAACTCAGATACAATAAAAAGCCTAAGATCAATCCAATTGATAAAGAAAAATTGACCATAGAAGTGGAAGATACAGATGTTCCAGAGACAAACACAGATGCAGCTACAGTCATTATAAATGAACCAACCACAGATATTCTTAATGAAGAGCATCTTGATAATTCCAACACACAGGTAATAGAGAAGCAGCAGAGTATGGAGGCATCCTCCTCACAACTAGTAGAAGATAAAGATCTTGACATCAGGGAAAAATATAAGCAGATAAAGACAAAGAATGAAGAAATAAAAAATGAGATCTATTCTTAGTATATGAAACAAACACTAGGTATCCAAAACAGACTTCTATCAACTTTTGATTATTCAAACAAGAAGTTGATTATGTCAATGCTTCAACCAACAGTCAAGACTCCCAAAACAGTGGCAAATTATAAAAAAGTTGACCTTGAAGTGCCTACATAGAGTATCCATGCATTAGATCAAATTGAATTTCACAGACAAACTTCTGAGATGTTTTATTCTACCATTACTACAAAGGCCATGAGTGTCCAAAAGCTCCATAATACAATAATAAATATGAGAGATCAAATGAAAGTTGACAAGGATTCCTCATATGCTAAATATCTTAGGATTAAGTCTTTAGAAGAGTTGGTTATTCAAGTAGGATATGATCCTACGAATGTCAAATCCGCAGAAGAGTTAGTGAAGAAAAATAACGCTGATATTGTAGCACTGAGGAAACAGCTCAAGTTCCACCAACTGAACATCCACAAGCCAAAGAAATAGTGCAAGAGGAAAGTCAGAAAGATGATTTGATGAATTTGATTTTACAATCGACAGCACAAATAAAAGAAATGGAAATCCAAATGGACAAGCTTGTCCATGAAAGAGAAATTACAAAATCACAGGAAGCTCCTACAGTAATTCCCATGGTTACTACAGCTGTGTCTTCAACCCTAGTAGAAGAGTTGGCACCAAAAGTACCACTAGCTACTGCAGTGCCAGTGTCCTCATCCACTACTTCAGCTACAGAATCCTCTACCACAACAACTCAACATTCTAATGAGGCTAGTAAACTAGTTAAGGCCATGGAGGAAATGTCACTTCAAACCAATGAGATCAATAGGTTGAAGAAAGTGATTGACAATCTTGAAGACACTAAGAAGCTAGCCCAAATTAATGCCAAAACTCAGGAACAAAGGGCTAACAGGTTGAATGTTGAATTGAAGAATCTACAAAAGGACTTAACCTTGAAAGAGCCAATGTACTATGTGAAGAATCAACTATGGAGTAAAATCATTGAATCCATCAATGATGTTTGGCCATCAATATAGGTGATTTATGAGCAAAGGGATTTACTGAAGGTAGCCTAAGAAGAGATTCAGAAAACAAAGGAAGAACTAGATGCCAAACCTGAACAGGCCCTAGAACTAATCAATTTTCTCAACAGAAAGAACAAGCAAGAACTGGAGGTAATAGAAATTAATGATAGAACAGAGACAATCCTTGAAATAAGGAAAGTTATTTCAAAGAAGAATTTAATGAAGCAGTTAGAAGAAAAATGTGAAAACATGAACATAGCCATAACCAAGTTTATGGTTAAGTTTGAGACCTTGAGGCAAAGAGGTTTGCCAAACATCTTGGTTATTAATGATAAACTCATGCCACAAGAGGACTACAACAAGAATATCAGAGATTATGCAAAAGAGTAGGTAGACAAAACAAAAGGACAAGGAATTCCTACAGGAAAGGTTTTACATAGAAGTTTTGAAGACTTGTTTTATCTGCAGCATGAGATAAAACAATTATTTGTGATAAAACCAACATTTTCTAGATATACTGAGGCAAATGAAAACTTCAGGAAGTTGAAAAAGATTAAAATTCCTAATGAAGAATCTTGGGAATCACTCACTGACTTACTGTAAAAGTCAAATTGCAATAAAAATGATGAAAACAGTTTGCTGATTTTTACACAGTCAAAACAGAAAATTACAGCAGTAAGACAATTTTAACAGTGATTAAAGTGTATCAGATGAAAGAGTATCATATAAGAAGATAATATTTCAAAACAAATTTGAAATATCATTACCAGCAAAGAAGACACCAAGGCAACCATTTGCACCCAATCTACAACAACATTTTCTATTTTATTTGGATTCTAAGTTGTTAAGAAACTGTCACTATTTTGTTGTAAAATATATTTTATTTCTTCTATGATATTTTGTAAACATTTTTGTATATATAATTCATCTTTTGAAGTATTATTGTGGAATAAATTTCTGAATATTTCTATAGTCATGTTTGTTGTACCTGAAGGCTTTTTGTAGCAAGTTCAAGTAGCAGACTGGATCAAATCATCTAGCATCATATTTCAAGATTCATGTGATGAGCCATTGAAGTGAAGTACTTTCTACTGTAATTGTTTATCTTCTTATGTTTTACATGCATCCATATATGTGTTCTAAATTTGAATGGTAAACTAGGAATATTATTACAAGATTTGTTAAAAGCACCCTGTCTTTAACTAGTTATCATTTCTATGTTTTCTGCTGATTTCCAGAGTAGGGAACCCTTAATTCCTCCCTTTTTTGAATGACCCCTGTCTACTCCTTCCTTATCCGGATAAAAAAATACTTGATTGCTCTTTATCCCGATTAAACCACTTCACCAATCAGCCTTCCAAGATCTTCAATGACTCGTTTATCTTGCCTTGAAAATATTTGACTTTTTTACCTTGATCCTAGTCCTGTCTGCTTGACTTTTGACTCCTTAGCCCAATGGACAAACATATCTATTACTATCCATCTCACTAAGTGATTTTTTCTCACCAAACCAAACCAATTTTCACAATCATAACTAGCCTAATATCATATAATTAAAACAAAGTTAAATCTTATAGAGAGAGCCCTCTCTGAACCCTAGGAAGGCTAGATCCTAGAGTTTAAAATTTGGTCTGTGGTTACCTCTAATGTTCTTAGACTTTAAATCAAAATCTCACAACTTAAGAATTATTAGAGTGATAACACCCTCCAAACCCCAAACCCTAGGGCTTGGAGTACCTCCCAAGCTGTTCAAAAATCAACACTCCGTCTTAGGGAGGTAGGTAATTCCATGACTAGGAAGTAAATCATCATCATCGTCATCGCTACTCACAAAATTCACCCAACTCATGGCGATGACCATTGTAGCAATCCCTGTAGCATGAACTACGGCTCTCTTGGAATTATCGTTGTCCCTAGAAGCATCCTGCCTCTTCTTCTTCTCCTGTATCACTTTCCAATCCCTGCATGATTCCTTCTTGGTAGTTGTAGGAGAACCCTTTCTCCTCATTCTCCATGCGCTCTTCTCGAGCTACAAACTCTCCTTATGAACCTAAAAGCTCCTGCTAGAACTCGACTCCCTATGAGTCTTTGGAACCTAGACATTATTTTTTGGAACCTATACTTGCCCTTTTGAAGTGTGCACCTAACCCACTTCTCTAGAACCTGCACCTGCTCCACCTACTTCTTATTCCTATGATCCACAAAATTTCCCGTCAACCTGTAGAGACCATGCTCTCTATCTCCAAGCACAATACCATCAGAGCTAGAGCCTCTAGGTCTGAGTCTTTCCTTCCCATCCTGGAACAAGACCTCGAACCCCTTATTCTCGATCATCGAGACAAAATTCATGTTATTTCTTAGTCCTGGTACAAACAGTACATCATGGACCCGCGTCACTCTTCCTATATCCATCCTTATTGGAACAACTCTTGATCCATGGATCTCCTTCTGAATCTTGTCACCCAACAACATGTGAAACTTCCAGTCCCATTCAACTAGAGTCTCAAAAACCTCTTGTGAACCAGTCATATGATTCGTCGCACCACTGTCCACATACCATCCAGCCTCATCGATAAAACCCTGAAAGAAATGAGAGATCATAGCAAAGTCCTCCTCTTCCAACCTCTTGGTGAAAGAATCTATCTCATAAGAAGTGGCAACACTGGTGACTTGATTCCCTTTCTTCTTCTCATCACCCCCCTTCTTTTACATCGTATATATCAACGACAATGACCCATCTCGCCATAGTTGAAACACTTGAATTTACTCAAGTCATTCTTCTTCTTACCCTTCATTCATGTTGTAAATTCCACATCCTCATCTACCCTCTTCGTTGCATGAAGATTCTCATATCACAACTCTTCCTAAATGAAGTCATCCCACAACATATTATAGTCTAAAAAATTCTCTCTAGCAATGATCCCTTTGATGAAGGGCTTCCATTCCTCGGTGAGGATTTTTATCACTCCAATAGATCTTCGAGGCTGAGAAGAGACTAGCAAAGGTAACCACAGGCCAATCTTTTGCCAAGTAGCTAGCCCTAATAGGCAGGAGAGGGATCTCTCCATGAGATAACAACCAAGATTACTGTATCAATTAGATTTTAGACTAGGTATAGTAGCACTAGGGTTTGGTTGAATGATTTTGAGGTGCTAGATGGTCAATAGGTCAGAGAAGAACTAGGTCAGGGAAAACAAGGATCAGAATTGTAGAGGTCTGATGGGGAAAGGTAGGTAAGCACTTTAACACATTAAGGTATCTTGATGGAGTGGTGTAGACTGCCAGGGTTTTAGAAAATAGCATTGGAAACATAAATTCTTTTCAATTAGAAGAATATGAAACAAAATTGTAACTATTCCTCCAAAACAGAGCATAAGCTAATGAATTCTGTCTTTCTGACTTAGGAATAAATTACATTTAGATATGGCATGAATATTAATATCACAATACATTCAAACATTTGAAAACATAAGAAGAAACAATGTCAAATCACATTACCACAGGAATCCCAGTTGCAACTCAGTCTGTTATTTCTTGCCAAAAGTTTGATTACAATAGTGTTCGACGATCAAATTCTACAGCATCTAACCCTTCCAATGAGAAAGGAAATGAAAGATATAGACCAAAAACTACTTCTCCCACTCTCACGGGTTGAATCCCTGACTTGTGGAGCTGATCCCCAAATTTCTCAACTGGAATCCTAGTGATTAGGGAGGTTAGGCAACTCATCCCTATCATTCATGAAATTGATTCACTTTGACCAAAATTACATATTTACATGATGTATCTACCCCTAGTAACTATTTATGACATAATTACGTTTAAATTTGACAATTACATCAGTAAAAGTTCATTGAATCCATCCATCAACTGAGAAATTTTGAAAATTCTGGAGAAAACATAAAACTGCAAAAAGCGCAGCGTGCCTGGGAAAAAACGCATCGCGTTCCTTGAAAATGATTTTTGACTGACTTCTAAAACTCTAAATTAGGCCCAAGATGGCTCATTATAAATTTATTCCAGTATATTTGCCAAAAATGTGCTCAAGCTATGAAAATGGTTGAGTTACACTCCTAAAAAAATTTAATCTCCCAAGACTACTCAAAAAGCGCAACGAAAGGCTGAAAAAGGAGGCAGAAAGGTGGTTTTTGAGTGGTTTTTTGCCATTTCCACCTGTCAAAAGCTCTGTTTCTTGAGTTACAGTAGTAAAAAATTGATGTATTAATCACTCTAAATCCAAATATGAAACCCTTTCCTCATTTGGAGGCCTCCACAAAAAGCGCAACGTGGCCCACGCTACGCTTTTTGTAGGTTGACTGTGTAAAAAGTTTGTCGAAATTTGCAGAAATGCCCAAAAAATTGAAAAATTGCCCAAAATTATTCAAAATTGGTAGATGAAGTGATAATGAGGTGTCTCAAGCAATCAAGGAGGCATAAAAAATAATCTCAAGTTTGTCCTCCTCCTTATGCTTGATTAGGGTTTGCTTGAGTTTATCCTTCAGCTGCTTGATTCCGTTGTTGCAAATTTTGTTTCTAGTGGTGTATCTGTTGGCCATGTGTCTGAGCATATCATTATCCTTTTTGGCCTTATGGAGGAGCTTATCAAGGTGGATGCTAACTCTATCAATCCACACTTCTCTGTCATCATTGATTTCCTTTGCAAATCTTTGCTCAAAACCGAGTTTCTCTGCCTCATATTTCTCCTACTCTAAAGCTCTCTTAAGACCTATTGTTTTGTCTTAGTGGTTTGAGTCTCATCATGGTTAGACTCATCAGGTGCCATCACTTCTTTACCTTTGGTGTCTTGTCTCTTTGCCTTTAGCAGCTCCAATTCCATGAGTACTTGTTTGTCTTTTAGCTGCTTGTTTTCTTGTTCAAGGAAGGATATAACAAATTGTGCTCTGGCCATATTGTTACACCATTTTTTGGTCATCTAACCTATTATCATTAGATGGACCAAAGTACACCATGTAAGACCAATTTTACCCTAAGTAAAATTGCCTTCACTATGTTAAAACAGGAAACCCCAAAAGGAAATATTAAACAAACCTATATTTGTTTGACTTTCCTCATGGAATAATTAATTAAACCATAATTTAATTATTATTCCCAGTCATGTTTAACCCAAAATCAAAGAAATTAATTAGATAAACCTTTATTTATCTTATTAATTTCTAGGAATAATTATTTAAATCTTATTTAGATAATATTCCTTGTTAAATATAACCAAATCACCCACAAATAATTAAATAAATCATTATTTATTTAATTATCTTTCAACCACTTCCTTAAATAATTAAATAAATCATTATTTATTTGATTATCTTCTAACCGCTTCCTTAAAAAGATAAATAAATCATTCATTTATTTATTTTTGACAAATTAAGGGATTTGACCCAAGTCAAATACCTTTTCCCTCCAACAAATATGATAAAATATTCCATAAAAAGTGGATCTAGATCTGGTTAACCCATGCACCAAGATCTAGAATGACCCAATATTTTGTTATAAATAGGAGGGTTTTTCCTACCATTCTTCACCTTTTGTTGCCTATTAGATCACTCTGGATCTATACACTTGGTCACCATTTTCTGCCATTTGCTGTGTGAGCTCCCTTTGAGTTCCATTCTTTGTGTGGGTTTTCTACACCAACAAGAGAGAGAGACTTTAGATCTGAAGTGCTGAGGACTTCCAAGAACCCATCCCACTGAGGAGAATTGGATACACCTTCTTGTTTTCCTCCCAGGTGCCCGATTAATATAAAAATTCTTTCAAAAATTGTTCTTGTCTTGTCTATTGGTATATGGAGCAAACCCTTGTTTTTACTGTTTAATGTCTTTCCATGCATAGATCTGGTTTTTTGCAGCTCTTTTCTTGTTCAACTAACCGCAGATCTGAAGATATTGGCAGCCACTTTTGTTGTTAGGGCTATTAGTTATGCGTAGCTAAAGTGGTCCTTTTTCGTACACTTCAACAAAGGATTCATACTAACAAATGGCGACTCCACACGGGTTTTAAATTACGACCGCTGTCATTTTTCATATTCCTGCATATCCAGCTACTTCAGACCCTAGGGTTTCTTTTCAGCTGTTTATTTTTCCTATTTTTATGTTGTTTTTCTCACATAAAACCCTAAAACATTCAAATTTCTAACTTCCGTGTGTTTCTGGCCCTATTGCGCAGGTAAGCGACACCAGCCGCAACTGAGACGGAAAATTTTCTGAAAATCTGCCGCCGAGACAACCGAAACGGAGGGTCGCACTTTTTGGCCCATAACCTGCGACCTGGACCTCCAGGTCGCACTTTTCTGCCCCTTTTCTGCGACCTGCACTGAAAACAGGTCAGAAACTGCGACCTGCCATTTCTTCAGTGATTTTTCGGCAATTTTTCTGGGTTCTGCTGCAGCTTCTGTCAGGGTCTTCCAGCCTCTGTTTCAGCCCGCTTTGACCTGGTTTTCATCTGTTTTAGCTCATCTAAGTGGGAACCTAGCCCCCTAGGGCTTCAGTACCCTCCACTTTTTGTGGAAGAGTTTTTAGCTGTTTCAGCCTCTGTTTTTCTGATTTTCAGCTACCCCTTGTCGTGATCTGTTACCTCCTTTTCAGATCCCTTTAAATCAGCCTCTCTTCCTTTCAAATCACCTCTTGTTGTTTTGTTTGGTCCTCTCTTTAGGACCTCCTCCCTGTCCTTTCCGCTTTTTGCTGATTTCCTCCCTTTTTTCCAGCCACCTTGCCTCTGTCTCTTGGCTGTGATCTGCACCTCTTTTCAGCAACCTTATCCTCTAGATCCCCGTCCCTTTTTTACCTTAGATCTATTGGCCTCTTGTCCGTGTGTTTTTCCTTGATTTTTTCCCTTTTTTAGCTGAGTTTTGAGAGACCCGCCTTCTTGGGTTAGATAGATGCACAAGTAACTGTTAATTTTCTGTTATTGCAGCATTATATACTGTTCTCTGTAGGTTTATTTTCAGTTACGCAGCACACTTTTTCTTGCTCTCAAAACGAAAAGGGTTTAAAAATTAAAATTAACGCACACCACACACTGACCCTAAGTGAATAAGCGCCTGGTTAACACCGCCTGGCAAAGACTCTAAAATCAATTGTCACTGCACTTTGTCTGCCCTTGACCTCACTTGATTCTGTCCCTTTCTGCCCTTGTCGGTTTCCTTCTTCTTGTCATCATTGCGCCCCGAGGCGCCTTTCCCGGAGACTTCTTGGCTTCACCCTCAGTTTCCGGTCGATCGACCTGCTCCGCCCCGCCATCGTCGAGCCAGTCCTCCTCCGAGTCCGCACTCCGACTCCTCTTCTGATTCATTGGGTTCTCCTTTTACTTCTGGTTCTCCCCTGTCACCTTCACTATGTCTAGTCTAGGGCCTAATGCTAGTGGTAATCCCGACCCTAATGTCAGGACTACTACTCGTGGAACCGCCACAGGAACTACCTCGGCTGCACCTTTGCTCCCTTACATGGCAGGCCTCAGCCTCCCCGATCTCAATCAGTTGACCAATGACCCTATCCACCACGATGTTGGTTGGCCTGCTATGCCAACCAAGCTCCCCTCCGACATCCCTAAGTTCGAAGGCCTTGCTGGAGAAGATCCAACCAATCATGTCCGATCTTTCCACATGTGGTGTTCCTCCAATTCCATTACCAATGACTCCATCCGTCTTCGTTTGTTCCAACGCACGCTTACCGGTGAAGCTTCTAAATGGTATGTTGAACAAGCCACCTCTTCCCATACCACCTTTGCGACCCTTGCCCAAGCCTTTTTATCTTATTTCCATCTCCCTCTCTGATACGATACTGGCACGGAGCTCTTGACTTCATTCAAGCAAACCTCTTCGACCTGCCTTTCCGCCCATGTTCAGGAATGGCGACGAAGACGAAGCTTATGTCGAGCCCCCCCCTTCGAATATCGGGTTTACATGGACTGGTTCCTTCACACCCTCTTAGCTCCTATCGGCAAGGATTTCGCCTCTCACTTTCCTCAAACTGAAGAAGCCGCCCTCCAAATAGCCTTGAAATATGACTTGATCTACGCTCAATCTGGTTATGTTTATACCGTTCTTCCTGACCTCCCCAGGCCCGGCGGCGCTAACGCCCCGGGGGCATCTCATTCCGTCGACGGTATCGTTGGAGCCCTTTCCCATCCGTACGCTCAACCTCCTATGGGCTATGGTCTCCCTCAGGGAGGGGCCAGCACCTCTAGCACTCTTCCCCCTCCCGGTAGCATGTATCCAGGATACGGCATGCCTCCTCCTTTTGCCCAACCTCCTGCTTACCTCAATGTTTCCCAACCCCACCATTACCCTTATCCGCAGCCTGGTGCGCCAGCTCCTCCAGCATATGCGCTTCCATCTCCCTTGCCTCCTCAAAACCCGCAACAGCACTTACAGCCCCCTCTAGGGCAAGTATTTGCACAGCAGGGCGCGACTAATCCCCCTTCTTCTCAAAGAAGGCGGAGAGGCAATCAAAACCAATCTGCCCCTGGTACCCATGGACCCAATCCTGGTGTCGACCCTAACACTGCCAACCAGCAACAGGGCACTCAACCCAAGCCGGACAGGCCGCTTCGCACAAATAAGCCTTGTTCGTGTTGCGATGTTTATGGTCATTACACCCACGATTGTCCCCTCTTACCCCAGATGCGGCAGATGTGGGAGTCTCAAGCCACATTGCGCGGACAACACGCCTCCCCTCATGCTCCTCCTAATGTGGCCACTACCCAACCGGTTGTGTTTACTGATCCCTTCCCTCAGCAAGGATTCGTGGCTACCCAACCGCCTGACAGCCAGGTCGCCACTCCCCCTTCCCTTTCTGGTTCCTCCGATTACCAGATCCTTATGATGCACTCCGATCCTAACCCGCCCGTCGATCTTCACCTTCAAACTCGGTCTCGCTAGTACCCCAAGCCTCCTGCTCAGTCTGCCCCCGAGCCTCCTTCTTCAGGTTCTACAGAGCCTCTTTCGACATCCAGTGGCCCCTTACATATCCCTCAACCCAAAGTTGAGGTTCATACCAAGATTCCTAAGGGACCCCTACGTCGAAACGCTGCTTCCGGTCGAGCTGCTCATTCATATAGTATAGTAGATGATTTGGCACAATCTCCTGCTGCCATTTCCACACTGGAACTCCTCCAGTCGTGCCCTTCCCAAAAGAAGGCTCTACTATCTGCCGTGGGTGCTGTAGATCCTGCTGATGACCAAATGATTGTTTTTGATGCCACTCAATCGGACCATCCTCCTCTCCCTCCTTCCGTCGCCTTCCAAATCCCAGTCAAAATCCGGAATGCCAACGTTTCCCGATGTATAATTGATGAGGGGGCATCCACCTGTGTGTTGTCCGCTTCGGTTTGGAAGCAACTAGGATCTCCTGAGCTGGCCCCTTCCACGATCACCCTTCAAGCGTGGGACGGCCATGCCTCCCAGTCCATTGGCCTATTCCGTAATTGTCCTATCACCCTCGCCGGTAAGACTGTTTGCATTGACGTCGAAGTCATCGACGCCCCGCTAGACTACAACATTCTATTGGGGCGAAGCTACACCTATGCTATGTCTGCTGTCCCATCCGCGGTTTTCTGCAAGATGTCTTTCCCCATAATGGAAAGATAGTCACCATTGACCAGTTGACATATCATGAGCCAAAATCTCAGACCTCACCTGAGACGACCATCTCTTCTGTAGCCAACAAGCAAACCATCGATTCCTTGACCAGTGTCTCCCCTGGCATTTACAAAGATTCCTCCCTGCTTGGAACTTTTCCTAATCTCCCTCCTCCTCCCATCACTGATCCCAGCTTATCGAATGTTTGCATGATGCAATCGTCTCAGGCTTCCCGTAAGCGGCCTGCCTCGGCTAGTCAGCAACCTCCCCCTCGCCCTCCGCAACCCGGTCCTAGCCATTCATCTCAGCCAGCTGGACCTCCTCCTTTTGGCCCTCCCCCTACAGCTAGTATCCCTGAACCCCTTTATCCTCCTGGATCGGTTCCCCCAGGCCTTAACCATCTCGGAGCCGTCCCTCCTGGTCATTTCCCTGCTGGGCAGATACCTTTCCTGGCTCCCCCTCCCGGAGTATATTCTGTCCCTGTCATGGCCACCCTCTCTCTCCCTAACCTGACCTTGGGCATACCAGTCTGGTACCTTGATCCCCCAGCCGCCACCCCTCCTGGTCACCCCAAACCCTATATGGCTTTGACACCGGTTCAACCGGTCCCCCTCGCTTCCTCCGTTGCCACTGTGCCCCCAGCACCTCCACAGGACCCTTCTCCTGTCGTGACGGCTCCCGGAAAGAAAGGCAAAGCCCGCAAGGGGGCACCCAAAGACAAGACCACCACGACTGACCTGGCCCCTCCTCCGCCCGCAAAGCCTTGTGCCTTATGTGATGTCACTGGTCATGCCACCCATGCTTGTCCCGAGTTGCCCCGTATTCAGCCCATGGTTAAAGTCGCGTTCCCCGAGTCTACGGTCCCTGAAGCCTCCATTCCTTCTTCGTCCGTAACCAAGAACCCCAAGACTCTCCGCACCAAAAAACCCTGTGCTTTGTGCGGCGTTCATGGCCATTACTCCCACCATTGTCCTCACTTGACGCATTACCGCGCCTCTTTAGAGGTGGTCCGAGAGTATGAGGTTGAACAAAATCAATCTTCCTCTCCCATCCTTGCGCAGTATGTTTCAGGTCAGCCTGAGGATCCCCCCACTCCCATCGACATTCCCCCCCCTGATGTTCAGATGACGGAGTCTACTGTAACCATTCTTTACCTATCCTCCTCTGCGAGACACTTGGAGCCTAGCCCCCCTGCATCCTCCCCTGTTGTGTCACCTGACCACCCCTTTTCTACCCACACACGAGATCACTCCACCCGTGTCTCTGTTGACCTCTGCAACCCGAGTCCTCACCATACTTCCGATAGCCCTCATATACCACCCTCTAGTTTGTATATGAGTCATAGTCATCCTGCTCCTTGCACTCCCTCCCGCAGTTGCCGCCCGATGTCTTCTGTGCACTCACGTTTCCATCATTGCCTCTCCTCCCCTCATTTGTTGTCTTGTAACACCATTCCGCAGGACCCCTCGTCCACACCCTTTATCGGTTACGCCGATGGTGCAAGTCGGTACTCCCAGAATCTAGCCTCGGCAAGTTGGGCCATCTTCACCCCCTTGCATGCCCTTGCTCTCTCTAACGGGGTCTGCATTGGTTCTGCCACCAACAATCAGGCCGAATATGATGCAGTGCGTGGTCTCTTAGCCGATGCCCTCTTCCATCGCATCCTCCATCTGCACGTTCGTTTGGATTCCCTACTTCTTGTCATGCAACTAAATGGTGTTTATCGTGTGCATAACCCTGTGCTGTTTAGACGCTATTTACGAGTGAAACTCTTGATACATGCATTTGAAACCATAACTTTCAACCATGTACCTCGAGAATAGAATCACTATGTAGATAGTATTGCAAACCATGTTCTAGACTGGCATTTATCACACGCATTTCATTCAAGACAATAACATTCATAATCAATAAAAATGATGCATATCCATAATATGTGTCGCAAAAACATGTGTTTAGAGTCCATCTACTCTGATACATATGACATGCCCATAGCATGTTACAAAAAACTCAAAACTGGGGGCACCACCTGCCCCTACATACACACTAGGGGGCATCATATGCCCCACACATAATCACTATCTGGCGGATCCCGAGCCAATGGCTCTGCCCCTGCAGCCTGTAGATCACATATCCCCTGACCGGCCATCGCCATGCGCCGCATAACCCCTTGCCATTCCGAGGGTAGACCAATACATGGCTCTATGTACTGGTCGTCTAAGTCCTGCCACCCGCGCTCTGATACTCCAGTCAGCAACCTTTCGCATCTACGATGGATGTCCTCCAGAAGGGCGGCTGCATCCTCATTTTGCGCTACTCTTGACCCACTTGGACCTGCAGCTCCAGCTGCTGCCGGTCGTCCCATATATCCGGCCGGTTTTACCGGCGCTATATCTGCATACCAACAGTACATGAATCAGTACCCTAGCTACTATTCAAAAAACTGTAACATGCCCATACAAGAATAGCAATCTGTCACTTACCATCGGGCCCCCAGACTCGACCAGGCGGAAGTGGCAGGTCCAGATCTCCACAATAACTCATCCCACTATAGGGATAGTCGTCTATGTATAACGGCATCTGATCCCAATGGGCAAAGAACTCAGGTTGAAACACTCGCCCGACCGCCCCTCCTCCTCCTCTGCACAGTAGTTGCCCCCACCGGTGCATCCTGGGCTCTCTCGAGCCCCCATCTGGAAGCTGTATACGAGGCCGCAAGGTCGGGATCTTCTCAAAGAAGAAGGCACACAATAAAGTCCCATATGAGCAATCGTGGTTCACTTGCCGCTTGCAAAGCGACAACTGTCGTTTTAACGACACCAGCATCATTTTGGCCCACCCATAGTAGGTCCCACTCAACACACTCTCTACCAGCATCATCTGCCCTCCGATGATGTGATGGAACGCCTGGTTGCCCAGGATACGCAGCACAGCTGCGGCCACTGCACGGGTTTCTAGCCTCTCTAGATCCCCGATCGGTATCCGAGTCCCCTTGACTTGGAGACCCGGTCGACAATGTCGTTCCACAAACTCCATGATATGCCGCCCCCGCGGTAATACTGGCTGCGTGTTTCCTACCATCCCCAGTGGTGGGAGACCCGTCAGGAAATATACATCCTGGACCGTCAGTTCGATCCTGTGCCCCTGCACTACAAATACCTCATGCTCTGGATCCCAATAACTGATAATCCGGGCCAACAAGGGCTCTCCTGCTCTCATCAACGGGTTCTCCAAAAACTTTAGAACCCCAAATCTGGCCAACACACGATGGACACCCTAATCCGCCTGGATCTCTGCCCATAATGTACCCAGGTCTCTCTCTCTTCAGTTAACCCGTAAATCTGCCATACCTGCACAAAAACATCATCTTTGTCAGCATACAGATTGGGAATACCATAACCAAACACAAAAACCCAACTCCCAGCCATAAAACAGCACCAAAACCCCCTCATCTCCCAGGTCACAGTTTTCTGCCCAGTTCAGGACCAGGTCACAGCTTTTGCCTTGAAACCTACGTCCCAGGTCACACTTTTGGCCCAAAAAGTGTGACCCGCCCGTAGAGGTGAAGGAGGGTCTGTTTCTGGGATTTTGGGCCCTAAATTGAACTTTCAATCCATCAAAATGAAAGAGTAAGGTTAGGCCTCTTACCTGCAACTCACGGATCTCGATTCCAATGGTCGGTTTGTCCACTACGCTCGCCGCAAGATTTAGGGCCTTCTCTCCTCTCTACATTCATCACAGAAACAATAGCAAATGAGTGAATTTGGAGGGAAAACTGCCTTATTAAAAGAGAACCCCTGTTTCTTCTTTTGACTGTTGTGACCACACCGTAGCCCCGTTTGATAAACCGTCTGTGACGTTGGAAAGCTCTCACCGAGCCCTCAAATGGGTATCTGTTAGTTTTTCATGATATGATACTTCACCACGACACATTTTGTCCAAGAAGGGTCACTTCCCCTCTCATTAAAATCGAATTTCCTCACTTACGACACTTGTACTCGAGGCACCACTTTGCCTCCTTACTTGTCTTTGTTCGTGTCAATTTTCGTCATGAGTTCCCACCTTGTACTCATGTTTCCATGGTCCCCCATTGGGCCTTTACTGTGTGGCAGCACTATCGCGTCGCCCTTGTTTAGAGCATCCAAGTTGAGTCATCATTGCATTCATGGTGTCTATCCCGAGTCCCTTTGTACCCCGCTATAGCCCTCCATCCTTCATTGCTTGGTCTCTCTCCTGTGTCGCATCTTATGACTTTCAGTCCCACTGTCCCCTATCCCTTATTATATTGTGTCAGTCGCTGCCATGTCATTCATGCTCTTTATGCTCTAACAAGGGAAGTCGTTCATTCGCTACTCGGTCCTCTCCATTTCACCATCATCATTAGTGTCAGTCTGTCCGTCGCTCCACTATTTTCTCTCGTGCTTTAGTTGAGGATGTCCCATTGCCTCACTTATAGCGGACCTCCTTCTGTCGACATCAACTCATTCTTTCCAGAAGCCAGGTCTAGAGAGTAGTGTACCTTGGTTCCAGCTTCCACTCTTGTTCGATGCCTCGGATCAGGCAAAGGGATCTCTCGTTTACCTTTGAGTTGATTGTTTCTCCAGCTCCCTTCAGCATGTTCGAATCATGTTATACTTGATGGTCAGTGATCAATGGCGGCTCTTGGTGATTCCGGGTGTGTGTGAGATGTCTCAACCCTCATGAGGGTGGCCTATGAGGTAGCCCCACATGCCAGAATGACATCTTCATTGCAACCTTTGATGCGGCTCCGAGATATTTGATGATGTTGGCGTAGCCCTTTGGCGGCGCCTCTTTGATTTGCATGTATCGATCGGATTTTGTAGGCCCTTCCCCATTTACAGGGGGCATTTAGGTTGTATTTGTATCTCATGTACTTAGATATTATTGTATAAGGCCTGGCTGTTATCCCAGGCACAACATGTATATGGGATTCACTCATTGTATTTTTATCTGGCTCATGTTTATGCCGGCTCTACTCTATGGTTCGGTCCCTTGTTTACTGGACACACTATTCTTTTGTACTTTGTCTCGGCGGGCATAGGTATGCCTCCCCCGCCGCCTTTAGCACAGGTACCCTCTCATAAAAAGAGACTTGTTGCACCTGCAAGTCTCATCTCCTCAGTCTAGTTCTTAGGCCCTATCTACCCATTTCTCTCTCTCACTTCCCTTTTGATGTCTAGTGATTGAGTTCTTACAACGTACTTCGGTCATACGATTTGCTCCTAACACTCGTACGTTGGGGGGCAATCTGTTACACCATTTTTTGGTCATCTAACCTATTATTATTAGATAAACCCAAGTACACCATGTAAGACCAATTTTACCTAAGTAAAATTGCCTTCCATATGTCAAAGCCCGAAACCCCAAAGGAAATATTAAACAAACACAATATTTGTTTGATTTTCCTCATGGAATAATTAATTAAACCATAATTTAATTATTATTTCGATCATGTTTAACTTAAAATCAAAGAATTAATTAGATAAACCTTTATTCATCGATTATTTTAGGAATAACTATTTAAACCTTATTTAGATAATATTCCTTGTTAAATATGATAAATCACCCACAAATAATTAAATAAATCATTATTTATTTAATTATCTTTCAACCACTTCTTAAATAATTAAATAAATCATTATTTATTTAATTATCTTCTAACAACTTCCTTAAAAGGATAAATAAATCATTTATTTATTTATTCTTCACTAATCAAGGGATTTGACCCAAGTCAAACAACCTTTCCCTCCAACAAATAATAATAAAATATTCCATAGAGGTGGATCTAGATTTGATTAACATTATTTTAATCATGCACCAAGATCTAGAATGACCCAATATTTTGTTATAAATAGGAGGGTTTTCCCCATCATTCTTCACCTTTTGTTGCCTATTAGATCACTCGGGATCTATACACTTGGTCTCATTTCTACCATTTGTTGTGTGAGCTCCCTTTGAGTTCCATTCTTTGTGTGGGTTTTCTACACCAACAAGAGAGAGAAATCTTAGATGCGAAAGTCTTTGAGGACTTCCAGAACCCATCCCATTGAGGAGAATTGGATACAGCCTTCTTGTTTCCTCAGGTGCTTGATTAATATAAAAATTCTTTCAAAAATTGTTCTTGTCTTGTCTATTGGTATATGGAGCAAACCCTTACTTTTTCTGTTTAATGTATTTCCATGCATAGATCTGGCTTTTGTAGCTCTTTTATGTTCAACTAACCGCAGATCTGAAGATATTGGCAGCCACTTTTGTTGTTAGGGCTATTAGTTATGCGTAGCTAAAGTGGTCCTTTTTCGTACACTTCGACAAAGGATTCATACTAACACATATTGTCTTGCAACTCTTTGATTGTGGCATCCTTCTCTTTGATGATAAGATTTGATGCTTCATGATCATCTTGGACATCCAAGTCCACTAAGTCAAACTCTCTTTCTTCCTCATGAAGGTCTTCCTCCTCTTGAACAACTGCCTCTTTTTGCTTTTGATTTCCCTGTTTTGTTGATGAAGGAGGCAAGGCCCCTTCCACAATATGTGGAGAAAACACTTGCCTAGGTGCCCTCTGGTAGCTTTTGACCTCTTTGGTTCTTTAACTGTAGCCCTGCTAGATATCCTAGTCTTCCTGTGAGGAACTGATGTTGTTGGTGGAATAGGTCTAATAGGTTGACTTGGTCCTGAAGTGAAGACATCAACCTTAATGAAAGTCTCCCATGCCATGTTCATCTGATTTAGGTGGTGAAGGACAATGATTTTAATCAGAGAGTGATGGAAGAGGTTGTTCATCTGAAGCTCATAATCTATGTTTTTCACAATGTAGGCCATTTTATTAATGCTTCTGTACAAGTAGTAGGGGAGGTTGAACAATTTCACCCTAGTGAAATGCATGAGTAACCTAATGTGATAGTTGTATAATATGGAGAATCTGCCCTCACAAGTGAAGTATTTCATGATGATTTTCATCATGGGGGAAAACCTGTTCAACAACTGACCAAAAGGAAAGACCTTTTTGATGTTACCTTTGTAAGGTGCCTTGAGGTAAGGCTCATATAGCTGGGCATCCAAATCCTTAGTCTTAAACCATTTTTCACCCACATTGGGTATTCTTGTTGTTGCTGCAATGATATCAATGGAAATGGTGAAAGTCACCCCTGCTATAGTCACTTAGTTGTTTTGGAGGTTGCTGATGAAAACCCTGGTCAAAGTAGGATGACTTTGGACTCTTTGTACCATCTCACAAAATTCAAAGAAACCTACATGTTGGAAACATCTGACACCTAAGGGTGATGCCATTAATTCCATAGTGTCTATTGGTTCTAATCTCAGAATCCTCCCCCCTTTGTTATATGTTTTATTATCTTCTTTTGTGGCATTTCTTTCCTCCTCCATTATGTTTCTTTCTTCCTCCATTATGCTCAGTTTGTCTTTGAAACCCTAGGGAAGAAGGGGAAGGGAAAGGGAGTAGGAATGTAGGGTTAGGGGATTGTGATGGGTGAAGGAAAATTTTGGGGAATGTATAAAGGGATTAGGGAGCTTAGGGAAGTAATGGGAGGGTGAAATAGGGTAGGAAATTTGTATTACAGGGAGGTATCTAGCTGCTTAGGAAAGCATAGCTAGGGTGGTAGGGTTTAGGGAATAGGGCTTGGGAATGGGAAATGAATGAATGTAAGGGTAGTGGGGAGTGATTTAGGGTATAGGGAAGGTAAATGGGTCCAGGGGAAAGTAATGAATTTTTTAAATTATGAACTAGGGTTTCTATTCTCAAAACATGACATAAAATCTAAGGGAGGGTTTGCACCACAAAATTGACACCACAAGCTAAAAGGAGGGGCTATTGAGGTGCCACTTACTTACAAATAGTTGTAGAAACCTTGACCTAAAGCTGAGAACATGTGCAATGAAGATTAAGAACCGTGGATCCCTTCTACAAAAAGCACAACGCCTTTGGAAAAAGCGCAGCATGGACTCCTGCAAAAGTGCAGCGAATGACCCAGAATTTGATTTTCTGAAGGAAAACTCGGTTTTTTGCTTGGGGAAGCTGAGAGCTCGATGATTTGAGGATGAAAATGAATGAATTATTGTTCTTTGAGAGCCTTTATACTTGGATAAATTTCATTAAACAAACTTGGGACCCACTTTTCCTTTCTTGAAATTGGCTTTACATTGCTCTTTATCTTTTAATTTTTGAGTTAGATCATTGAAATTCATCTTTTGATGGCTTAGGAACATTAATTGACTTTTTGGAACTCTGGGTTATCTTCTGATGGAAATTTGAGTGTGTAGCTACCTGGAACTCTGAGAACTTATTACAAATCAGGAAAATAAAATTACATTTTCTCTGAAATAAAATTTACAAATCAAACTTACTGAGGAAATTTCTTTATTGGCACTCCTTCATTTGTTGGGCTTTATGCATGAAATGGTGATTTGATGACCTTGGAAACCCTAAGACCTAATGGAGAATTTGACTGAATGAGACCATGAGGAAAATGACTGAAATTATTATGACAACTCATGAATGATGGTACACTCATCAAAGTGGTGAAATGAGCCAACAAGTAATAAAATGTTGAAAGGAGTGAGATCATACCTAAATCTGCACCAAGTGACCAAATTTTTGCATGATGACCTAATGGAATGAAAAAAATTTCAGAATGGGACCCTAACATGACATGAAAAGAGTTTATTTGATCACTGGTGGAAGGATGCAAAAATGGACACTAACATGGGCTCCAGCTGGGGGATGACAACTCCTTGGAGGTGTCAAGAACACCATAGACCAAGTGCCTATCCATTGAGCATGGAGTCAAAATCTGAAAAAAAAAAAAATGAATACTGAAAACTTATCATAATAAACTAACTCAATATTGACTCAAAACCGACTGAAAACCGACTTGATTTTTACTTAAATTTTGAAAACAACAGAAAACTAATGAAACTTTATGGCCTTCACCTCAGGCTCCAAGATTCGATGATTCTCCGCTTCACTCTTTTTCATAAAATTAAACTGATATTTACAATGTAATTTAGAAATATGAAATCTGCATCAGAAAATATAATGCTTAAGGATCCTACCATGGACCGGTCCTCCTAAGCATTCTTCTCCATTCATCTCCTTCAATATGAAAGCATGTTGTGCACGAAAAGCTGAGATCTTGTATGGACCTTTCCACAGGTTTTCAAATTTTATGTGCTTCCATTTTTTCTCATTCCTTACATCCCACCAGAGGACTACAACTTCAAGATTAAAATCATCCACCTTGGTCTTGCGGTCATAAACCTTCTTTATATTTTCATGAAACTTTGAGGTGTTCTAAAATACCTCATCTCTCGTTTGCTGAAGGTGGATCATCTGATTTATTTGGCTCTGTACATCATTCTCCTCACTTCTTGCTTCTTGTAACAATTTCATGACCGGGATTGCAAGTGATGTAGGAAAAATAATGTCTACACCGTAAACCAACTGAAAAGTGGACATTCCTATAGATTTCTTACTACTCACCCTGTCCGCCCACAAAACATTAACCAAATTTGTGTGCCAATTCTTCTTGTTTGCGTCAAGCACATTCTTTATGATATTAATCAAAGACTTATTAGAATATTCTGCTAAACCATTACCTTGTGGATAATAGGCGGTTGAGTGCCCAAATTTGATGTTTTACTTGTCACAGAACTCAACCATTCTCTTTGACTTGAATGCAGCATCATTGTCGGTAATGATCTTATGAGGACAACCAAAACGTGACAAAATGTTAGTCTCCAAAAACTAAATAATTAGTAAATTCATTTCTTGCCTTGTTGGGATCACTTCGATCCATTTGGTGAAGTAGTTAGTGGCCGTTAAGATCCATTTATGTTGTGCAGATGATGTAGGGTGAATCTATCTGATGAAGTCAAGGCCCCAATGCTGAAAAGGTGCATGTACTGAAATAGGCTGCAAAGGTAAAGGAAGAAGTTTTCTTTTACCTTGAAACACTTGACACTCGTGGAAAATGGTCACTGTTTTGCACAAGTCTACAAAAAGAGACGGCCAATAGTATCCCGCTCTCAACACTTTGTTAGTCGTGGTTTTCCAGAACAGATGGCCTCCAAAATCTCCCCTATGGAAATAATTCATAACTTCTTTAGCTTCATTTTCAACTAAACAGTTCAACAAAATACCTCTTGAATCTTTCCAATAAAGGGCGTTGTCCAAAATGCAGTATTTGGAAGCTTTCAACTTCAAAGACCTACCCTTACTCGTAGACATCCCTGGAGGAGGGTTTAAATGCTGAAGAACATATATGATGTATGAATACCATAGAGATGAAAGAAAGATATCAGATACATGTATAAGAGTGCCATCCTCTTCTTCATCGGACAATGTTGAAATGAGGTTGATGTCTAGGGCATGTAATTTGACTCAGCCATGAGCTTGGCTAGACCCTGACCTTTTATCAGATTTGTGGGCCTGATCTTGAGGTCATATTATAACATTGATGCTATCCACTTCCCTCTTCTACCTTCCAGATCTATCTACATAAGAACATCTTTTACTACTGCATTGGGGACACAAGCCAAAATATGTGAATGTAAAATGTACACAAAAATCCTTCAAATATTTTATCAAAGCCTAGGCTTGCTTCTCAATGATATTGTACCGAAGAGCTGCATCCCTGATGGTTCTACTAAAAAATGCTATGGGCTGCTTAGTCTTATCCTTTTTCTGCATCAAGATTGCAACCAATGTATGCTTGGAGGAAAATGAGAAAATGATAAAATAAATTGAATAATATGGGCTAATTAAAACACGGGCTGTGGTTAAATCAAACTTCACTGAGTTAAAAGACTTCTTGGCATCCTCAGACCACTTTACCTCATTCTTTTTCTTTAACATGTTGGTAATTTCTCGAAGATGATCAGCCAAATTTGGAATAAATTTGCATAAGAAGTTCATCTTACAATTAAAAGCTTGGATTACTCTCTTTCTCCATGGAAAGTCAATTTTCTGAACTGCCCCAACCCGAGAAGGGTCAGTCCAGATTCCATCCTTAGAGATGATGTGATCGAGAAGCTTTCCCTCATCCATGGCAAAAAGGATCTTTTTCAGATTAAGAGAAATTCTAAATTTCCTGCATTTATGAAATACAATCCTTAAGTGATACAAGTGTTCATCATCAGAATGAGAGAAAAATGTTAAATCATCTAAATATACCACTAAGAAAACATCTTTCTCATCTGCAAAAGTTATGTCCATCTCCCGCTGAAAGGTAGCCCCTGCATTCTTGAGTCTGAATGGAATCTTAGCATACTTAAATGTGCCCCAAGGTGTCATGAAGGCATTTTTATCTTGGTCCTTTTCATGCACTAAAATATGATTGTATCCCAAATATCCATCAAGTAGTGACATCCGAGATGCTCCAACCACTCTCTGTAGGATGTGATCCATTTTGGGAAGGGGTTAATTATCCTTAAGGTACACCTTGTTCAAATTTCTAAAATCAATACAAAGCCTTATTTCTCCTGTCTTCTTCCTTACCAGGACTAGATTTGATATCCAATCGGAAAATTTGATAGGAACAATGATACTTGATTTGTAAAGTCTGTTCACTTCCTTTTCAATCGACGACAACAACCTTAGGTTGATCCTTCTTAGCTTTTTCCTGAGGGGATTTTGATCAGGCTTAATTGGAATGGTATGATGAATAATATTCTTATCATATACCTTTAAGTCTACATAATCGCAAGAGAAAACATTAGAAAATTCCGAAAGTAAATAAATTTATTTGTCTTTTACCTCACGAGATAAAGACTTAGATAATTTTACCATCTTAGGCTTGTTCGTTGTTATGATGTTTACATCCTTCACACCTTTGTCTGTAGGAACCCATGTTGGCTTCCTTGCTACATCACCTTGATCAAACAATTCTTCCAAAGGTATGAGACCTCTTGGAATATTTTTATCCTTCAGTTGTAATATATCAACCTGGGTGGCTTCGATGACTTGATCATCCTTGTCATAAACTTCATCAATGAAATAATTCTCGAATTCTCCTTCATTTTGTAGAAATTTTTTTACCTTCTTATCATCCCAAAATACTTGCCAATACCACAAGTTGTCAGGAACAGTGGGCCGATGATTAACATGGATTTAAATTTTTCTATTGGAAAATATAAGGATCTTGAAATTACTTGCTGCTGTAGCAAGAAAATCTTCCATGAGATTCTAACTTCTCTGCACTACTGAAAATGTATGTTCGGAAACATCTTTAGGATATCTAGTACATCATTCTTGTACGCTCTCATTTGTGGATGCTTGGCTTGGTATTCCCCTTTTACCTATTTTATCACAATTTCGGAGTCGCCATAAACTAAAATTCTTCTTGCGCCCAACTTTTTCAAGATCTTGAGGCCGGTGATCACTGCCTCATATTCCACCTCATTGTTAGAAAAATCAAAAGCCAACTTGTATGAACATAACCTTACATTTTTAGGAACCTTACTAGGTGTTACAAGTCGATTTGGGCATCATCCCCAAACATGGATCAATATTCATTAGGGTCTATCATACTCTAAATTGGTTGCTACATGCCCTAAACAAGTCATCACATTGGTGATCTTCCTTCACGAAAGTTTCACTGCTTAGATGCCATTGAAGTGCCCCATTGAGCCATCAATGCACCCCTAGACAGCTGTAACTGCTTTGCAGGGCATCTACTCCCATGCAAGGCTGCGTTGCAGAGGATCTAGGCCCACTTTAGAGTGTGTTGGTCGACTGGGAGCGAATTGTTCATTGGATTCCGGGAATCTTCCCAACCTCTAGTGACTTCTAGAAGTTGTTCCAGCTTTCACCTCATCTGATAGCCTCGAATTTGGAACCCATGAAGTCATTAAACCTCTTATCCTCCTATTCCCATGAACAAGGAAACCTCTTCATTCATTTTTAGGAAATCCATCAATCATTCATTTCTGTCAAACTACCTTCATCTACTTACAAATAGAGCACTGAACATAGTGCACAAGAGAGCAAGAATTTATGTTAAGTAGAGTTATGCTGGTGAGATATCAACTCTTGAAGGTATTATGCACGTACTGTGATGCCACTAGATGTGATTAGGACGAGACTCAAGTTGGATGAGTGACAATGAATCGATCAACTGGTTATACTCTTCCTTCTACTTCATAATAAAGACATTTGTTCCTTTCCTAATGCACGTGTCAATGATTTTATATTTGTATTTATGAATTTAATTGATTCAATTTATTTAACTTGAATAGATTATATTGCCTTTATGTTGTTTTTTGTCTTCTGTTTTCTATGGCAGGTATAAAAGTGAGTTAAGTTGGATTTAGAGCGACGAAAGCGATGAAGGAGGCGAGGGAAAGCGAACATATTACAAGTAGGTTTCTCTCCCTTTATCTATTCAATTTAAGGAAAAGGTCAGATATCTTTCTTTCTGTTGTTCTAAGTGCACCACCACACTTAGGGAAAGCATACTTATCCGTAGGTGTGTATTTTCGTGAAAAAAATTGGCGACCATACTGGGGATCGACAAATCATCCCTGGTGGTTTTGTCCTTGTCCATCAACATCTAGTAGGATTTACTTGCTTATTTTCAGTCATTTGAATGTGTCTTAGAAAAAGTAGTGTGATTGCTTAGTTTTTTTGAGAGTCCTCTGGCACCAACGCACTGTTGGCCTTGACACAGTCCTCTGCATAGCACTATTGGCTTAGGGAAAATGATCTGCAATGCATTGTCTCCCACTCAGGGGAGAATTTCCCCTATGACCAACCAAAATATATTTTTTTTGTCTTTTGCCAATTCATGTCAGTGTTTGCTTGCTGAAGTTTTGAGTGATTGATTGCCTCTAGAGACCAGTTTTCCTTTACTCTTCTTGCCTCACTTTGGATTTGTTTGATCAATGTTTATTTGTGTTTTCTTTATCATTGTTGAATAGTTCCAAATTTAAATTTTACATTTAATCAATTCATTATTTTAAAAAAGAGGAATTGTCATTTTAGTCTTCGTTTCTCTTAAAAGTTTTGAGTGATTGTTTGTGCATTAGTTTTTTTTTTTTTCGTTCATCTAAACTTAAAGGAAAATGAAAATAAAAACATGCATTTGCAATTAGGGATTGTGACTGCTGCTTAAATAATGGTTTAGGGAAAAATTTCATTTAGATGTGCTCATTGATGATTGCATACAATATGATTTCTCTCTCCCTAGTAGCTAGTTTTTCATTGTCAAAAATCAATTCGAAACGAATGCTTATCATTCTAATTGCATTCTAGTAATGTTCAATACATCTCACGGTGAACTTGAAAGAAAAACTGATAATCAGGATCAACATAAAATTTATCTGAATTTATCTAAGGAAGCATTGTAACATAACGATAACATTTAGAGGTCTAGGTTAGAAGACGTGTTCCAGCGTCGTTAAACATAGCAGCTGTCATTAATTGTATGTGATACATTTCGAGTGAGATACCTCATTCCACGTACGTAAGTATATCGGAGCTCGTCCATGTACTTTCAGGTATATCGAGTGGTGTTCTAGTACGAAAAGTATAAGGGGATGCTCTCACTGTGCGGTTTCGCATTAGACAATGCTAATACGGATTGGGCCTCCATGTACCTTCGCGTATATTTGGGAGGACAACTTTAGGTTTCTTACCATCCATAGGTAACCAAGTTGGCCGCCTTATACCTGTGATACACTGAACACAACATTTGAGGAGATTGCATGCACGTATAATAAGTCCTTGGTTTACTGAGGCAGTATATTTCAGTTCATAGTGACTTGGTAAACCTTTTGCCTAGTATCACCCTCTTTTTTTATATTTGTTTTTGTATAAAATCAATCAAAAATCATGGAAGAACATCAACATCGTTCACGTAGGACAACGAATAAACCTCCGTTACCACCAAAAGCTACTCCTAGTAGACAAAGGCGCACTTGCGCTACCAAGTTCGATACCTCTGGAACTCTTGGTGCTACATCATTTGATATACGAGAGACATCTGATCCTTTGAGTATCAAGTCTTGAGTTGTTTCCATTAATCCCAATTTATCTACTACTGTCAAGATGGAAATCTCACAGTTACCTGAGGACACTGAAATTCAATCCAGTGAAACGGTGAATCCGGAACCCGAGCTTGTTCAACTGGAAGTCAATCCAGTAGTTGATCCTGAAGTCAAACAACAAGAAGTTGTTTTGGTGCAACCGTCTGATCCTCAACCATCCGTAACTGTCGAGTCTTCCTCTTTACCGCAGAGTTTATTTCCTGAAATTTATCTCAGGCTTGACAGTGAAGTGCTTCCACCTGGTTTGATTTCAATAGAAGAAGAACTTCAGGAAGAGACAACACCTTTGAATCCCACTCATTTTTTGTCGAGGCTTCATTTATATTAGTATTTTCCTCATTTGACCTACTTTGCTTCCGTTGATCCTTTTAAATCTCAAGTTCCCATAGATTCCTTATAGTATTTGCTGGGTTATTTAACCATGGAAGAAACAACATCCCAGACTATACCGTCTGTTACGACTATGGCATCATCTACTGTCGCTTCGTCTTCGATGTTTTCAATGTTGATCAGCAGTTGTCATTGATATCAACCCAAGCAGCACCAGGGGCTAACCCAATATTGCATGGGAATTTTGACCTACCAAATTAATATATTATGGGTCAATAATTATTTTGATGGTTTCTACTTGTCGAGATGTTTCCGTTGATATATGGCACGCCATGTAATTCTTCACGGTTTGAGAGATATTCATGTTTGAAGTTTGTACCCCCAATTAGTGGGCTAAAACCCCATGGGGTTGGGGCACGGGTCATTGAAAAGTCATAATTAATATTTTTTAAGCTCCTAAAATCCCTCCCACGTTCACTTGTTGAAGCCCCTCTCAACTTAAGCATTCATATAAATTGTGATCTTCATTTCCTCCTTATGCAAGGGATTTCGCCATCTAAAACAGGTCATCTTGGAATTTTCACTCTAAATTTTTTTCTACGAAGGTTCAGAAGCTGAAATTTTTATGAGGCGAAACAGAAATCCCAAGGAAGTTGCAGTAAAAATTTCAGATCAAGGTGCGCAACATTTTTGGAGATATGATCTATGGAATTCAGGGTTTGTGCAGGCTCCTGAAATTCATCTCAAAGAAGTGACCTTGGTAAAATCGTCATAAATCTCTCTCTGAGTATCGGATTGGAATTCCATAAAAAGTGGAAGTTAGTGCACAGTCTATAGTTTTAGCTCTATCAATTTTAGAGCCAAATGAAGAAAAAATGACACGTGGCACGCTGTACAAGTGCGTTCTTTTGAAATAGTCCATAATTAGGGCATTGTGAGAGATTCGGTATAAATCTCTCTTGAAGAATCCAAATTGGGTCAGACCTGTGGCATTGGAAATATGACTCATAGGACTACTACAGGACCAAAAATCAGATATTTAGGATCTGAAATAACAGAGATAAACCAGATTCAATATCGAGCTCCTAGAAGGCAAGAAAAAGCTAGATCATGTGTTGTCAAGGATTGCAAAGGACCAGAATTTCTACGGTAGAAAAGAAAAGAAAGGTGCAGTAGAGGGTAGCATGACAAGAGCAGCAACCAAGGTGCATAACAGCAGCAAGAAGTTCATCATATGAAGTCTTCAAGTGGGCAGCACTGCATACAATCATTGTAAAGGTATCATTGTACTTAGTCATTGTAAATACATTATTGTACAAATTGTACTAGTATCTATCTACCAAGGGTTGAAGAGGTAGTGTTGGGAGGTCTAGGATCATCATTAGGTGGTTGTGTCAAAGTTGGGGTTCTGGTCTAGTATATCTTGTTCTTCTACATCATTCTATATCATTGTAAAAGTGAACCATTTTCCCTTATACGGGAGTCCATTCTTCTTTTATTATTCTATAGGGTGGTAGGGTGGTGCTAAGGTGAGTTGTAGTTCATTTGGTTTTGGGGCATCTGTTTAGTTGACTACTGAAGAATCTCGGGCATTGGAGCGTCCATCCAGTGGGAGCTGGAGAAGAATTATTTTCTAGATTCTAGGAAGTTGGAGCTTTATTTTCAATTAGAGTTGAATATTAAAGAATTATTAGAAAAGCATTAGGTGGTTTTTGTCCCGGAGTGGGTTTCCACCTTAAAAACTGTGTGCATTTGTGTTCCTCTTGTTTTTTGCTATCATTGTACAAACACTGATAATAATTGAAGATTAACTAATGCTCTAATTGAAAGGAATACTGATTCACCCCCCCTCTCAGTATTTCCAACAATTGGTATCGGAGCTTGGTTCCTTCAATAGCAGTTTAACAGCTGGAAGGAGGTCATGGAGCATACCAAGAATGGTGTACCTCTATTCAATGAAAATAATTATGCACTCTGGAAAGGAAAAATGGAGGTCTATCTCTTGGCGCAAGGTTACGAAGTATGGGACACTGTTCAAAATGGATTTACATCAACCGCGGATGAACAAGGTAAGAAGAATTTGGTAAATGATGCAAAAGCAAAGAATATTATTATCGGTGGACTTATTGAATCTGCTTATCATAAGGTGTTGGATTGTAAAACTGCCAAAAATGTATGGGACAAGCTTGAGAATATATATGCAGGTGACTCAAATGTCAAAGAAGCAAAGCTCCAAATCTATAGAGAAAAATTTGAGCAACTCAGAATGAAAGAAGATTGCAACATTGCTGCATACTTCCAATACGTTGATGAAATAACCAATACTCTGGAAGGATTGGGAGAGCCAGTTGACAAGAAGACTATTATACGAAATATTCTTAGAACGTTACCAGGGAGATTCAACCCAAAGGTATCTGTCTTAGAATACAGTGCAAATCTGGACAAACTCAGCAAGGAAGAATTACATGGAGTTCTCATAGCATATGAAATGAGACTTGATGAAGAAAAGGGTACTTCAAATCTAGAAACTGCGTTCGTTGCATCTAAGAAAACCAATAAGGACAAACAAACTTCAATTGAAATGACATGCACCTGCAAGTGTGAAGAAAAGGGAGATGATGGAGAAGGTCTTTTAGATGAAGAATATGCTTACTTTACGAGAAAACTAAAACTTGGTAAGGGAAAATTCAAAGGTAAACTTCCATTGATATGTTTCGGTTGTGGTGAGGTTGGGCATTTCGTAGCAAAATGTCCGAACAAAAGTGATGGAAACTCAAAAGGAAAGAAAGGCTTTAAGAAATCCAACAAGAAAGGCAAAAAGAAAGGATCCAAAAGGAACTTTCTCTCTAAAGAAGATAGCTCATCATCCGATGAAGAAAGTGACAGCAAAGAAGAAGCCAATGAGAAAGTATTGTTTATGGCCAAGCACAATAAACAAGAAGTATCAAACAATGAAAAAGAAGGGTTGACCATAGAAGAATTTTATGAGGATGCAATCAAGCTTATAAAAGAGCTCAATGCTGAGAAGATCCGTTCCAACACTCTTGAAGAACAAGTTCAAGGTCTCAAAATTGAGGTTGAAGAACACAAATGTATTGAAGAGTCACTTCAAAAGAAGTTGGAAGAAAGCAACCAAGAAAGGGAAGCATTAGAAGCCGAAGTAGTCTCGCTGCGTAAGGAAGTGAAGAAGAGAAAAATTGTCAAAAACTATGCCAACAGCTCAAGGGCATTGGAAGAACTCATCAACAATCAACGATATTACAATGACAGAACTGGCCTCGGTTACAAAGAAGAAGAAGCAGGACCTTCTACAACAAAATACAATGAACCTATGAGATTTGACATACATGTAGACTTCATTGGACAAGATTCGCAAGCACATCCTTGGAAGCTGATTCCTCGACGAAGATTTTCATCCAGGTACCAACATATTTTTCATGGCTATTGTTATTCATGTGGAAAATTTGGTCATAAAGCTGTAGAATGTTGCACGTACACTATGAACCAATACAATTCCAAGAGATTCTTCAAATATGAACCGCCCAGGGATCAACAAAACATCAATAGATTTGAAAATTTAAGAAATAATATGGAATGTTACAAATGCCAGAACTTTGGACACATAGCCAAAGACTATAGACTTGAAAATCATCGAGAAGAATTCGAAGCCACAGAATGAATGAACATGGAAGAAGAAGAAGACTGATAATTGTGCTCTCGCTCTCAAGGCTTAAAAAAAAAAGATGTGTGGTATGTTGACAGCGGTTGCTCAACGCATATGACTAGATATAGAAGGAAATTTGTATCTCTGAAAGAGAAGAAGGATGGAACCGTGTCCTTTGGAAATGATGGATCTTCAAATGTTATAGGATCAGGTACTATCACTCTCGGAAGCAAAGATTCTCTAGCCAATAATGTTCTATTGGTTGAAAACATGAATCACAATCTGCTCAGTGTTGGACAAATGTGTGATCAAGGACACACAAGACTATTCAATTCCACGAAATGTGAAATCAGGAAAGGCGTGTATGGTGAAATTGTGGCTACAAAAAGTCGAGCTCCAAATGACATATATGTTCTAGATGAAGCAACTAATTCATGTCTAATAGCTAAAAAGGATGATAAAATAATTGGTAGCAATGATGATCGACTAAGTAAGAAGTTTGCTACAAAGGTGCAAAGTGATTTCGAGATGTCTTTAATTGGTGAGCTGACATACTTCTTAGGGCTTCAAATATCTCATCAAGAGAAAGGAATATTTATATGTCAAGCCAAGTACATAAAGGAAATGCTCAAGAAATTTAAAATGGAAGATTGCAAACCCATCCTTACTCCAATGGTAACAGGTTGCAAACTGAGCATAGACGACTCATCTAAGGACGTGGATCAAAGGTTGTATAGATATATGATTAGTAGTCTTCTATATGTAACAGCCTCCCAACCAGATGTTATGCAAATAGTTGGAAAAGTAGCAAGATTCCAAGCAGCACCAAAAGAATCACATATTAAATATTCGCCAGCATTGTAATATCTTCACCAAAAGCTTGGGATTCTCCCAAGTTCTCATTTTATTTTCCGTTTTTCGGAATATAAAGGGGGAGTGGAAGTGTGTACAGGTCCATAGGATGGTTGTGTTTCAAGGGGAGTTACCCTTTTCCATTGATGTTAAAGGGGGAGAGAATGTTGTAGGAAGATGTGTCATGATCGCAGGGGAGTACTTGTGTTGCCATCAATGCCAAAGGGGGAGATTGTTGATCAGCGGTTGTCATTGATGTCAACCCAAGCAGCACCAGGGGCTAACCCAATATTGCATGGGAATTTTGACCTACCAAATTAATATATTACGGGTCAATAATGCTTTTGATGGTTTCTACTTGTGAGATGTTTCCGTTGATATATGACATAGCCATGTAATTCTTCACAATTTGAGAGATATTCATGTTTGAAGTTTGTACTAGTTAGTGGGCTAAAACCCCATGGGTTGAGGCATGGGTCATTGAAAAGTCATAATTAATATTTTTTAAGCTCCTAAAATCCCTCCCATGTTCACTTATTGAAGCCCCTCTCAACTTAAGCATTTATATAAATTGTGTTCTTCATTACCTCCTTAGGCAAGGGATTCAACCATCTGAAATAGGTCATCGTGTAATTTTCACTCTAAATTTTTTTCTATGAAGTTCCAAAAGCTGAAATGTTTATGAGGCAAAGAGAAAATACTAAGGAAGCTAGAGAAAAACTTTTAGATCAAGGTGCGCAATATTTTTGGAGATATGATCTGTGGAAGTCAGGGTTTTTGCAGGCTCCTGAAATTCATCTCAAAGAAGTGACCTTGGTAAAATCGTCATAAATCTCTCTCTGAGTATTGGATTGGAATTCTGTAAAAAGTGGAAATTATTGCACAATTTTTAGTTTTTTTCTCTATAAATTTCAAAGCCAAATGAAGAAACATTGACATGTGGCACGCTGTACAAGTGCGTTCTTTTGAAACAATCCATAATTAGGGCATTGTGAGAGATTCGGTATAAATCTCTCTTGAAGAATCCAAATTGGGTCAGACCTGTGGCATTGGAAATATGACTCATAGGACTACTCTGGGACCAAAAATCAGATATTTAGGATCTGAAATAGAGATAAACTGATTCAATATCGAGCTCTGACAAAGAAAAGCTAGATCATGAGTTGTCGAAAAGTTACGGGATTAGAATTTCTAGGTAGAAAAGAAAGAAAGGTGCAGTAGAGGGTAGCATGACAAGAGCAACAACCAAGGTGCATAACAGCAGCAAGAAGTTCATCATATGAAGTCTTCAAGTGGGCAGCATTGCATACAATCATTGTAAAGGTATCATTGTACTTAGTCATTGTAAATACATTATTGTACAATTTGTACTAGTGTCTATCTGCAAAGGGTTGAAGAGGCAGTGTTGGGAGGTCTAGGATCATCATTAGGTGGTTGTGTCAAAGTTGGGGTTACGGTCTAGTATATCGACATCATTCTATATCATTGTAAAGTGTAACCATTTTCCCTTATACGGGAGTCCATTCTTCTTTTATTATTCTATAGGGTGGTAGGGTGGTGCTAAGGTGAGTTGTAGTTCATTTGGTTTTGGGGCATCTGTTTAGTTGACTACTGAAGAATCTCGGGCATTGGAGCGTCCATCAGTGGGAGCTGGAGAAGAATGCTTTTCTAGATTCTAGGAAGTTGGAGCTTTATTTTCAATTGGAGTTGAATATTAAAGAATTATTAGAAAAGCATTAGGTGGTTTTTGTCCCGGAGTGGGTTTCCACCTTAAAAAATGTGTGCATTTTTGTTCCTCTTGTTTGCTGCTATCATTGTACAAACACTAATAATAATTGAAGATGAACTAATTCTCTAATTGAAAGGAATACTGATTCACCCCCCCCTCTCAGTATTTCCAACAATTGGTATCAGATCTTGGTTACTTCAATTGCATTTTAACAGCTGGAAGGAGGTCATGGAGCATACTAAGAATGGTGTACCTCTATTCAATGAAAATAATTATGCACTCTGGAAAATAAGAATGGAGGTCTATCTTTTGGCGCAAGGTTACGAAGTATGGGACACTGTTCAAAATGGATTTACATCAACCGCGGATGAACAAGGTAAGAAGAATTTGGTAAATGATGCAAAAGAAAAGAATATTATTATCAGTGGAATTCTTGAATCTGCTTATCATAAGGTGTTGGCTTGTAAAACTGCCAAAAATGTATGGGACAAGCTTGAGAATATATATGCAGGTGACTCAAATGTCAAAGAAGCAAAGCTTAAAATCTATAGAGCAAAATTTGAGCAACTCAGAATGTGCAATATCCATGTACTCCATATGCTGGGGGGCCACAGATGTTCGGTCCATATGGCAATACTCCATCGTATTTAGGTTCATCATATGCTGGAATGCCTGTTTGCTAATGGCAGCCTACTTTGCTTATTCAGCTACAAACGATTGTGTATCAATACCAACCAGTTCAACCTATCACATCTATGCCTACTACGCCTGTTATTTCTTCTATGGCTATTGGTAAGTCTGCAAAAGCAAGTCCTTCCACCCCTAACCCTCAAGTTTCAGGTCTATAGACTCTGTCTTCCAAGGCTGGTATTCAACAACCATCTGTATCGGGAATTTCACAACCGTAGGCTAGTTTAACTTTGTCACAGGCTTGTACTGGCCCTGTTTATTCACAATTGGGTCTGCATTATCCTGGTAGGAAACCATTTTATCAGATACCATGGCATCCACAACAACCATTCCCATAGTATCAGGCTTATCTAGGACCTAGTCAGCAAGCCTACCCTTATCTAGGTTACCAACAACATAATCCATTTTTTGGTATGCAAAGGCCTACTGCTCAGGCGATTCCATCTTATCCTGGTTATGCTCAACCTGACCTTAATCGACAGTTACCATTTGTTGCAATGCTAGAGTTACCAAATTTAAATCTGCTCACCAATGATCCAATTCATTATTTACCTTGGTGGCCAGTGATTCCACATAAATTACCCTTGGACATTCCCAAATTCAATGGAAATTTTGGAGAAGACCCCTCTATGCATGTCATGACTTATCATTTATGGTGTTCATCAAACTCCTTAAATGATGATTATGTTAGATTGCGTCTTTTCCAGCGAACACTTGCTGGTCCAGCTGCGAAGTGATACATTGAATTACCACAAGCTTCGTTTGATACTTTACAGCTTTAGCCACTACTTTTTAAACCCACTTCTAGTTACCCATTAGATATTAAACTAGAACGAAACTTTTGAATAGCTTTAAGCAAACCACTGCTACTCATATATCGGATCATATACATGAGTGGCGTCGTCGTCATCGAATGGTTAAAACATTTTTTCTTGATCAACTTTTAGCTAAGTGGTTTATTAAGTCCTTGTTGATATCTATCATCAAGGATGTGGCCAAAGGCGGTGTTGTCACTGAAGAGCAAGTAATTTCTCATGCCTAGTATCTGGATCTGATTTACACTAAGTTTGGCACACTCTATGAAAATATTCTAAATGCGGCGAGACCAAATCTTACTATTCCTCCTGCTCCATCTGGTCAGGAAATCCATGTCGGCGATGGTGTGATTGGTTTTGCTAGCGCTCAGACAACAAGTCGACTATCTGGTCCTACACTTGCTGTTTCAAATAAAAACCCTACTGCATCTGATCCTGTGTCTTCTTCTGAAATCCATGTTGTGTCATATGACAAAGGAAAAAGTGATAAGCAACTAGGAAATAGGAAGAAGGGGAAAGACAAGAAGAAATCAAATTCACTCCTGCAGGAAAAATCATTTGATTCATCCGGTTCTCTTCGAAAACCTCATTACCCTTGCTTGATATGTAATGAGGAGAAATTTACGTGAGATTTTCCTCACCGCTCAGAATTCCCAAAGCTTCTTAAGACTTCTGTCGCATCTACAGTGTTGACAAATCCTTTTCCAAACCCAGAAACACATGTGGTTGCTACGGATCTTGCTTCTAGTTCGAAAGTGCTTATGCTATCCGCCATGAAGCCTAAAACTGATGTTTTGGTGTCAAATAGAAGTAAATATTATAGTAATTCGTTACTTCCATCCAATGGTTAGGCTACAGATCAACCTACCACTTCGACTTCGACCTCATCTAATTCGGATCTACTGCTTATCCTTCCAGATTTAACAATAAAGCCGCCGAAGGGAGTAGTTCACAAATTGACATTCAACCCTCGAGCTCGAGCAACTCAAAATTATAATGTAGTAGAAGACCTGGTTCAGTCACCTTCTGTTATGTCAATGCTTGAGGTTCTTTAGAATTGTCCCTCCCAGAAGCAAGCTTTGTTTTCTGTGAAAGGTGGAATTGATCCGATGGATTCAAATCTTGTAGTCTTTAATCACGCGGGCTACGTGCCACAATTACCAACACAGTTAGAATTCTTGATTCGAGTACATGTCCTGAATTGCCTCATTCATCACACTATCATTGATGAAGGCACATCTACTTGTATCATATCAATGAGTTGCTTGAAGTCACTTGGATCGTCGACTTTGTCACAATCACCTACAACGTTGAAAGATTTTGATGGTTGTACATATAAGCCTTGTGGAATTATTAGTAACCTGCAAGTAGAACTAGGGGAAAATAATTTACTATTGAATTTGAGGTCATTGACAGACCCCTCGACTACAACATATTACTTGGAATACCATGGGTTTATGCTATGGCTGCGGTAGTATCTACTTAATTTCATATGATCATCTTCCCCCATAAAGGAATTATCACAGCCATTAATCAACTCTTGTTCTTCGCCTCTGGTTCCTAGGAAACTGGAAGCATTCTGTTTGTTCACGAACCCCCACCTTCTCTTCAGAACATTGGTGTAGGACTCTTTAAGGATCCTTCCCTAATGGGCCCCTTTTCATTACCATCGCTCGTGACATCGACGAAAATTGCTAATATAGAGACCTACAACATGATATATTCCACTTCATCTGAGTTAAGGAAGATACCCAATAATTCTGAAGTATTTAGGTTGGGCGACATCATGTCGCTAAGTCTAATTGAGCTGGCATATCAATCAATTTTCTTGGCCTATGCAACCAATCCAAATCCATTGTTTCCAACCGTTTAGGTTGATCGTTCTTTGGATTTTGGCACTTCTTCTGATCCATTTTCATGCGTATTCTCAATTAATGAGAGCATTATGGAGTCCATGATACCAAAAGAAGAACCATGGGAATCATCACATCAATGATATCCCATATTCCAGATTACAGTGAAGATAATCCATTTGAATTGTATCACCCTATTGTCGTTGATTTCTTGACGAATTCTATTCCTATCCACACCATTGATTCTGAGCGAAACCCTTTGAATATCGAATAAATGTTTCTATCGATATTTCAACCAAACCCGGTATTGTAGAAAACATTCATGTGAGTGCATCTTGTTCTCCATCTGAACTTGACACTTACTGCGCTCTTTTTGTGAATTCTGAGATGTATTTTCTTGGTCATATGAGGAGATTCCAGGTATCGACTGACGGGCCTCTAAATTAGACATAAAATAAGGCCCATATAACCTTTCTTAGGCCCCTATACCTTCCTTATGCACATAAAAGGATATATTAAATCTCTGCTTCTGCACTTAATAATGTTTTCTTATGCTTCAATATTTTCTTAGGAAGGTTTAAAGGTAATTGCGTATTTTTACCTAATATTGGCTATTTTTGTAGAATATTGTGAGAATATTGGCAGATTATATAGATTTGGAGGATATGATTTAGGTACTTGCTCCGTGACACTGGAAGATCAAGATTGAAGAATAAATTAGCACAATATGAGGAAATTAGGGAGAAATATTGGAGAGATTCAAGGGGGTTTTCCACCCTCCCTAACTCTCAAAGGCATCCAAGCAACTCAAGACCAAGTGCACTCAAGCCATACTTCACTTGGAGTCTCTAGCAATTCGAATTCCAAGAGGCATCCAAGCAACTGAAGATGAAGAGCACTCGATCTATGTTTACTGGGAGTCAAGTGGACTCAATCACCATTTTCCAAGGGAGTTGTTGGTAGCTTCCCTGTAGAATAAATAAATCAGAGCTAGAGCTAGGAAGGATTTATTTAGCCAGTGAGTTGATTTTAGTCGATTTCCACTCCATTCTAGGGGATTCAATTCCATTCAGAACTTTTGCCGCAAGCTATTAGGCTTTTGTTGTTTAAGACCTTCAGGATGTAATAAGACTATATTTTTAATGAAATGAGTATTAAGATGACTCTATATTGATATAGTTCCAGAGAGCTAGGCTCGTGTGTTAGGGCCCAACCCATGTGCCTCTTCTTTGTTGTTTCCATTCTTTTCTTTCATGCCATTTAGCTAGTTTTTCTTCTGAACATTTAGCTAGTTTGCTGGTATTTTTATTGATGTTTTAGTTCACTTCCCGTTGATTTTTGCTGTAGATTTAATCTGCTTACATAGTGGTAGAATAGTTGATAAACTCCATAAAGTTGTGAGGCCAACCTTCCCCTCTCAATTTTGTCAATAGAGCTCGAGGAGGGTATAACTTTTCCCACAGACCAAAAATGCTTTCTCGCTTATGATTTCTTGGAAATAGATTAGATCAGTGCTTGTATTTTCATGAACATATTGTCTGTATTTCTTGCATAAATAGGTAGGTTGATAGCAGGTACGAGAATTATAGCCTAGAGGGAATTTCTCCAACACTTCCCGCTTCTTATTCCGTCTCCCTTCCATCTCTACTGTTACGCTCTGCGCACTACTGTTATGCCCTCCATCTTCGCTTTTTCCCGCTTATTCTCACTACCGCACCCACTTTTTTATTCATAAAAACACTTGAACCATTCAACCCGTCGTATTCATTTTTTTTATCGGTCACAGTTGCCTTACCCTCTTTAGTCATAAAACGATTGAAAAACCATCTGAGGTTGAACTCCATCTTTCCTCCTCGAAATCCCCACTACCGTACTTCGCAAATCACACTTCGCGACTTTTCCCTTTTACTTTGTTAGTCATCAGTATTTTTCACCTGTTGTTGATGACTAGATTCCTAGCTGAGTTTTCTAGAAATTGATCTCCATATGTCAATTTTTCATCTAGAAAACCCCCAAACAAATTTTTGCCTTCCTAGCCCTTCCTATCAGCCTATGATCAGAGAAATTTTTAGTTTTTAAAGTCATGTCTTGTTTCAGCAAAATATCCCTGTCTATAGCTGTCTTGGTCTTGCTAGTCTACTATC
Source organism: Pinus albicaulis (assembly GCA_034641835.2). Taxonomy (NCBI): domain Eukaryota; kingdom Viridiplantae; phylum Streptophyta; class Pinopsida; order Pinales; family Pinaceae; genus Pinus; species Pinus albicaulis. The sequence continues at coordinate 563,511,417 of CM076571.1, read as the reverse complement.
ATTTTCCCCTTTGTTCTCATAAAACTCACTGTCCAATGTTTGAAAAAGTGTCTCCTTTCCTATCCTTGATCTTCTTGTCAAACACAATCAGAATCAATGAAAGTTGCCCCTAAGTTAGGTAGTGGTGCTTTAGAGAAATCCCTTCCTCGACAAAAATAGCCTAAGCCAGAATCCTTTGTTCAATACCAACCAACCCTGAATTAGCACTTAATCTGCAAAAGAAAACCTTGATATACCCCTAGGTCGCACTACTAAGAGGTCTTTTTGTCTCAGTCCGTAAGAAATTCTACAAAGATCTAATACAGAAAGAGATGAGCATGTGCACAGTCTAAAGAATATGCTTAAGATTGGGCAAAATCTCCATAGAACACTAAAGGAGCTTTTAAAAGTTTCAAAATCATATTGTTTGCATCTCTGCAGGGGGAAAATTGAATGACAAACAGTTTCCAAACAAAAGCAAAGAGACAAGTCCAAATAAGTCTCATGTTGAAGAATTTGCCATCAGCAGGTGGAGAGCTGCAATGATAACAAAGTAGGAGTGCATGTTTCAAAGGTCAAAAGTTGCCCTAAAAGCTGATACCATCCTTCAAAGCCACAAAAATACAGAGGAATGATATAAGGTTGATCTGCAGTGTTCCAGTTTTTCCTTTAGAGGTGATGATGCATAAGTTTTCCCAAGGACATCATCATAGTACATAAGAAGACAACTGCTTCTTATGCTGCCTTGAGCCTGGGATAAAAACACTAGTCAAATAAAAAATCAAATGTACCTCTGCAAACACAGTCCAAAAAGGTTTAGTAAATGATGACTAGCAAGCAAATACTCCACAAACTACATGTCATGTGGTTTCTGGTTTAAAAGTTCACAAAGATATTTTTACAAAAGGATACATATCCCAGAAACATGCCTCATATAGCAGATTTTCAAGATTTCACTTTATTACCTATTCTTATATACCAAGCAGAGACATGTGTGGCAAAGAAAGATGACACAGTTTAGCAAGTGGATGAAATGTCATAACTGTGTTAACATCCACCAAGCAAGAGCAGATGGCTGGGTGACATACTGAAAACCTCCTCTAGTATAAGAGCAGATGGTTGGAAACATGCTGATAATATCCTCCAGTAAAAGAGCAGATGGTTGGGAAACGTATTGATAACCTCCTCCAATGAAGAGCAGATGGTTAGGAACAGGATCAATAGGACCTCCTTCATTTAAAAGCAGAGGGTCAAGGTTTTTTAAATAACTTAAAAAATTGTAGACCACCTCCTTGATGAATAGTAGTAAGGCAAATTTTGGTTTAAAGGAGCCTCCTTGCTTCAAAAACAATGGATACTTAAGGGTTTCGAAGGCTGCAGTAAGACTGTTTTCATTTAACCTTTTCAGATAATGTTGTAGGTCACAGTTTTGAAAAAAGCATTGCCATTTATCCAAGTGCCTTTCCCAAACAGATAGACAAAAAGCACTTTCATAATCAAAACCATGTTTCTTGTCTAAAAATTCAAAGGATACACAATGCTAAGAGAGACAGATGTCACAAGCAAAGTCACATAGGGAAAAAGCAGTTGGTTTGGAAAACTTAAGAATAGCCTTCTTCACAGAGAAACAGAGGGTCAGCTCCCCAAAGATTTACGAAGTGAAGCAGCTGATTCAAAAGGTTGAAAGTATGATAAAGTCATGTTTTACTCACAGTTAAAGGGCTCCTCCATTAAATGATGAAAGATAGAGTTTGAAAGGACATATGGGTGTTTACTGTTAAGGGTCTATTCATAATACTTTTGTGAAAGTTTGTCAAAGTATTATAACCTAGGTAAATGCTAAGAGGTCCCACAGAGCTAATTTTTAGGTTACAAGGGCGTCCAAAGATCATTATGGAGAAATGCAGTTTAAGAGAAATAAAACAGAGGTTAAAGAGCACCCATGAAGTTGTCAAAAATTGCCTTCTTCATAAAAGAAAAGAAATCATCTCCAAAATACAACCTAAGGCATACAAAAGAGAAGGGCAAGTAAAACCATGATATTCTGCTGATTAGAGCATGGTATTTCGAAAATAGTTGAAGATGATGAGAAGTTGACATCCATCGTTATACTAAAGTTGACTATGGTAATACAAATTCCATGAATTTGATTAGGAAACCTATTACAGCTGATCTATCAGCTCTACATACCATCCACAAGGTGCTGATACTCAGAACATGCACTTTAATTCACCTCCGCAAGTTGCATACCTTAGCACCCATGGTGATTTTGGGAGGAAAACTGCAGAAGGCAATGTATCAGAATGGTATTCTTCAGCTGTAAATGTGCACCGTGCTGCTTCAATGGTTATACCATCTGCTTCTAAACCAGCAAGCGCTGAAGTTGCCATCCAAAAGAGAGAAGTGATGGACCAATTGGACTTCACCACAAAAAGTCCTTTTGGATTGAGGGATGATTTTCCAAGTGCATACAATGACAAGTAGGAAGATGCATTTTGTGTTGATGACTCTGTGATCACAGGTACTGTTGATAAGTATAATGAGAGTGGTGTATAGGAAAGTGAAACAAAAGTCTTTAGAGTTGCTGTATGTCATGTAAATCAACCTACAGATAACAAGGTAGAAGTAAGTCCGACAAAGGCATTGTTAACAGATGAAAGGAATATAGCTAGTCACTTGAGTGCAAATGTTGTGGAAAAAACATTCCAATATAGTGAGCTCAGTCAGTAAAGTGCTAACTGAATCTGAGGATGTGCATGATTCAATGTACAACTTTGGGTCCTGTCTTTTGATAGATTTAAAGTTGAAGCCAAAATTAATTCTGAAAAATTAGCTGTTCACATTATAGAGGATAATGGAGATCATAGTCATCCACAGAAAATGGAGATTACAGTCAGCCACAGAGAATAAAGGAACAAAATCTGAGGAGGAGGTTTGAACTTTGGACCTATTTGATTGATAAATCTACCAAGTCTTTCATTGGAAACATGCTTTACAGTATGGAGCTCCACCCAATATCTGAAAATTTGTTTTCCAATCTGAAGTTCTTATACCGATATGCAAGCTTCTCTCTATATTTGTCAAGACTGCACATAACTGTTGTGGAACTTGAATCATTAAAGCTGATATTGAAGGGCTGCAAAAGCATGCTTGCAGCGATGAGTATCCTGTAAGCATAAACTTATGAAATTCTTGGTTTGAGGAACTCCACAAAGATATGTATTTGAAGATGGATGCCTTGCAAACAAGTGCCTTCTCAAAGATGTTTAGACACATACAGAGAATCCACAATGAGCTAGCAAAGGCCTACGCTGAACAAAAGAGTTGACCCACGAAGATGTTTGTTCGGATGCTAAGGCCTCATAAATAATCTGCTATGATAAGCTTGGCATCCAGAAATTATTACTTGACACAACTATCATTCGATGCTGGAATCATAAGATAGACGCAGTTTTTATAACACATGGCCATAAGGATCATTTTGGAGCCTTGCCTTGGGTTTTTCCAGCATTGGATTCTTGTACTCCAGTTTTCTCTTCATAAATTATAGTAGGTAATATGCCAAAAGGTGGTTAGAAGCTCACAGGAAAGAGACTGGCAAAATTGTTGCCCCTTCTGGCGCGCTATGATAATTAAGATTTCCTTTTAAGTGCAGATCGAAAGCTCAACGGATTGGTTTATTGATTTCACCAAATTCACACAAAACTCAAAGGGTTTCTATGGAAAACATGAGCTTGACCAGGATTCTGTTAGAAATTATGCAGATGATTTGTCATATGATAAAAGAGGTAATAGTATGCATTCAGAAAGGTGGCATCGATACATGCTTCTGAAGATCTAAAACATACATCTTATAATAAAAATGACACCAAGAAGCATGGATTTTCAGAGTATGCTGAGGTGGATGTCTGATTCATATCTATGCAAGTGCTTCCCGTGACAACTCGCTTGCAGCAGTTCAAAATGTTTTGCAAATAGAAAAACAGCTGCCTCATTCCTGTTTTTCCAAGATTGATTATGCCCGGCCATTGTCTTAATCCTCCCTGTGGAAGAATCTCACCGCAACCCCAACAAGTAGCAAGTACGGCACAACGCCTTTTGCGAGTAATGAAGATGAAGACAAACAGGTATTCAACAAATTTTGAGTTTTTTTCGAGCTTAATGTCATGCGCGGCGCGCCTGTAGAAGAAAATAGAAGAAAATTACACTAGGCACGGCGCGCCTATAGAGTGGCGCGACACGCCTGTGCCCAGCGCCTAGTGACCCTTGAACGCGCCCGGGTCACCTTCTGAACACCATCGCCCGAGCTTTCAAGCACTTTATCCAAGCATCTAAAAATTGAGATGGATGTGTTAATAATTCTGGCACTTGCTAGTAATTACTTTGTTGGACCCACATGCAGGCCATCTATCAAAGACACCACTAAGCTATTGACTGATGAAGCTGACACCCCACACTTACATGCTAAAGAGTTAGGACATCCAGTTTTATCTAGCCTAAGTGGAAGTGGGTGCTTTGTTCCGAATGATGTGAATATAGGTGGGCACAGAAATGCCTGTTTCATGCTTCTTACAGGACCCAACATGGGTAGAAAATCAACTCTTCTTCGGCAAGTATGCTTGGTAATTATCTTGGCACAGCTTGGGGTAGATGTTCCTGTTGAAGAGTTTGAATTTTCACCAATTGACCGCATATTTGTTTGCATGGGAGCAAAGGACCATATCATGGCTGGGTAAAGTACTTTTCTCGTTGAACTATTAGAGATGGCATCTATGCTGTCATCTGCAACATGAGATTCACTGGTAGTATTAGATGAACTTGGACGTGGAACTGCAACCTCTGATGGACAGGCAATTGCGCATGAAGTGTTAGAACATCTTGCCCATGAAACTGGATGTCGTGGCTTGTTTTCTACTCACTATCATCACCTAGCTATAGACTATGAGAGTGATCCTTCTGTTGGTTTGTACCATATGGGCTGTAAGGTTGGCACACAAATTGGAGGTTTGGAGGAGGTGACATTTCTTTATAAACTGGCTCAGGGTACATGCCCAAAGAGTTATGGTGTGAATGTTGCCCGACTTGCAGGAATTCCAGACACCATTCTTGAAAGCGCTGCTAAAAATCAGCTGAGTTTGAGAGTCAATATGGACAAAGGAGCATCAAATGTGATGGAAGACCTTTGGCAGCCGTAAAACTAAAAGAGAGGAACCTCATCCAAGAGGTTTTGAACATTGTAAAGGGATTGCACTCCTCTGGAACTACAGCAGGTAGAGACATGAGATGTCTGGTTGAAGTGTGGCACAGAGTAGCATCACTTTCTTTATCGGATTGTTCTCATTCTAAGCACTCTTTGGTTACTAGTCTTTTTGATGGCCGTCCTCTTCATATCAAAATTCCAACTGGGATGTAAATAATTGTGAATGGAGCATTTACTTGGCATGAAAAAATGGTTGATGCTTCATCCTATAAAACTTGGTTATTCAAATAACCTGTGGCTTGATAGAGTGTATGCAATGGATATGCATTCACTGGACGTGTATGATCAGCATGCCCCATATTTTTTACTCCTGGGATTTTTTTGCTAATGAAGACTGAATCGCAATGAAGTAGCACATGTGCTGGTAGGGTTTTGAAGCAGTTCCTGTGGTGGAACATGATGTAAGTTTTGAGGAAGCATTTTTGTACATGTTCATGCAGGATTTGTTAAAATAATGCCTTCTGCTGTGAAGTTTGAAACTAATTTGTCAAGTATAATTCCATTCAAGTTCCAAGTAGTGTTAGCGTTATGGCCATGTCACACTTGTATTTACAGAATGACATGTGGTTACATCCATCATGTCTTGTACTATTTAGATATTAATGATTGTTGGGCATTGTATCTGCTTTTAGTAATCAAAGTTACCCAGCAAGGGCATTTTGAATTTCTTTGGAGAACTTTCACTACAGGGCATACAGGGGTTCATGCCAAATTGCTTATAAATTTAATTGTGGTGTTAAAGCAAGGACTGTGCGCTGTTCAAGTCTTTTTGCAGAGCTTGGTGGTAGTTTTCCACATTGAAAGGGAACTTTATGGCAGCCAACACAAAAATAAGCATAAGGGTAATGAAGCACAAAATAGTGAAGGATAATGCAGTACCAGGGAGGAGGTTTTAGGAGCTAATTTGAAAATATTTCCTATGCTATAAATGACTTAGAACACACCTAGTCTCTAAGAGAAAAGAAAACTTAGGTTGAGGTCTTTAAATTAGTTTGCAAGGGTGTTAAAACATTGATTTAAAAGCTGCTTTAATCATTTGAAACCACAGAGAGAGACATTTATTGGAGATAGGGATTTTTGTCAAAATTATAGAGATATTCTTGCTGTGAGTGTTGAAAGAAAATTCTTGGCTGAAGCAAGGATAAAAACAATGATCGAAGGAAAGAGGTTTTTGGTGCAAAAAACACAAGGATACTTCCCTTAAAAAAAAAAAACCACAAACATGTCTTGTTAAAGACCTCTTGGCTCAAACACAATACTAAAGAGACGACTTTAGTGATGATGAGGAACAAGGCAAAGAGTCCAAACATAGCAGTGATAATGAAGAGCAAAGTGATGGGCAGTAAAGCAGTGACAAGGATAGAAAAGGCAGCCCTCAAGCAAGCAATGATGAGGGCAAGCAAATACAAAACATGGATCATGAAGGGCATTCTCCAAAGCATGTGCTAGCTGCCTCTCCTAGGCAGGGGGCCATGACTTCTTCACCAAAGTTAGAATGCCAAACAACAAAGAAGAAAACCAAGAAAAGCTCAAAACTGCCCAAAGAGGGCGCCCGGTGAGAAAAAAGGAGAAAGACACCTCTAGGCTTGGAATTTTGGCCCGAGCTTTAGACATTTTTTTAAAAATCCTTGAGGGACTTGCTCACCAAAATTGAGCAATTTTGACATGTTCTTGTTTTTCGACATTTTTGGGCCTAATTGCATAAAATCATGGGCGCCGCCATTTTGGTTTGGAGCATCCTCAACTCTTGGGAGTGGTACCATTGGATGCATTAAATTTAGGGGCATCTACTCAGAAATTTTCAGAGCATTTGAAGTTGTTTTGGTCCCCCAAAGATGCAAAAAACACTCGCTTTTTCAACACTCTGCCCACATATCAGCAAGGCCTATTTTTTGGGTTTTTTCACTCAGTTCAGTATTTGACAGAATTATAGGCATAATATTGGGAAAATTCAAGTTTTTCCAGAAATTAGACATTTAGAGCTTTCCAACGAGCCATCACGGGCCTCATTTCGACATTGGGAAGGCCTCCAAAAGTTGTCGGCAAGTCACAGGACTTTCTGCTGATATATTTCTTGAGTATTTTTGTAAAAATTACCTTTCAAAAGTGACTTTTCCTCATGTGTGTTTAGCTATTTTTGTACATGATTAGTTATGAAAAGTCAATATATTTCCCTTTTTTAGCATTTTTGAGATATTTTATTAGATATTTTGTGCCTTGGGCTTTGCAAAGCCTCAAGGACAAAATCATATATTTTGGATAGGCCAATGAGATTGCAAGTTGAACTAAGAGGTTTTCCTCACTTTGGCCTATATATCCCAAAGGCTTTCATTGTAAAGAAGGCTAAAATTGATGAATATAAGCAATATATGGTCATATAAGCTTTGGAAGAAATACTTGTCTCATGCTTTTGGATAGTTTCTTGGATGTTCTTGGATGATGAAAGAGGATTGTTGTTGGATTCCATGACTTGGTAGAATGGTATAGTGTCTCTCTCTCTCTCTGTTGTGTTTCTTAGTTTTCATTCATAAATCCATGTTCTTGCTTGCTATAGGACAATAGAGAACAAATTTGAGACATGCCCGTGGAGGCACCTCAAATTTCCTGTTTCTTTATAGCTTCCATGTTTTCTTCATTCTTAGTCACATTAAAGAATTCTTGATTGCTCTTTAATAACTTAAGAATATTGTTTGCTTGTTTCATTCATGGTTTTATGCATGCTAAGTATGATTTACGGTACGCCCTGCTTACTCATGGCTAGCCATAGCTCCATCTATGAAACCTCTCTTTGATTGATTAGATTGTCATTTGTTGAACCAAGGAGGTCTTGTACTGATCTTGCCCTTTGCCTAAAACTATGCAATCTTGTTTTCAAAGTGCCCAATAGCTTGAAGTGCTATGTTTCAGCATTCCTACATAGTGATTTGAGTTTTGTTTCTGTCATAAATGTATTTCCCCAAAGTGTGATAGCCATTCCCTAAAGTTAGAGAGTCATATATCTCTATGCATGGCTTGAATGTTTATTTCTATGCATAGATAAACTTATAGTTACATTTCTCATGATTAATGGTTAGCCCTACCATGTTTATGTCAGCTATTAAACTATTTATGCTTGAAATCCTTTGTTATTCACAAATTTAATGTCCATCTCACTCCATTTTTCCCAACGATCCATTTTACCTCGCTCAAATCAGCCCTTCAACAACCTTGTATCACCAACTGAAAGCTTTCTTGACCTTTTCAACCCCATAGCCCAGTTGATCTGACATATTTTTACCTATATTATGTCTTTGATCAGTTCATCCCTCACAACCTAAAAACCAAAACCAAAAACCTACTTCATAACTAGCCTAAAATCAGAACACAATAAGCAAACACACAGATATCCCTTACACAAATAGAGAGAGCCCTCTCTGAGTCTAGGAAGGCTAAGTCCTTGGGCTCCAAAGATTGGTTTGATGTTACACTGTCATTTGGCTTGCCAATCAACCAAATCACAGGACACTAACATACTTTAACACTTACCGCTTGTTGTAGCCGATTGAAGTATTGCGATATCGCATGTCGCATATCACACCTTCCCTCTTTTTCTTTCGAGACTTACCGCAAATCACATCGCATTTCCTTTTCGCTCGAGCGCAATCACATCTCCTTTCTGAAATCGCACTTTGCAGTCTTTTCTAAACAACACTTCCGATATTCCTCTAGATTTTCAATATTGCGAATTGTGATATCGCATTTCGCACTTTGCATTATTTATCTTGTTCTCGTACACACTTACCTCTCCAATTGCTGATTGCGATATTGCGATCGCGCTCCGCCAACGGTCCCACCGCCACGTCACCCATCGAAAATCGTGTGTTTTGTTCTTTTCTTTAACACTTATCAATTTCTTTTGGTGATTGAAATATTGTTATTGCACTTCGCCACTCTTCCCCATCGCACTTCGCACATCGCATTGTTTAGCCTGTTCCCTTTAACGCTTACCGATCCAACTTCGTGATATAGCGATTGCGATATCGATTCCACCTCCACATCGCATCTCCGCCATTAAATCTTTCACATTATTCCTCTCCAAAGCCTTTTGTTGAGATTCAACAAGATGATGAGCTTAGTGAAAAGAGTCGCCTTCACTAAGTGGGCAAGCAAGCTATTTTTGGCGCAAAGTCTATTTTTAGACTATGTCTATTTTTAGACATGTTGATCATATTCTATGAGTTGCAGGATGCTATTTGTGGATGGTTGGTCAAGTTGGAAAAATAGATGGACTTCTATTTTTAGACATATTGGGCGGAATCTATTTTTATATTTCCAGTCTAAAAATAGATATGTCAAATATTATTAGCTCTGAATAATATTTGGACTCTAAACATTATCTTATTCTCTTGGAGCACTTTAGTTAAGTGCACAGATGTGGCACAGTAGCTGAAAGAAGGAATTATGGTATTCCTGAGGGTTTAATGGAGCTAATGCATGAGGACTTCAGTTAGAACTCACGTGACAGAGTTTGGTGGAGTTATAGAGGTAGTTGGTGGAGTTGTATTCAGTTTAACTCAGTTAGACTCAGTCAAGCTAGTTGTATCTAGTCTAATTGATTGGTACACTAGTGAGAGTGGTGTGAATTAACTAGTTAATTAATTCACTAAATAATAACTCATTAATCAACTGAAGAATACATCAGTTAACTACAGTGCATGGACAGTTTAGTGGAGACTAGTGGAGAGGTAGGTGAAAGAGCAAGTGTGACTATCAGTTGTGACTATAGTGATGCATTGATTGTATCCAACACTTAGTGGAGATGCCAATGAGGATTGCGCAGTGCAATCTAGGTGGATTCAAGTTAATTCAAAGCCATTCTTTAGTAGGGATTGCGTAGTAGAGGCAGGCTAGCAGGTGGCAGAGATCGTTGCATGGATTTGCTAGATCAGACCTGATTAGTGTGTAGCGATTGTATTGTACTGAGAGCTTGACATGTTCAGCTTTGTATGAGGATTGTCACATGATATCTATGAAATATATTATATATAGATATTTTGGGTTTTTAGCTTCAGGCTTTCCCGTTAAATCACTGTGTTAATGTGTGTGATTTTTTATGGTTTCATGTGTGCAATGTAATCTTGTTTATTTCCGCATGTGATTATCAATGGTGGTGTTAGGAATCTGTAATTTATTAGCAATATTGGCAGAGTCCAATTACAGAAACAACATCGTTTCAACCAACTTTGGGATTCTAGGATCTAGCCCTCCTGAATCCGGAGAGGGATCTCTCCAATTGAGTGCAAAGATGGATTTGTCTTTGAAGTTTGGGGTACTGATATTAGGCTAGTTATGAAGGCCAAGGGTTTGTTTTGTTTTTTGGATGGTTGAGCATGATTACTGTTTGAGGTGAAAAGATCTATATGCAAAAAGTTTCAAAGGTGAGAAGTTGCAAGTGGATAGAACAGCTAAGCTAAAGAGATAGACATAACGTTGGTTTTTAGTCCATTGGGCTATGGAGTCATATCTGGGCTTTAATTGAACAACAACATCAAGTGTGATCCAAGGGGAAAGTCATCTATACCACAAGATTATTGAGATTTAAATGATGGAATGGAAACATTAAAGTGTTGGAGGGGTGGAAACTGATAATAATTTCACAAAGGATTTATAGTCAGTCCGAACAAGAAAAAGCCTCTTAAGTAACTGTTTAAAACCAACCAAGTGCAGGGCTAACCATTGACTCCTTGGGCAAGTCTGTATTCAAGCAGCTTAATTGACAAACGATCCAGTAATCCACATAATTACCTTCAGAAAGTATGAAAACACACAAGAAAAACAAAGTGAGACTTAAGATCAGATAAGGTACTTTTAAACCTAGTCTGCTTTCGGTCCACACCAAGGGAAACTTTCAGAACCTGCCTTTGGAGAATAGAAGCTAGGAATCAGGGCAAACCATATCTCCCCTAGTCTAACCTTAATAGCAAATAATGAAAATAGATTTCAAGAACAATGTTTAAAGCAAACAGTAGGACGAGGGAACGCCAACATTCCTAACTGCTTAAACTGTATTGAATCATTCTTAAATAAACAATTTTTGAAGAAAACATTAAGATAAAGATTTCTCAGCCAGAGAAGGTTACTGATATACAGTAGATCCTAACCCTATTTAAACTGTTCTTTACAGAAGAATATGAACAGTATGGTAAACACAGAAGGAAAAACCATTAACAAAGAAAGAAGCACTTCACCAGTGATATAGACCAGGATCCCAAGAAACAGCTTTTATATTGATGTCAAACCAGTTACAATCTTCAGGTCCAATGTTTCAGTTCAGCAATCATCTTCACTATTCAACCTAACTACTCTAGCACAAACAGAGCTTCAAGGGCTAGTGAACACTATGTACAAATAGAAGTCTCGAGCTCAAGTGTATTTCAAAGTTCTGCAACCAACCCCTCACTCATCTTCTACTGAAGTATTTATAGAAGGATGAGGAGGTGAGATCTGATAAAAGATCTCAAATACAATTAATACAGAGTGAATATTTCTCGGCCCTTTGAGAGGCTTGATGGAGAAGTTACAGGTGGATGCGTTGTATTAAATTTTACAATTATGATTTAAGCTCGGTGGGAGCTTTATTTGACTTTGAGGCTCTGTGTTCTGTCTGGAGTAACTTTGCAGATATTTCTTCATTTATTTTTGTGCAGAAGTAACTCCCTGGCTATGCTAGAGGTGAATATCTAATCTTCTTCAATAACTTCGGCCTCTGTTTTGAAAGGTTTGAGGCAACAGGTGGCTCCGTGGTAGCTGAGGAATTAATTCGCCTCAGTTGAAGCGGTGGAAGCCTCCCTGTCAGTGAAACACTTATGATTTTATGTTGACTGTGTTTTAATCCAGGGAATTAGGCTTTTGATAATCATTCTCAGCCGTAATTCCCCAGATCCATCTTTAATCTTCATCTGCTATGCTTTGTCTTCAAACTTATACTCTTCGACTGTTCTTTTGAATTAAAACAGTGTCTTGTCAATGTGCAGAGCCACGCTGGGCTTTTTATGTTATCAATGCTCATGAATCATTGATAGATCATTGAATAGAGCCCGCGAATGGTTCTCTTTAGTAGCTCGAGGGCGCAGGAAACGTCTTTCCCAGTACTCAGCTTTCCTTCATTATTCAGTGGAAAACCATTAAAATACCTACAAAACACAAAAACAATTAGGAAATCCTGCGAAAATGGGTTAGACTGCTTCAGAAGGCGGGAGAGGAGTGTAGCCGTTGGATGAAGGCAACCAACAGTGGAGATCTGCATAGAAAGGAAAAAAGGAGAGCGGGAGAGGAATAAGGCAGAGCAATTTTGGACCGTCCGATCTGGACACGTGGACGGTCCAGATCTAATCGGAGGATCGCAATCGGGGGTAGCAAGCAAATGCACCGATTGAAACATGCGATGCGATTATGCGCGGACAGTCGATCTAAAATTCAGATCAATGGTGGGAAATGAATCGGGGATCGGCAATCGGGGGTGAAACAAAACGCATGCGATTGAAATTGCTGATGCGACGGAGCGATCGCCGTTTGATCGGCGTTAGATCAACGGCGGGGATTAGTTCTGGAGTGAACCGGCGGAAAGAACTTTATAACATATGAAACCCAAAGTTTTCAACAAAAACAAAGGTTTTTTGATGGATCGGGATATACATATATGATAGGCGCCCGACTGCGGGGCCGGTGGTTTTTACGGAATGTAATATGCCCGGGCGTATAAAAACAAGGGCCAATCGCAATCGGGTCATCGGGCCTAGTCTTTCCGATCAACCCATTTGAAAATTTGCGATGCGATTAGCACCCGGGATCCTAAACACTTGGTCCCGGGGAAAAGTTATATGGAAAGAAAATAAAGGGGCGGGGTTTATAATACATAGGACCCAATCGCATCGGAAGTTCTGATGTGGTCTTTTTGATCTACCCATTTGATTTCTCTGATTGCGATTGCGCAATCGGTCTTTCAATCAACCCATTAAAATATTAAACACATGACTTCAAGTTTTTAAGTTGAAACTTTGGATAAGCGGGTTTGGGTTTTATAAAGAAAAATGGGTTTGGGAATGAAATATTCACAAGGTCTAAGCGCCGAGGGCAGGCTCAAGTTTATATGGAAATAATATGATCGAGGTTTTAATCAGAATGGCTTAATCGCAATCGGAACTTTTGGTCTATGGCAAAAGACTTGCGCTGTTTGAATGTGTGCGATGCGATTAGCGCCGAAAGGCTTTGGCGTTTGGTTCTAACGCATGGGCATGTGGAGGGGAAGTGGTTTAGGACTTAGCCCAAAGGGCTTAAGTCCATAGTAAAGACTTGTATTTTTTATGAATTTTTCATGGTTTTTCAATGGAAATGGGGGTTCCGAAATAGTTAAAAAGTGAGTTTTTAACTATGGAAAGGGGAATTTTTCATAAATGGAAGAAGAGGAATTATGAAAACAAGGCAGTTTTGATGGAGAAAAGGGGAGAAAATGAAGGTTAGAGAAGGGGAAAAATGAAGATTTTTCAGCAGTCTTTCATTTGGAATCAGCAGAATTTTCTGAGTATAAAATGGAAATAGTAATGAAGATTTTGGACAGAGGCATGAGGCCTTCAAGGAGCCTTCGAGAGCCAACAATTTTTAGTGATAAAATTTTCTCCTTGGAGGCTCAAAAAAGTCTTAGCCACCTTTTGGTATATCAAAATATTATAGGTGGCAACAGTGGCTCCACTTGGGGATGGTGCCTTCTTGAAGGCATCAAGAACTTCAGACTTGCATTCTCTGGGAGGCTGATCAGTTGCCTCATCCATTGTTCTCTCTAGGATGCTGAACTGTGCCTGATCCATTAGGCTACCCTTCCTTCGCTGGATGATCTGGCTTTGAAAACATATTAGCAGCCATAAAAACAATGGATCTTTCATCAATCAAGCTTTCTACCTACCCAATCCTACTGATCTAACATTTTTTCTTCATTTAGAGTGCACTTGGATTGGAAAAATCCTTTCACAACATTTTATTATTTTGAAAACATAAAAACTAATCTAATTCTACTTCTTATTTCTCCCTGAACTCAGATTAAACAGTTGAGCTCATATTTTTCTCTACCTAATCTACTGTCTGTTGGGATTAAACTGTCCAACAGACTTTCATTCTCTAAATTCTACAACAGAAATTTAAAAACAGTCAAGTCAAGATTAAGCTGTTTGACTTGCTAGGATCTATGGCATAAAAACAAGCTGCACATAGATTATTATTTGCAGAAAATTAAAAACAAAAATGGAAGGCTTAAGATCTGAAAGTTTTCATCATGGCCTCCTCTTTTTAGAGCTCTGTTTTGAACTTGTTTTGAGCTGTCTTTGCTTTTCTTCTGGTTCGGGTTTTAAGATGATTTGAACCAGATCTTGAAATTTCTTTGACTCAAAATTTAACATAGATTTGAGTTATCTCTTTTTGGAAAATTTGGTTCAGATTTTGAGTTTGTTTGAACCCTCAATTTCTATCCTAATCTATCTACTGATAAGCCAAGATTGAACAGTTTGGTAAATCGAATTCACTATCATATCAGCAGAATTTTTTTAAAGCTAATTAGTCAATATTGAACAGTTTGACTAACTAGAAGTGTGTTTTGTAGGAGTGGCATTTGAGCTTGCACACTTTCAGAATTTATTTCTCTTTTTGGTATGGGGCTATACCTTTCTTGTTTAAAAATCTGCCCTCTTTTCTTTCTTTTCTTTTTTTTGTATTTTTGATTTTTCATAACTTTGAATGCAATGATGGATGAAATATTCACAGTGGAAAAAGGTAAAAAGGCTTCAAAACATAAAATGGATCAAGAGAAGTAATGCTTAAGCATCCTGCCATTGACAGGACCCCCAAACAATTCTGTTCCATCCAACTCCTGTAAGAAAAATGCATTATTACCAGAAACTGAATGAATAGAGTAAGGACCAAGCCATAGGTTGTCAAATTTTCCATGCTTGCCCTTTTCTTCCCTCCTTGAGTCCCACTTTAAAACTTTGTCCCCAATTTTGAAATTGCTAGCCTTTGTTCTTCTGTCAAAAATTTTCTTAATGCTGTCTTGTTTCTGCAATGCTTTGTTATACACTTCCTCTCTGGTTTGCTAAAGATGAATGGTCTGGTTTATTCTTCTGATCATATCATTATCTTCAGTCTGCAATTCTTGGATCAACTTCATAACTGGTACACCAAGACTGTTGGGAAAAATTGCATCTGTACCATACACAAGCTGGAAAGGTGACATACCAATAGATTTCTTCAAAGTTAATCTGTCAACCCAAAGTGCATGAAACAACTTTGTGTGCCAAGACTTTTTGTTGTCCTCCAACTATTTCTTGATTATGTTCACTAAGATTTTGTTGGAAGACTCTGCAAGTCCATTACCTTGAGGGTAATAGCTGTGGAATGCCCTAATGTTATTTGGTATCTATGACAGAAGTCAACCATTTTCCTTGATCCAAATGCTGCTGCATTATCTGTGATGATCTTGGTAGGACATCCAAATCTGGAAAGAATGTTAGTCTCTATGAACTTTATGATAACGGAATCATTGGCTTGCCTACAAGGAATGGATTCTATCCACTTAGTGAAATAGTCTGTGGCAGTGAGAATCCATCTATGCTGGGTAGAAGATGGTGGATGGATTTCTCCTATGAAGTCAAGTCCCCACTGTTGAAAAGGGGCTTCAACAGTGATTGGGTGCAGAGGAAGGGGTAGCAGTTTTATTTTTCCCTCAAATAGCTGGCACTTATGACAGACAATGATCATTTTGTGTATATCGGGAAAAAGAGTGGGCCAATAGAAACCAGCCCTCAAAATTTTGTTGGCTGTTGACTTCCAGTACAAATGACCCCCACACTCTCCTTCATGGAATTCCTGCTTAACCTTCTCTGCATCAAACTCAGGCAAACATTTAAGCAATATACCACTTGCATTTTTCCAATAAAGACATCTATCTATAATGCAATATTTTACTGCTTTTAGCTTCAAGAACCTTGCCTTTGTTTTCGATAAACCAGGAGGTGTATTCAGATTAAGCAAAACATAAATAATATCAGCATACCAAGGAGAATTCATAAAATGGTCTCCAACAATGGGAGTTGAGAATTCTTCTTGGTTATCCAAAGCATTAATCATATTAATATCTAGAACTTCACAATTCGATTCAGCCATTAATCTAGCTAGACCTTGGCCTTTGATGAGCTTAGTGGGTTTTATCTCTAAATCATACTCGAGAATAACAGCAATCCACTTACCTCTTTTACCATCTGAGTCCTGTGTTAGGATGTCTTTAACAACTGAATTTGGGACGAAGGCAATGATGTGTGAGTGAAGGATGTATACTCTGAAGTCTTTTAAAGCCTTAACCAAAGCAAAATATTGCTTTTCCATAATGTTATACTTCAAAGGGGCATCCCTCAATGCCTTACTAAAGAATGCAATAGGATGCTCTTGTCCTTGTGGATTTTTCTGTAGAAGGACAACAGTTATGGTATGTTCTGATGCAAACGAGAAAATATAAAAATCTTTTGAAAAATCAGGACTTACAAGAGCCGGTGTTTTGGTTAACGCTTGTTTCACCAGCTCAAAGGATGTCTTTGCTTCCAAGGTCCATTTTACCCCTTGCTCCTTCTTCAACATGTTTGTGATATTCCTAAGGAGCTCAGCTAAGTTGGGGATGAATCTTCTCAAAAAGTTGATCTTCCCAATGAAAGATTGCAACTCTTTGATGTTTCGAGGATGAGAGATTTGCAATATGGCCTCAATCCTCTTGGGATCAATCTTAATACACTCCTCAGAAATAATGTGCCCAAGAATTTTACCTTCTTGGAGACCAAATAGAGTCTTCTTAGGGTTTAAAGATATCCCAAACTTTCTGCACTTCTCAAAAACTTTCCTCAAATGTTCTAAGTGTTCTTCATCTGTTTTTGAAAACACAGTGACATCATCGAGATAGATAATGATGAAGAAGCCCAATTCTTCCGAGAATGCTATGTCCATGGCTCTTTGAAAGGTTGCTCCAGCATTCATTAGACCAAAGGGCATTTTCACATACATGAAGGTGCCCCATGGTGTTGTAAAGGTTGTCTTTAATTGATCAGCAGGGTGGACAAAGATCTGATTGTACCCTGAATAGCCATCAAGCAAAGAAATTCTTTTAGACCCTACCACCCTTTGTAAAATATGATCCATTTTTGGTAAAGGGTAGTTGTCTTTCAATGCAGCTTTGTTTAAATCTCTAAAATCTATACAAAGCCTGATTTCTCTAGTCTTCTTCCTAACAGACACCAAATTAGATACCCATTCAGAATATCTAATAGGGACAATAATACCAGCATCATACATTTTCATGATCTCCTTCTTAACCAAAGGCAGCTGTACAGGGTTTATTCGGCGTAGTTTCTGTTTGAATGGTTTTTGGTTCTCTTTAAGAGGGATTTTGTGCTGTATTATTTCAGTGTCATAGGACTTAAGATCTTCGTAACTCCATGCAAAAACATCAGAAAACTCTTTAAACAGCTCTATATATTTGAGTTTAATGTGAGCTGGTAAGGTTTTAGACAGTTTAACCATCTTCAGTTTTTCCTCACTGCCTATGTTGCATTCCTCCACTTCAGTCTCTATAGGTTCCAGTTTTGGTTTCTTAGCCACGTCGTCAAAATCGAACAATTCTTCCAAAGGTGCTAGACCTCTAGGCAAACTTTCATCTTTAGTATGGAGAGTTTTTGATTTCTCTGTTTCGTTCATAAGTTTGCTAGGCAATAGGTTAATATTGGCAGGCTCAGGTGACGGTTCTTCTTTACCAAGAAAGTTTTCTTCACTGCAGTCTGTATCATAATCTGAGTCCGAACTATGCAGTTCGAATTCATTTCTGAATTGCATGAAGTCTTCTATTTGTTCGTCATTGTCAAACACTTGCCAATATTTTTTGTTATCAGGCACTGCTGGTCTAAATTTTATCGGAGTTGTGTTGTCTCCGGTTTCATATGGCATTAGACATGTCCTGGCCGCAAAGGCTAAATTGTGGGCTGCAATGTTTCTTTTCCTTGGAACAAAAATTACTTTAGACTCCTCGAATGTTTTCAAAAGGTCCATGACGTCGTTCCGATAGGCTCTAAGTCTGGGATGATTTGCGTTATACTCCCCGTTGACTTGCCTAATAATTAACTCAGAATCCCCATACACATTAATTCTTCTGGCTCCTAACTTCTTCAAGAGATGCAAGCCTAAGAGAAGGGATTCATATTCTGCTATGTTATTTGAACACTGAAAGTTTAATTTGCATGAAATACATTCTGTGTGGTTTTTTTCAGTGTTAGTAATCCAGACACCTGCACCAATGTTATTTCTAGTGCATGACCCATCAAAATACATACTCCACAGAGGACTGGTCTTGGTTTCATCATGTTTACTGTCCTCTTCAATTATCATGCTTTCTAATTGTTGTAGAGTCTCAGCACTTAGTTGAATTTGTTTTGATTTCTCATGATTTTCAGTTATTTGAGGGATACATTCTCGATTCTCAATGTTTAGAAGCAAGGGACACATGAGTCGTAGTTCAAGACCCACATTTGGTTTGCTGTTGTTCAAAGGTTCAAAAAACTGTTTTGACAGTTCTGTGGAGTTTACCTCCTCCTCTCTATCGGCCATTAATTCTGTTAATGTGACTTGTTCACTAAGTGCTTCATCATTAAACATGATAAAAGAATCAAGGCCTGTATTGATAGAATAGATAGGAGAGTTTTGTGGTCTGTCTTGGCTTGTGACTGTGTACTGCATATGGGACTCTCTGTAAAGTCTTCTAGTTTGATTGAAAACAGGGATAGTCGCATAGGTCATGTCCATTTGCATAGTTCCCTGCAACTTAGCCCCCCAAGATCTTGATAAAAGCATTCCATATTTTGGGGGCACATCAGCCACCACAATATCCATGACTAGGCATTTAGCTGGGATCTGGGCTAAGTTAACGCAGAGGTCTTTGATCAATCCTAAACATTTTACTCTGCTAGAATCAAAGGAGTAAAGGTCTTTATAAGGTCTGGTGATTTCAAGACCCAAGCTCTCCATTACAGCTTTTGGCATTAAATTATGAGAAGCCCCTGAGTCATGCATAACGTTGTGCAAAATTTTGTCATGAACGTTTAAACTCACGTAGAAAGGAGGAACATGTCCCTCTTGGAAATTACCTTCAATCTTTGGACCAAAAATAAGCTCTGGTTGGTCATCACTAAGATTGACGGTATCTCCATTTTCCTCTATATTTAAAGCCTTCAAAATTTGGGTTGTATATACATGATGAGCAGCTAACTTGGTCAAGGGAACAGAGATTTTGATCTTTGAAATTTCCTGTTCCAGGCTGAAAGGGATTTGACTCTTTAAAGCGCTTGTCTCAGCCTTATTAGCTGTCATTTTATCAGCAATATCAGCTTGCTGATTTGTTTTATTTACACTTGACACAGTTGTTTTGACAGGATTACTAGCTGAAGTGTTAGTACTACTAATGTCTGCACTCTGTTTTTCATCGTTTTGAGTGCCTTTCTCTTTACCTTTATCAGAATTCACAGCCACTGTTTTGTCCTTTTGTTTGACCATTTCAGGCTTGGTTGTAGTGCTGTTTTGTGAAGATTTATCATAGGTTTTGGTGTTGAGAGTTTGTTGACTGGTTTTGCTTCTAAGGTCATATTCTCTTTGAGACTCAATGATGACATTTTCCATGTCTCGATAAGAATTTTCATCATCATTTCTTTTGTCATCATAAGGTGTGTATAGACCTAGTTTTCCATCATAATGAATCTCGAAGTTATCATTATCTACTCCCAGCATGTTGATGTCTTCTTCCTCTGTTATCTCATCTGTTTCCTCAACCTTACTCACATAGTTTTGATGAAAGGGAGGAGTGATCTGTTGATCATCTTCCCTGGGTCTGTTTGGAGGCTGGTTCCTTCTTACATTCTGATTCTGGTTTTGGTTTCTATTTTGAGGAGCAGTTTGGTTTTGATTTTCTTGTGCTCTCTTAATTATGCTCATCTCTTTCATCATCTCCTCCATCATTCTTTCCATCTTGGAATTGGAAGTGGAAGGTGTGGATTCCTCTCTAAAAGATACTCTCTTTTCAGCTTTCATCCTTGCTCTCTTTTTCCATTAGGTTGACTTCCACAGAAAGAGCACCTCTTTGCATATCTTCAAGAGTTGCAAAATCTCTCTCTTTTAGTGAATAGGTCATGTCAGAGTCAAACCCCTCAGGAAACTTGTTTAAAGCTGAGCCCTGTGGAGGTTTTAATTCTGGGGAAAGTGCATTATACACACTGTTAAATCTGGTACAATAAGCTTGTACACTTTCCCCTGGGTTCCTATGGAGATTGTTATAGTCAGCAAGAACTTGGAGAGGGTTCTTCTTTACCTCCCATTTGTTTAAGAATGTTTGATGGAAACCTTGGAGATCATTAATACTATGGGGGGCTAAGCCTTTAAACCATTTTCTTGCTTCTCCCCCCAGACTTTGAGCAAATAGTCTAAGTTTGACAGAATCATCATCAATTTCATTTCTGTCAAAGTAGTCATTCATCTTATCCACATGTTGTGATGCAGTTATAGCATTGCTAGCATCATACAATGGGCTTTTGGACCGATAGTCCTGTGGAAGATTGACTAATGGTACAGGAAGGACTAAGGGAGCATACCATGCTGCCATGATAGGTGGTGGGGGTGGATTTACAAGAGGTGGAGTGGGCTGAAGA
The DNA here is from genome assembly GCA_034641835.2 of Pinus albicaulis. Lineage (NCBI taxonomy): Eukaryota > Viridiplantae > Streptophyta > Pinopsida > Pinales > Pinaceae > Pinus > Pinus albicaulis. The sequence continues at coordinate 563,490,426 of CM076571.1, read as the reverse complement.
GGGGTGGTTTGAACAGTGAATGTAGGGTGAGCCGATGTGGACGGAACAGCAGTAGATTTCTGAGTTGATCTCAGATGAGAGACACCTAAGTTGTGAAGGAAATGCAAATCAGGAGGTGTTGTTTCTCTATTACCAAGATGCTCACTTGTCTTCGGGGATGAAAGTGAAGACTCAGAGTCTAGCTGAATTATATCACCAAATGACCTAGTTCTAAATGGGTTTACTAAGTTAACTTGTGATTGTTGTAGAGCTGAAATATTTTCAGGGACTGAATTAGCTCTCAAGGGTGATCTGAAAACAGTTGATAATTTAATCTTAGGAGACTTCCAAAGGATACTTTCTGGGTCATCAACTATCTCAAGTGGATTAGGGTTAGGATGGGCTCTAGTGTGAATCTTTCTAGAAGCCACTATGCTGTGTTTTTCAGACCCCAATAAACAGGACAAGTTCAACCAGGTATGACAATCTTTAAATGGTTAACTAATCTGTTTACACAATTTTAATCCCACAGTCCTCTAACTGAGTTTGGATGATATTATGATGATCAGGGTTCTTCCCAGTGGAGTCTTAAGGTCTGTTCAGGATTGTGGAGTCGCCAAGTAGAAGTTTTTAGCTCCTAAGGAGGTAAAAGGTTTTATGGTCCACCACCATATTTATTGAAATCCAATCTGAAATATTTTTAGGTATTTTCTAAATTATTTTTCGATTATGTGGTTTCTAAGAATACCCTACTCTGCTTCAAAACTTAGCTACGGTTATGAGGCAAAGGCAATGTACTCTTATGGCTAAGCTAGCTGATTTTTCAAGGTTAGATAAAGTCTTAAGAGAATCCTAGGCTTTACCTAGATTGTCACTGATTCAAACAAGTTTTATCATGATAACCATTTCTTGGTAGTGCTTGAGAAGGCTGCTTTTTACTCTCAAGGTTTTATGAAGTGTTTAAAGGGAAAATTTCCCCAGCGGAGTCGCCAGAAATGTTGCTGGTGGCTCCAGCTGGTTAATAAAGCAAATGCTCTATGAACCAAATCTCTGATGTCGTATGATTATCTTTGAATGAAAGGATTCAGGGTTCGCTTCCCAGTATGGTCGCCAGAAATGTTAGGAATCTGTAATTTATTAGCAAGATTGGCAGAGTCCAATTACAGAAACAACATCGTTTCAACCAACTTTGGGATTCTAGGATCTAGCCCTCCTGAATCTGGAGAGGGATCTCTCCAATTGAGTGCAAAGATGGATTTGTCTTTGAAGTTTGGGGTACTGATATTAGGCTAGTTATGAAGGCCAAGGGTTTTTTTTTGTTTTTTGGATGGTTGAGCATGATTACTGTTTGAGGTGAAAAGATCTATATGCAAAAAGTTTCAAAGGTGAGAAGTTGCAAGTGGATAGAACAGCTAAGCTAAAGAGATAGATATAACGTTGGTTTTTAGTCCATTGGGCTATGGAGTCATATCTGGGCTTTAATTGAAACAACAACATCAAGTGTGATCCAAGGGGCAAGTCATCTATAACAAAAGATTATTGAGATTTAAATGATGGAATGGAAACATTAAAGTGTTGGAGGGGTGGAAACTGATAATAATTTCACAAAGGATTTATAGTCAGTCCGAACAAGAAAAAGCCTCTTAAGTAACTATTTAAAACCAACCAAGTGCAGGGCTAACCATTGACTCCTTGGGCAAGTCTGTATTCAAGCAACTTAATTGACAAACGATCCAGTAATCCACATAATTACCTTCAGAAAGTATGAAAACACACAAGAAAAACAAAGTGAGACTTAAGATCAGATAAGGTACTTTTAAACCTAGTCTGCTTTCGGTCCACACCAAGGGAAACTTTCAAAACCTGCCTTTGCAGAATAGAAGCTAGGAATCAGGGCAAACCATATATCCTCTAGTCTAACTTTAATAGCAAATAATGAAAATAGCTTTCAAGAACAATGTTTAAAGCAAACAGTAGGACGAGGGAACGCCAACATTCCTAACTGCTTAAACTGTATTGAATCATTTTTAAATAAACCAATTTGAGGAAAACATTAAGATAAAGATTTCTTAGCCAGAGAAGGTTACTAATATACAGTAGACCCTAACCCCATTTAAACTGTTCTTTACAGAATAATATGAACAATATGGTAAACACAGAAGGAAAAAACCATTAACAAAGAAAGAAGCACTTCACCAGTGATATAGACCAGGATCCCAAGAAACAACTTTTATATTGATGTCAAACCAGTTACAATATTCAGGTCCAATGTTTCAGTTCAGCAATCATCTTCACTATTCAACCTAACTACTCTAGCACAAACATAGCTTCAAGGGCCAGTGAACACTATGTACAAATAGAAGTCTCGAGCTCAAGTGTATTTCAAAGTTCTGCAACCAACCCCTCACTCATCTTCTACTGAAGTATTTATAGAAGGATGAGGAGGTGAGATCTGATAAAAGATCTTAAATACAATTAATACAGAGTGAAGACTTCTCGGCCCTTTGAGAGGCTTGATGGAGAAGTTACAGGTGGATGCGCTGTATTAACTTTTACAATTATGATTTAAGCTCGGTGGGAGCTTTATTTGACTTTGAGGCTCTGTGTTCTGTCTGGAGTAACTTTGCAGATATTTCTTCATTTATTTTTTTGCAAAAGTAACTCCTTGGCTGCGCTAGAGGTGAATATCTGATTTTCTTCAATAACTTCGGCCTCTGTTTTGAAAGGTTTGAGGCAACAGGTGGCTCCGTGGTAGCTGAGGAATTAATTCGCCTCAGTTGAAGCGGTGGAAGCTTTCCTGTCAGTGAAACACTTATGATTTTATGTTGACTATGTTTTAATCCAGGGAATTAGGCTTTTGATAATCATTCTCAGCCGTAATTCCCCAGGTCGATCTTTAATCTTCATCTGCTATGCTTTGTCTTCAAACTTATACTCTTCGACTGTTATTTTGAATTAAAACAGTGTCTTGTCGATGTGCAGAGCCGCGCTGGGCTTTTTATGTTATCAATGCTCATGAATCATTGATAGATCATTGAATAGAGCCCGCGAATGGTTCTCTTTAGTAGCTCGAGGGCGTAAGAAATGTCTTTCCCAGTCCTCGGCTTTCCTTCATTATTCAGTGGAAAACCATTAAAATACCTGCAAAACACAAAAACAATTAGGAAATCCTGCGAAAATGGGTTAGATTGCTTCAGAAGGCGGGAGAGTAGCGTAGCCGTTGGATGAAGGCAACCAACGGTGGAGATCTGCATAGAAAGGCAAAAAGGAGAGCGGGAGAGGAATAAGGCGGAGCAGTTTTGGACCGTCCGATCTGGACACGTGGACGGTCCAGATCTAATCGGAGGATCGAAATCGGGGGTAGCAAGCAAATGCACCGATTGAAACATGCGATGCGATTATGCGCGGACCGTCGATCTAAAATTTAGATCAACGGTGGGCAATGAATCAGGGATCGGCAATCGGGGGTGAAACAAAATGCATGCGATTGAAAAATTGCGATGCGATTGAAATTGCCAATGCGACGGAGCCATGGCCATTTGATCGGCGTTAGATCAACGGCGGGGATTAGTTCCGGAGTGAACTGGCGGAAAGAACTTTATAACATATGAAACCCAAAGTTTTCAACAAAAACAAAGGTTTTTTGATGGATTGGGATATACATATATGATAGGCGCCCGACTATAGGGCCGGTGGTTTTTACGGAATTTAATATGCCCAGGCGTATGAAAACAAGGGCCAATCGCAATCGGGCCATCGGGCCTGGTCTTTCCGATCAACCCATTTGAAAATTTGCGATGCGATTAGCACCCGGGATCCTAAACACTTGGTCCCAGGGAAAAGTTATATGGAAAGAAAATAAAGGGGCGGGGTTTATAATACATAGGACCCAATCGCATCGGAAGTTCTGATGCGGTCTTTTTGATCTACCCATTTGATTTCTCCGATTGCGATTGCGCGATCGGTCTTTCATTCAACCCATTAAAATATTAAACACGTGACTTCAAGTTTTTAAGTTGAAACTTTGGATAAGCGGGTTTTGGGTTTTATAAAGAAAAATGGGTTTGGGAATGAAATATTCACAAGGTCTAAGTGCCAAGGGCAGGCTCAAGTTTATATGGAAATAATATGATTGAGGTTTTAATCAGAATGGCCTAATCGCAATCGGAACTTTTGGTCTATGGCAAAAGACTTGCGCTGTTTGAATGTGTGCGATGCGATTAGTGCCGAAAGGCTTTGGCGTTTGTTTCTAACACATGGGCATGTGGAGGGGAAGTGGTTTAGGACATAGCCCAAAGGGCTTCAGTCCATAGTAAAGACTTGTATTTTTTATGAATTTTTCATGGTTTTTCAATGGAAATGGGGGTTCCGAAATAGTTAAAAAGTGAGTTTTTAACTATGGAAAGGGGAATTTTTCATAAATGGAAGAAGAGGACTTATGAAAACAAGGTAGTTTTGATGGAGAAAAGGGGAGCAAATGAAGGTTAGAGAAGGGGAAAAATGAAGATTTTTCAGCAGTCTTTCATTTGGAATCAACAGAATTTTCTGAGTATAAAATGGAAATAGTAATGAAGATTTTGGACAGAGGCATGAGGCCTTCAAGGAGCCTTCAAGAGCCAACAATTTTTAGTGATAAAATTTGTTCCTTGGAGGCTCAAAAAAGTCTTAGCCACCTTTTGGTATATCAAAATATTATAGGTGGCTAACGGGGAGAGCCCATTCCTATTGATGACATGTTGATCGATTGCATCACCAACCTACCTTACCAAGGAGAAGACATGGCGAAGGCCTTTGGAGGAAAAGGACAGGAGAAAAAGGTCACAAACGATGTTAAGAAGCAGTTTAGGGTAAACAAAAATGCCTAGGGATTTGTAGTTAGAGAAATAAATGACCCTGCGTCAAGTTTGCTAACTTAATCCTTGAATGCAAGATGATGAGGAGGTGTCGCGCCAAATAAGTGTCGGCGCCCGTGATTGCATTGGCTGTGCAATGTGTAAAAGCAGTGCAATATAATTGGTCTAAGTACCTCTGTAACGAATTCTTGCAGAACGTCAGAGAAGAGCATTAAGACAACAAGCACTTTTACAATGCATGGTTGTTGCTGCTTGTCGCACTGATTGGATAGAAGTTGCTGACGTAGTCCCAACTACCGAAAATTGAGCCAGATTTATGTGAAGCCGCGAAGTATGCATCGCTATGGGCATCTAACATTCCATCCAGGGTGACAAAGAATAAATATTTTGGGTTCTCTTTGATATGGAGTTGTTCCAGATGGTGGAATCCAAATCGCGCCTGTCACCCACAGTCTATGACCAATACAAGCACATCGCAAATTTTAAAGCCACTTTCCACAACATCCACATTCACGCAAAGGCAGACATGTTAGGCATCTGCTATGAGTTGCCATATTTAGTGACGGAGGATAAGCTCGTGTGCATTACAACAAAGTGGCCCCCTGTCTCATTAAATGCAGCCATAGATGGTGGTGCGACTTCTTCTGCACAACTAAAACTGAAACCAACGAAGTTGTGCACGCAGAAGGACCAAAATAAGGATACGCAGGAACCAACCTTTACAATGGAGTCTAAGAATCCACCTAAAGAGACAGTGGATGTGCGCAATGATGCTGAAATGGAAGATAAGGAAGGAGATAACGCAAATGCACCCTTGACATAGAAAGACACGCGTCGAGGCACCAAGAGAGGTGCTCAGTCCCTACTAGGACCGCGCTAGAAGAGAAAAGCATCCAAGAAGACCACAATTGAGCCTTTGGTGTTCCAGATTCTCGGAATTGCGCTTCACCTTGAAGATCCAGACTTGCGCACATCTGTCCACGCGTGGCCAGAGGTTGGAATTGACTTGGTCGTCTTTCCCAGTGGCAAGCTCCATTATATACACAGAATGATCGCGAATGAGCTATAGTATCGAGAATCCAAGGCGTCGCAGGCCACCAATGAAGCTCAACAACATGATACCACATTGCATAAGGGACAACAGGTAGCAGAAGAAGCTCGACACTCCATAGAGAGCCAACTCATAAATTTAGAATCCATGATCAATCAAATGTGATTCGAGTTGCCCAAAGTACCAGTGCCCACCATTGCAGCGCCCACGATAAAGTGGGAGAGTGTGGCAGTTGCACTAAAATCTTCCCGATCAGAAATAACAACCATGTGCGTTGAGTTGGAGCAGAAAATCACAGACCTGCTGATGAAATTCCAGCTATAGACTCCTCCAGAAGTCTGAGCACAGTGCACTGCAGTCATCTTGGAAGCCACTACCAGCGTTTCAGTCGTTGTGGAGGCATGCAACGCTTTATTTGAGGATTCCATGGGCATTTGGACATCTGTCAGAGTTGACCCCGTAGTCCAGCAGCTGAGGACAGACTTATTGGCCAAAGAGAAATAGTTCAACGAGATCTGAGTCACTACCCCAACCTTGGTACCAGCTCAGAGGCTTGCCTACCTGCAGGAAGGTCGTACAATTCAAACAGAGATCGAGAAGTTGCATCGATGGGAGCAGTTGCTAGAAAACCGAATGCAACCGTGGGCCAAAGAAGCACTACAAATGTTGCAGACCATCGACAGTGCACTCAAGGGGCTCCAGCAAACTCAGCGGAGCATCAACTTAGCAGCCAAAGGACCAACTGCCGAGAAACTTGTTGGAAAGGCACAGAGCGCTGCATCACAGAGTACAGAGGTGATCCAGCCACTTAAACAATCCATTCAGGCACTTAAGGCTAAGATGCAGAAAGTTGGACCAGAGTGACTCGAGGGCGAGTCACTATATTGTGTTGGGGGCCTGTTGGGTTAGGGTCCCTTGGGGTCAAATTTTTGGTTAAGTTTTGTTAAAACACGTTGTGCGCAAAAGTCAAAGGGCTTTGGGGTGGGTCAAAGTTCCTTTATCATTGTAACAGGTAAAAATGGAAACCATGAGTCTCAAACCATGGTTTGAGACCATGGTATTTGTGCGTTTAAGTCCTATAAGTATGTAAGAGTCAAGTCAAGTTAGATAGAATCTGATTGATGAAAAATTGAATGTAATGATCTGATTTTTTGCAAGTTTTGTAATCGGTCTAGGTCAAGACAAGCTCCTGTCGTTGTGTGCACGGAGACCTGAAGAAGAGTCTTGAGCAGTGTACAAGGACCCTGTTGTTGTGTGCGCGGGTGAAGAATATTGTACTCATGAAGATCTATTAATAAAGATAAGTTTTTGCGAATTCTAATATATTATGAATCGCATGTTTATGAGTTAATGTGTTGATTTAATTATAAATCAGTTCTAGTTATGATTATTGAATGCACGTTGTCTAAAGTTAAATAGATCTTTGTATCCGTGCAAGTAATGCATCTTTGTTAAGAGTCTTGTTAAAAGATAAATCTTTGTGATGGTGCAAGGGTAAATGAAACTTTTGTTAAGTATAATTGTCTATGTGTGCAAGACTGCATCAAAGTTAAGGGTTTTTCTGCAATTAGATCTAGTTTTATATGGTTAGATCTGAATTGGGTTAAGGAAATTATTGCGTATAACAGTAGTCATTAGATCTTTGAAGAAGGGTTAATATTTGCATCATATGCTCCCTCACGGTGTCGAAACTTGGTTCCAACACCCCCCCCATACTGATTCGGGTGATACTTTGGTCTGCGCATGTAGATCACTACTGAAACGACTAGTAGTTGGAGGGTTTTGCTAGTTGCGCAGAACACTCTGAACCTAGGTCAGGGCCCCTCAAGCCAACAAGTGGGCAGAATGAGAGTTGTTCACAAGTAGAACTGTGAACAACTCGATAGGAGTCTTGATGTGGTGTGCCCTTGATGGACAAAGGGACAACTGGAGAGCAGATTGGACAACCGAGATTTGGTGGTCAGATGGACTTAGAGCATTGATAGAGGCAGGTCTGCAGATTGGGAGCCAAAGGACCAGGAAAGTACAGGGTACGACCGAGAGGAGTTGTTAGATGCTACAGCCAAATGGTCAGCGTATCTTGTCTTGTACTAGTGGATGTATGAGGGCCATTATCCCCGAGCCCTAGACTGTTGTATTATATGTTGTTAATATAACGATGTTAGGTTGAAAAAATAAAAAATTGTGTATATTTGTGTATATATGATTTACTGCTTTATATTTCCATTGTGCAAAGTAGTTTAGTGGTTGAGATTCTTGGTTTGGTAGCGGCAATGATTTAAGACTGTAACCTAGACCCAAGGTCATGGAAATTCAACGTCAACCCCACTCTTACCTATCATTCTCTTTCCCATCCTTTCCTTTTGAGTAGTGTTGTTTCTCATTGATAATTTCCTTCAAAGTCTCCTTTAGTTTCTCTCTCTTGTAAAGCTAAAAGAGATGAAAGCATGTCTTCTAAAGTGTGTGGAGACATAATTAAGAGTAAATGCGCCATTGTTATGTTAAGAAAGTAGATTGTATAGCAAAATGGGTTTGGAATCCTCTTCTTGTATTGTAGCTTTCATTTAGCTAGATATTGGATGAGAGATCTCAAATTGTTTATATCGCTAGATAGAGTGTAGACACCTTGAATCTAAATAACTATAACTTCAGAGAAAACCTTGCATTTGCTACTTTTTCTCCAAATAGCCTATTTATATTATCGCAGATTTCCTTGGATGAATTTTCCATATCTACATGATGAAGCTCAAAATGTGTGAGGGCACGGCCAATAACAGTTATGACTTTATCATCTCTATTCTATCACTCTAATAATTTATTTGGATCTACCAGTGACATTTTAATAATGTATTTGTATGTATAGATGGTTGTGTGTTCTCATTTAAATTCCTCATAAGTTCTTGTCCATCAATTACATTTTGATTATGTTTTTGTTCATTAATTACATTTAGATTTTCACCTTCCAGGTATAGAGGTTTTGGCCTTGATTTTTTCCATAGTTTCCATTCAGAAAATTTTGTCTAAATTCATCTAGAAACAAACAGAAAAATTGAGAGTATGCCTATGCAAATTAAAGCTCGTTAAAAACCAATACTTATTCGACACAATGACGTACAATGAGTAGAGTTGTACGAGCACAACAAATTGATGTACATGTTCAATGGTAACTGTCAGCGAACTAAGGCAAATGGATGGCATGAAATGAGTGTGCAACAGCTAATGATTGTTCCTTCAATTTAAAAAGAAAATGGCTTAAATTTTTCTCTTTGGTTATAGGCTTACATAAAAGCAAATCTGATAAGGTATACAATTGCTATACTAAAAAAACATGGCAACTAATTCATACAAATGCATAGACCTTGATCTGATAAATGACAATAATTCAAACTTGGACATTAGGATCTTCCCACTTTGACCTTGACCTAATAAATGCCAATAGTTCAAACTTGGACATTATGATCTTCCCACTTTGATACCATGTTATAAAAGGCAAACTAAAATATTACAAATTGAAAAGAAAACTTGGACGTTATGATCTTCCCACTTTAATACCATGCTATAAAAAGCAAACTATATTATTAAAAATTAAAAGCCTAGTTTACATAGGGTTGGGATGGAGATACACACAAATATACACAATATAATATTATATTATGAAAATATTTCACAGCATAACAACGAGATTCACTTCTCTCACAAAGAATTTGAGAAGTCATGTTGTCCAAAATCCTAACCAAAAAAACCTGGTTTTTAATTAAAATTATTATATTGATTGATTTTATTACATGTAAGTCTTATATTCTGAGAATGTAAAAATCTTTATTATACAAACTTATTTTACTCCAATTCATCAAACCCCTAGACATGGGCTTCTTGTTCTCTAAACACAAGCTTCCACACTTCTTTCCAGACACCCTTCCGGTAACAACAGCTCTACAGACAAGTAACTAACTTAAAGGTGGCTCTACAGCTTAGAAAAGTAACTAACTTGAGCTTCCACACTTCTTTCCAGACACCCTTTTGGTAGCAACGGCTCTACAACTTAGACAAGTAACTAACATAAAGGTGGCTCTATAGCTTAAACAAGTAACTAACTTAAAGGTTGCAATGATACACCCTGGTCACTTCTCTTTATTCTTGATGGATTCGTTCATCAAGGTGTATTCAAGTACTCACAATCTAACACTAGAGCATAAATTCTATCCAAATTCTCTCTCTTCGATACAATTATTTGACTTGACCCTTCTATCTCAGTTGTTTGTGTGTAATTAGCAGTCCCTCCACCTTCTTTGCATACAACAATCCCTTTTTTCAACTTATTCACCTAACATGTGAGATTCACACACAAGTGTGGACTTAGAATGAGATAATAAAATGTATCTTTACATAACCATTACATTAATTACTATATTAAATTCACCATTATTACATTAGCTTACTAATAAATATTTATTATTATATTTGATCCAAGTCTTAATATGTGTGAGTTCTAATATAAAGATTATCTCCTAACAATTTTCAACAACAGGAAGCAACTTTTCTCAATGCATTTAAGGATACTAAATGATCATTTTGAACTACTACAATGGTTCAATGCACGCACTCTTCAAGTTGTATAACCAGTGACTTCATCACCATCTATCTTCACTCTGCCTACATCAAAACAAAATGATATTACTGCCACTCACAAGACAGGCTACAACCAGTGTTATCAGAACTGAACCAAACCAAACTGGGCCGGCGAGTCCAACCATTTTTTTTTTGAGAAAACCAGTCTGAAACCGTAATCGTGTCACAGATGGAAAAAGGAAAGCTCGATACCAAACCAGTCAGTTCTTGTACGGAGTTTGGTAACGAACTGGTCCCTTTTAACCAAACTAGCGGATTTTGTACGATATTACCAAGGATTTTTTGAAAGTAAATTTTTCAAAAAAAAAAAAACAATAATCTATGAGGGAGGAGCCTAGAATTTGACCATATTGTCTTATCATGCAATTATTTTTACTTAAATTTTTAACATTACCATTAACTGACTCTAGATGTTTGAGAGTAGTTTTGACCTCATTGGATTTCATATGGAGCAAGTAGAATTTTAGATCCCACTCAAAATTTAGAAGACGTAATTTTCAAGGATTTCAAGATTGGGGGATTGCAATATTTCCATTGAATTTTGTCATGTACCAGGATATTGAACTAGCCTTTAATCAAGAACAACAAGCCCTCTATGTTAGTGGCATTGATAAATGAACTCCTCTATCATGACCCTTCTAAAAGTGTACCCATCACTCAAACAAAATCTTTACATTAAAAGCATACTCATCACTCAAACAAAATCTTTACTTGACATGCTAAACTTTTTTTTATCTTATTTTAATGCTTAGAAGGTGGGTGATATTGATGAAGAAAAAAATCTTTACATTAAAAGCATACTCATCACTCAAACAAAATCTTTACTTGACATGCTAAACTTTTTTTTATCTTATTTTAATGCTTAGAAGGTGGGTGATATTGATGAAAAATATTCCAATATAGGCAATGATTTTGATGATATGTAGGTATTTGTTGTAACATGATTTTTTTTGGATACAAGATGTCACCTAGGGCCTATTTGTTGATGTATTTTGGGTTGAGAGATGGATTGTACTTTGTGCTATTTTTCTTATGTGCACCCTTACATGTTATATAAATGAGAACTTTTGCATATTTGTGTATAAATGGTGTATAAATAGTTTGGATTCATATAAATGCACATGAATATATATGTTTTTCTTTAAAATTTAAATATTTTATATGTTTTAGGCTGATAGATATTTTAGTTCGATTTTTATACCAATTCCAGTATGACTCCAACCCGTTCCCAATTTGGGGGGTCTACTGGTTAGATCAACAATTCAGTTCAGTTCTGACCAGTTCCCAGTTTAGGGGTCTACTATTAAGTTGTGAGAACCTTGGCTGCAACTTGCCAAGTAAACCGTGAAATAATGGCAAACCAACATATATCTTCTTCATGGACATACCTTTTAAAATGGAATAATTTGCATTATCTGACTTATCAGAATTTTCACAGCGGCACAATATTTCCCATTTTACAGGCACAAGTATATTTGCGGTAAGTGAATGAGGTTGTATGTACCAAATAAACTGCACTTAGTGAATCAGTTATTCATTTTCAGTCATGATCAAATTCATAAGAGGCGTCTTGTGGGCTCAGACCATTCCCTTGTCCAAAACCTGCTAAAATATTTTCAAAATAGTCAAAATTCATTAGCTGAATTCAAATATTCACCATTCTTGGTACTATGGCATCAGCCTTTTAGTGAAGAATGGGTACATTCCAGATGCAATTTATTATTATAATCCACAAGGTTGGTGCATGTACTGAACTCCGATTGAGAAGCTTCAAGGCATTGTGTTGATTATGTATGATATTTTCTGCATTTTGTCATTCTTCAAATATTTTCTTCATTATGTATGATATTTTCTCGCATTTTTTCATTCTTGCAATTGTGCTATGGAAGTACCAATATAAAATTTGATACTGCACAGCTCGTCTTATGCAGCAGGGGATGATTATGATCTTTCAAATACTTCTTTATACTACAAGATCTAAAGAACTTGTTCTTATCGATTTAAGTTAAGATGTTTTCCTTCCTAATTTTTCACTACAATGAGGAGGATGTCAAAATTCAAGAAGCAGGAAGGAACAAGGAAGGGGATTATAAACCGGAACAAAGAATCTAAGGAGAGTGGGGATTTGAAGCAAATGGAAGATAAGAACAAATAACCTCTGATCAATGAAGAGGGAAAGACACTCCACAGGGGCATGTTTACCAAGAGATTGATGTACTAGTGGCAGAATGTTTACCAGGAGGAAGAAAAGGGAAAACTAAGAACGTAAATCATCAGGACTCAAGAAAGGAACAGGAGTAACGAGAGGAAGGAACGTGAGTTAAGGAGTGGGGCTCAACTGGAAGGAAAAGCTATGAGAGTGGGGATTTGAAGAAAATGCGTAAATTTGTTTGTCCTGCAACTTGCGTACTCATGGACTTATAAAATAATTTATTTCTTTCTTTTGGGACTCGCCATTACGATTCGCCTCCCGGACCTACAACCTAGCTTTGCATATTCTTCTATCTATGTGTGCACAGTGTGGCAGATTCTCACTAATTGGGAAACCAAGAAGGACACAAAAATCAGCAACCTCTCACCGCTTGGGCCACCAAGAAAAAGCGCACTACAGCACTCTTTCCTTTGGAAACATCTAAGAGAAAAGAGAGAAACATATAAAAATCTAGGAAAGAAGGAAAACATCTCAATGTATTTGCTTTATCTAATAATGCATTTGATTTTCTCAAAAATATCTTAATGAGAATTACTGAGGCTCATAAATGCTCATCTCTTCCTCATAATAAAGATTGTGGTATTGTTTCCAGAGCTGTGTTATTCCTGTTTCGTGTTTATATTCTGTTTTTTTCATCTGGTCACGGGCATCTGGTCCTTTCTGAACATTCTCAGACTTCTACATTTGAACAGAAAATTTTCTTTTATATTATCTGTCAGAACAGCGAACATATTCGCTTAATCTAAAAAAAGTAACGGAATGACTTAGAATCGGCAAAGATTAGAATTCCCTCTGAAGATTTCGTGACCCCCGTGATGTCTAATAATCTAATTAGAAAATGCTGACTGGGAATTGATGCTTCTGCATGACGAGAAAGGCAGACTCGTCAGAAAGCTCATCAAATATGATAATTACCTCATGAAATGGTTTTTATCTGAATTTGGACCTTCGGATAAAAAAAATCTGAAAAAAAAGGGACCATAAAAGCTAAAATGCCCTGTACTGGTTCAAGAACATTTGTGAAGAACAAATTGTGGAAACAACTAGGAACATCTCGAGAGGTTCTGATATATCGCAGCAACACGAATATAGGGAGGCTTAACAATAATGTGAAATTCTCCCACAAATAAATTATTCTTTGTGGACAGAAAATGTTTCACATTTCTTCCACATTGTCATTTACTGCTCTGTTTTGTTCAATATTTCTGTTACACTAGTGCACACATTCAAATATTGTTGCATCTGTCTCTCATTCAGAATTATTGCATACTCTGCAATTGCTTCGAACTCTCATTCTGTGGGAAATTTGTGGAGTTGAACTTAGTGCTCCGTTTCATGCCCCAGTTCTATCTGTGGAATAGCACTTTTTATGTTAAACCACTGTAGGGTATTTGGATTGTGTGTTTGATGTCTAGTTTCTCACATGGTTTTCATACTATTTAGGAAACCAGACAGCAAGCGCACAACTCCTATATCTAATAGTGGTTGTCGAGTATAGAGGTTGTGTTTTTCATGTTCGATTTTCCACATGGTCTCAAGGGTTTTGATACCATTTGGGAAACCAGACAACAAGCGCACAACCCCTATACCCGAATTTGACATAAAAAGTGCTATTCCAATTGGAGCACTATTTTCAACTTCACAAATTTCGCTCAGATGCAGAGGTAGATGTAATTGCAGAGTATGCACTAATTCTCAATGAAAGACAAATGGAGCAATATTTGAACGCATGCACTAGTGTAACAGAAATGTTGACAAGAGAAGAGCAGTGGATGGCAATGTGGAAAAAAATTAACTTGCTGCGAGTTTGTTGTGAGTTTCATTATGAGAACATACAAACATTCAGAATACACATATTTTGGAAAACTCATTTAAGCTTACATGGATACACATATTTAGGAAAAGTCATTTGTGATACATATTTAGACCTTTCGAGTTTCAATGCAGAACCCAGATGAAAAGCTATGTCTAATGTTTGCAAAGCAATGTGAGGGTTGTTGATGTCATTTGCCTCACATTGTTTGACTTTAATGGAGAAAATGTGATGGGATTTCATCTGATGATAGCACTAATTCTCATTTTCTAGCTTGTTTTTTCTCATATTCATAATTATATGAAAATGTTAGGATCACAAAGCATCAAGAGAGAAATTGTTGTGTCTAAAGATACCATTGCTTGATCTCACCAGTTAGACAACTTAACATAGAATTTTTTGGACTATAAATAAGCTACATCAATGATAAATACCATGGGCAAAACTATGGGTTCTCATAAACCTGGAGCCTAAAACTTGACCCAAAAAAAAAATTATATATATAAACCTAATTCTGAATTTAAATTATTAATTAATTTCCTTCAACCTTCTCTATTTTAGTCTTCCCTTAATCTAGTTCCCTGAGCAATTGATTATACACTTCTTTAATCCTATTTGTTATACCATTTAATACATTCATTATAACCAAAATCTATTATTTCAATATTTTAATATGTTAATGCATTATATTTTTTAATTGGAATTCAAATTTAATTGGTTAAATATAATATTTTCAATATAATATTTTTCTTAATTAATCTTCATTTATTTGTAAAAAAATACTTATAATCACATATGATTATGTATTGTTGAGAAGTTTCGAACCAAGTGTAGTTTATCTTTAGGACAAGATGAGAAATGAGATCAAGGAGACAAGTTTAAAAAGATGGAGAAATGATCCAACTAGCTATTAAGGAATAAAAACTAGTTTAACTTAGAAAAGGAAAATATATAAATGAAATAATTTATTAAATAATTTTATTTTTTATTATTATATTTTACATATAATTAGGGTTCAAGATGTTATTATTAATTATTATATAAATACAATTTTGATCATTAAAGTATATCTTTATTAAAAAAAAAATTATTGGTCAAAGTTGACTAAGAATAATAATAATATCCAAAATAAATAAATAAATAAATATATATATATATATATATTTATATATATATATGAGAAACTATCTAACAATGACTCCATTATTAGATTTATAATATAATATTAAATTATTTCATTATTATATCAATTTCAATTAGGTTTATTAGTTAATAAATATAATGTGTTTTATTATTATATTTTTATTTTATTTAAAAGATATTTCTTAAAACTGTAATAATGAGAAATTAGGGTTAATGTATTTATTCTTAGTATTATATACTAAAAGTATATTTTCATTAATTTAATTTAATATTATTAATTTAATTTATTAAAAAGTTAAGGTTATATATATATATATATATATATATATATATATATATATATATATATAATGATTTAAGGGATCAAAGAAGGGGTAAAAATAAATAGGGAAATCAAAAAAGAGAAAAGAGAGGAGGGGCGCAAAAAGCCAAATAGAAACTAAGGATGAAGGGTCATGATCCAACATCTACTAACACTCCAACCATCATCTTTATTAATGTTAAGAGGCCTTTTCTCGATTTCTAACGCTTCCCTTAACTTGCAGTGATGAAAATGGTCAATCCGAGCAATAACCTTAGCTTCTTCGATGCAAATGTGATGCTTCGTCTTTTCTGCGTGCTCTGTTGTCACGCCCCCATACTATGTTCCCTCGTTGGCGGGTCGTGCGACACTGGCTAAACGACTATTTTTCTTTTTCGTCATTTTCTGAACTACGCCTTTCCAATTTTCAAGTGGAAATGTTCACTTTATTATAACATGTTTTATGTGGAATTTAAAACATCTTCAACAATAAAAATGTGCACATAACCATTATAGAGAAATCACAATTTTATAAATATCATGTATAAAATTGGCTCTTTGTTTTTATACAAGCCGAGTACCCTATCCTTACATAAAACAAAATTTTGCATGACTCGACTCGTCGCACGTTTAGCGTGTTGTCGGGGAGTCACACGACTCGACCCGCACTGTTGAACGCGTTCAACCTCTGCTATGACCATCATGGAGTTTGGTCACACGACCGCGCCCGAAGTCGTGACCGCAACTCGGTCATGGGTCGGTCACTCGACTCGACCACAGACCTGCTGCACTTTGTCGCAAAGTATCACTGTGACCCGCGCCCTGCACATCAGCAAACGCCCGCCGAACTGACCCGTCATCTCTGCACTACTATGACTCGAACCCTGCACGCATTTCTCTTACCCGAGCTAACCCGCTAATGTTTAGACCTGTGTTGGAACGACTTGCAGGCTCATCCATCGACACACCTCGCAAGTCTAGAGTTGTGGTGGCATTTTTTGTTGGATGATCCAATGCCTTTGTTGTTTCATTCGTTGACGTATTAATACCATGACTCCGTTGCATCATGAGGGCGTCGAGTGACTCTCGGTGGACTCGAGTCGACCCAACCCTTAGTTCACCTTCCGCTGTATCATATTTGTAACGTCGGCTTTGTAATCGTCAGCTATGATGCGACGATAGTTGCGTCCATCATCGTGGCGCGCACCCATCCACCACTGTGCCTATGTGTGCTCGTGTGGGGTGCCCAACTCGCACAGAGTCAAGGAACGACAACTCGTGGGGCTGACATACTCCCCCACCTTCGTTGTTGTCATCCTTGACAATCCGCTGCTATCAAGGCAACTCGCCTCGAACAGATATTTCTCATACAGCCAATTCCACCCTGCGCACTTCGGTTCCCAACTCGGCACTCCTTCGGTCTTGTCCTCCTTTGAATGGCTTCCTTGAAGCATTGCTCCGAAGGCCTGTCATAAGAAGATCAAGGATCTTCTCTAAAATCAAGTCTGGCCTATCAATGATCATGGTTGTACCACTCGGTGGTGTTTCTTGCTCAGGGTGATCAGCGTCAAGTCTAATTTTCTTCAGTTGGCTCATATGGAAGATAGGATGTCTAGAACGCATTTGGTCTGGAAGCTCCAGTTCATATGAAACTTCACCAACTCTATTCTTCACACGGAATGGCCCATCATATCATCTTGTCAAAGACCTAGTAGTCCCCTTAGGTGGCTGAAACTGATCTTCGGTGATCCTTAGATAAAGCACGTCTCCAACATTGAAGTGTGCATCCCTCCTATCCTTGTCTGCCCATTTTTTCATCCTTCCTATTGCATCATATAGGTGCATCCATGCTAACTCCAAGGCCTCCTTCCATGTTGTCAAGAACCTCTTGGCATGAGGGCTCTTCCCAAATTCTCTAGGTAGCACTGTATGTGATACAACTGGCATCTGTCCATTGACCAGCTCAAATGGAGTATACCCAGTTGCGGAACTCTTCTGCATATTGTAGCTAAACTAAGCAATATCTAGGAATTCAGACCAATTCTTCAGATCAGTCATGACAAAATGTCTCAAGTAGTCTTCCAGCAATGCGTTAATGTGCTCAGTTTGTCCATATTTCTGCAGATGGTAACTCGAACTCTGTAGAAATTTTGTCCCAACTAGCTTGAACAGGGCATTCCAAAACTTCCCTGTAAAGCATGAATCCGTATAAGATATGATACTAACAATATCCCCCAATAGTTCACAATGTGCTTGAAGAAAAGCTCAGTTGTCTTCTCTGCTCCACTTGGTATCTTCATAGGGACGAAGGTGGCATACTTGGAAAAATGCTCTACAACAACCATGATCCTGTTATACCCTTGTACCACTGGTAAATGACAAATGAAGTCCATAGAGACACTCAACCATGGCCTCTCTGGAATCGGAAAAGACTGCAACAATCCTCTTTGTCTCTGAGTATCTAATTTTTCTGAGAAATGATGCACGTGTGTACATATTCCTCCATTTCCTGCCTCATCCTTTCCCAAAAGTACCCTCTCTCCAACAATGCCATAGTCTGACACTACCTCGAGTGGCCAGCCCAAGCTGAGTCGTGTGACTCTTTCAAAAGGTGCCTCCTAAGTCCTCATGAATTTGGAATGGAGATTTGATTCCCATAGAACAAGAAGCCATCCCATAAGTGAAACTTACGTGTCTTCCATTCCTTTACCAGCTTCAAGATCAACATTGCTTGTGTATCTTCCTCCACACTAGCTCGAATTCTATCTTGTATCTCCACGGACATGTTGACACTACTTCTTGTCCTATCAGATCGGTCCTCTTCTTCCAATGCTGATATTTGTGCCTTTCTACTGACGGCATCTGCAACAGCATTGAGTTTACCCGGCATGTAGTCAAGATTCATGTCAAACTCTGCGAGGAAGTCTTGTCAATGAGCTTGCTTCACTGACATCTTGGGTTGTGATGCAAAATAACTTGCAGCAATGTTTTCAATCTTGACAACGAATGGTTTCCCTACCAATTAATGTCTCCATACATGCAGACAATGAATGATGGCAGTCATTTCCTTCTCATGGACCAGATATTTGTGCTCTCTATCCTACAACTTTCGACTTTCATAAGCCACTGGATACCCATCCTGCAATAGAACCCCTACAATTTCAAAATCTGATGCATCAATGTGAACCTCAAATGGTTTCTCAAAATCATATAGCCTCAGTATCGGTGTTGTCACCATCCTTCTCTTCATATCTTTAAAAGCCTCACGACACTTCTTTGTCTAATTCCATCACTTCCCCTTCTTCAAAAGGTTTGTCAGTGGTGCAGTTATCTTGGAATACCCTTCTACAAACTTTTTTTGGTAGTTGGTCATCCCCAAGAAAAATCTCATATCATGGAAATTCTTCGGTTCCACCCAATCCTCTATTTCCTTGACTCTACTCAGCTCCATCCGTATGTGGCCAAGGAATGAAATCTTGGTGTGGGAAAACATACACTTGGAATTCTTCAAATACAGCTAATGTTCCTTCAGTGCTTCGAAGACCAATGCTAAATTCTTCTTATGATCCTCCATATTATCACTGAAAATTACAATGTCATCCAAGTACACCACCACAAACGTATCAAGGTATGGACGAAGTACATCGTTCATCAACGTGCAAAATGTGGCTGGAGCATTGCACAACCCGAATGTAATGACTAGGAACTCAAAGCTTCCATATCTCGTCACAATCACAGTCTTCCTCTCGTCTCCTTCAGCTATCCGCACCTAATAATACCCTTGTCTCAATTCCAGCTTGGAAAACACTCAGGCTTTTGCAAGATTGTCAAAGCAATCCGCTGCTAGCGGCAGAGGGTATTTGTTCATTATCGTTTTCTTATTCAATGCACGATAATCACAACACATTCGCAACTCGTTCGTATCCTTATTTCATTGGAACAATACTGGAGCACCATAAGGGGATCTTGAAGGTCGAATGAAACCTGCTTTGGATAAGTCCTTTATTTGCCTCTTCGACTCTTCCGATTCTGGCCTTGACAATTGATAGGGAGCTTTGGTTGGAGGTTCCTTCCCTGGCTCGAACTTAATGGAATGGTCCACTACACGACTTGGTGGTAGTACTTTCGGAAGCTCATCAGGCATAATATCTGAATAACACTTGATTACATCAAAAATCTCAGTAGGAATAGGCATCCCCACTCCATCATCAGTCTCGAATCCATGAATAACTACTGCAAATGTCTCGATCTTTGGGTCCTTCATATATTTACTCATACTTAGTGCAGAACCTGTTGCAAAATCACTTCCCTATGCTGCCCATGAGTAGGTAAAGTCCACGATCGTGAGTCCTTCCATAATTCTCTCTCACTATTGGAAGGCATAAAAATTTCTTTGTTACCCTTCAAAATTCCCGCCCCAATATCATGTCAAATTCACTCATCTCCATCGTAGCAAAGTCCAGACAACCCTGCCAATCACCAATACGAACTGGCACTTCATTTTCCAAACCCAACACTTTAGTCCTGTATTTCACTGCCTTCACTTCCAGATCAATGGGAAGAAGTTGCAGCCCATATTCCTTCGCTACATTTTTTGCCATAAAATTATGTGTGGCACCTGTGTCCCACAATGCTTGCATATTCTTGCCTAGAAGCTCTAGATCAAGAAACCCCAAACTATGCAACCAAGTTTTATAAGAAACTTTAGACTACATACATACCCGGTTACTGCAACATTTCTTGCTGGCTCTGATACCATTTGTCACACCCCCATACATCGTTCCCTCGTTGGTGGGCCATGCGGCACCTACTAAACGACTATTTTTCTCTTTCACCATTTTCTGAACTACACCTTTCCAATTTTCAAGTGTTAATGTTCACTTTATTATAACATGTTTTAAGTGGAATTTAAAACATCTTCAGCAATAAGAATGTGCGCATAACCTTTATAGAGAAATTGCTATTTTATAAATATCATGTATAAAATTGGCTCGATATTTTTATACAGGCCGAGCACCTTGTTCTTACATAAAACACAATTTTGTATGAGTCAACCAGTCGCACATTCAGCGCGTTGTTAGGGAGTCACATGACTAGACCCATGCTGTTGGACGCATTCAGCCTTTGCCATGACTGTCGTGGAGTTCGGTTACACGATCGTGCCTACAGTCGTGACTGCAACTCGGTTGTGGGTCAGTCACCCGACTCGATCGCAAACCCGCTGCAAATTATCACCATGACCCGTGCCTTGCACATCCGCAAACGCACGCCTTGCTGACACGCCGTCGTTGCACGACTGTGACCCGCGCCTTGCACGCATTTCGCTAATCCGAGCTGACCCGCTAACGCTCAGACTTGTGTTGGCCCAACTTGCGGGCTCATTCTTCGCCACACCTCACAAGTCTAGAGTTGCGGTGGTGCTTTTTGTTGGATGATCTGATGCCTTTGTTGTTTCATTTGTCACCGTATTTATACCACGACTACACCATATCATGAGGGCGTTAGGTAGCTCTCGGTGGACCCGAGCCGACTCGACCCTTGGTTGACCTTCCGCCGTATCATATTTGTAACGTCGACTATGATGCGACAGTAGTCGCGCCCGTCTATAACGTCTCTACCCCGCCACAATGCCAATATGTTATGTATGTCCACAATGTTGCATGCTCACGTTTATAGAGCGACAAAACGATCATAACGTCGCAAGCTGCCCAATACGACCCGAAGGCGCCCATGGGTGCACCCGTCGCTGTGGTGCGCGCTTGTCCACCGTATTGCCTATGTGCGCCCGTGTGGGGTGCACGACTTGCCCAAGTCAAGGAATGCTGACTCGTGAGCCTAACATCTACTAAGGCAGAGGAGCGTGACCTACCATGCTTAAGGTCTGCCACGTGCTCATGAATCCTTTGATTACTGGAATGACTAGTTTCACCCATGTATGGAGCCCCACAAGAGCAAGGAATTAGGTGAACACCTTTACCATCCCTGGGGCTTACCGTGTCTTTAACTAACTTTAGAGAACTTTGAATAGTACGAAGGGAATTGAAAGTCAAGGAAACATTATGTTTCTTAAGGATCCTAGCGATCTTATCAGTAGTCCCTTGAATAAACGGGAGGAAAACCCTAGATAACCAAATTAGATATTAATTCTAAGTTCAGTTTCAACTAATTTATTGTTTTTAATATATATAGTTAACCCTTATTTCATTAGTATTATATTTAGTTTAACCAAATTCTATTATTTTATTATTAATTATGTGATCTTTCTTTCCTCATTAAATTCATTAATATTAATTTATTTGACTATTATTATTTATTTCAATTTAATCTCAACTTTATAAAATTAATTTATATTATTATTAATTAGCGTCCTTATTCTCTTTACACTCACTAGTCATATTTTTTCTCTATATATTTTTGATTTAGCATTATTTGAAACTTTATTATGAGTTTTTTGTCCCTAAAAATGGATGAAGTGTCTACTCACAACATGGGACATAGTATTCCAGAAAAATTCCTCAATATCTACACAAAAAAATGTTAATTTAATGTTTTTGGTGATAGAAGAATCCCATGTGCTTTTTGGTCCCTTCTTCGTCCCTTCTGTTCTGTCTGTTATTCCAATTTCAATCTAGTTCTTTCTTGTTTTTGGAATTGAGGAATTTAATAATTTCCAATCCTTCTTCTTGTTTTGTCCCTAGCTCCTCTTTGGTCCTTTGTATTTCTTCTCTTACTGCTTTCAGTAAATCCTTCTGTTCATAAATCACCTGTATTGATGGCCAAGTATCATTGATTGATTCAATGATATTGGTCCATAATTGATTTTTAACATGTGCCATGGGTTCTTTCAAAGTCAACTCTGTTTCCAACTTCATTAATTGTTCACTCAACCTTTTAGCCTTTTTCTCTTCAATCTTGGCATTAATCTGTGCAAGCTTTTTGACATCCTCTAGATTTTTAATATGTTTATCTCATTGGTTTGTATGGACATGTCATGTATTGCTTTTACCAATTTACTAGCTTCATCTTATTGCTGGACTGCTGAAGTGGAATATTCAAAGGTAGAAGTGGTTGATGAGGTCACTGGCACTGATGTACCTAATGGGACCTTTGGAGCTAGTTCTTCTGCTAGAGTAGATGGCACTGTTGTTGTAACCATAGGAATTACAGTTGCAGGGACTTCCTGTGTTTTAGTGGCTTCTTTTTCTTGGACCAATTTGTCCATCTCAATCTCCATCTGTTTAATTTGGGCCGTCAACTACAATATGAGACTCATCATCTCATCCTTTTGATTGGATTCCTGTAGAATCTCCTTGGCCTGTGGATTCTCTGTAGGAGGTAATTTCAATTGTTTTTTGAGTGGAGCAATATCAACATTCTTCTTTTTAATTAGCTCCTCTGCAACTTTTACATTGTCAAGTTCATAACCCACCTCAATCACTAACTCCTCCAAGGATTTGATTCTGCTATCCTTAGCATATGATGAAGCTTTCTAAACTTTAAGCTAATCTCTCACATTTATCCAAGTATTCTGAAGCTTTTGAGTACTCATTTTTTTTGTAGTTATTATGGAATAAAGCATCTCTAAACTCTGTTTATGGAATTCTATTTGGTCCAGGGGATGAATATCTTGAACTGGAACTTGAAAATCAACCTTTTTGTAATCAGCTGCTGTTGTAGGAGTTGGCACTGTGGGTTGATGGATTGTCATCAAGAATTTCTTGTTTTTGTAATCAAAGGCTGAAAGTAGCCTGTTTTGTATCTCAGGAGTCTGCTTCAAGCTTTGAGAATAAATTTCATTTTTTATTTCCACATTCTTAGCCTTAATTTCCTTATACCTTTCCTTAATGTCCATATCTTTGTCCTCTGTCTACTTTGATGATGACACTTTTACACTATGTTGTTTCTGGATCAATTGTGTATTGGAAGCGGTAGGTTGCTTTTCATTTTCAATCATTGTAGGAGGCATAGTGTCTTTATCTGGAATCTTTGTATCTTCCCACTTTGACCTTGACCTAATAAATGCCAATAGTTCAAACTTGGACATTATGATCTTCCCACTTTGATACCATGTTATAAAAAACAAACTAAATTATTACAAATTGAAAACAAAACTTGGACATTATGATCTCCCCACTTTAATACCATGTTATAAAAAGCAAACTATATTATTAAAAATTAAAAGCGTAGTTTATATAGGGTTGGGATGGAGATACACACAAATATACACAATATAATATTATATTATGAAAATAGTTCAGATTCACTTCTCTTATAAAGAATTTGGGAAGTCATATTGTCCAAAAATCCTAACCAAAAAAACCTAGTTTTTAATTAAAATTATTATATTGGTTGATTTTATTACATGTAAGTCTTATATTCTGAGAATGTAAAAATCTTTATTATACAAACTTATTTTCCCCCAATTCATCAAACCCTTAGAGATGGGCTTCTTGTTCTCTGAACACAAGCTTCCACACTTCTTTCCAGACACCCTTCCGGATAACCTAAGAAGCAGAAGGATAACCTAAGAAGTTCTCAGAGTAGAGGTTTCTAAGAAGTTCTCAGAGTAGAGGTAGGCAATCAGAGAGACAAAATGTCAATTGAATGAAAATGATTGCTTGACTCAGGGCAACAAGAACCAGGAGAATCAAACCCTTGTTGCTGACCACGCCATACTCTGGACAAGCGCCTCTGTTTATCGTTCTCATCAACTGTCTGCCTTGCCACAGACTTTAAAGATCCCGAAAGCATCTCTCACTTCCAGCACCATCCCATTCATTTTCATCATGCTTTTCATGGTACCATTGTTCAACCAGCCCTGTTTGTGCAATGAAGTCAATTAACAATTTTACCACGGCTTATCTAGTTTGTGCAATGATGTCAATTAACAATCTTACCAGTCATTTAATAAATAAACATAGTAATTATATTTAAACCATGTACACCATCATCTAACTTTTTAATGACTTCTGATATCACGAGCACTCATACCAAAATCATCCAAAACCATAACTGTTAACACAACCTCAACTCCACGAGTAGTTCTTCTGCTAGAGTAGATGGCACTGTTGTTGTAACCATAGGAATTACAGTTGCAGGGACTTCCTGTTTTTTAGTGGCTTCTTTTTCTTGGACCAATTTTTCCATCTCAATCTCCATCTCTTTAATTTGGGCTGTCAACTGCAATATGAGACTCATCATCTCATCCTTTTGATTGGATTCCTGTAGAATCTCCTTGGCCTGTGGATTCTCTGTAGGAGGTAATTTCAATTGTTTTTTGAGTGCAGCAATATCAACATTCTTCTTTTTAATTAGCTCCTCTGCAACTTTTACATTGTCAAGTTCATAACCCACCTCAATCACTAACTCCTCCAAGGATTTGATTCTGCTATCCTTAGCATATGATGAAGCTTTCTCAACTTTAAGCTAATCTCTCACATTTATCAAAGTATTCTGAAGCTTTTGAGCACTCATTTTTTTTGTAGTTATTATGGAATAAAGCATCTCTAAACTCTGTTTATGGAATTCTATTTGGTCCAGGGGATGAATATCTTGAACTGGAACTTCAAAATCAACCTTTTTGTAATCAGATGATGTTGTAGGAGTTGGCACTGTGGGTTGATGGACTGTCATCAAGAATTTCTTGTTTTTGTAATCAAACGCTGAAAGTAGCCTGTTTTGTATCCCAGGAGTCTGCTTCAAGTATTGAGAATAAATTTCATTTTTTATTTCCTCATTCTTAGCCTTAATTTCTTTATACCTTTCCTTAATATCCATATCTTTGTCCTCTGTCTACTTTGATGATGACACTTTTACACTGTTGTTTCTGGATCAACTTCGTATTGGAAGTGGTAGGTTGCTTTTCATTTTCAATCATTGTAGGAGGCACAGTGTCTTTATCTGGAATCTTTGTATCTATAACCTCAATTGTTTCTTTATCTATATCTGCTGGATTAATCTTTGGCTTCTTGCTATACCTGAGTTTGAATTTTGATTCTATGGTAGTTTCAACAGTGTATGACCCTTCTTCCCTATTTATTTTCATGCTTTTGTCTTCCTGAGCTGGAGTCTGCAAAATGTGACTAGTATCACTCTGGTTATCAGCTTCTATCAGTGTGTTTTCTAATCATTCAGATTGGTTAGAAAATTTCTCAATTTCAGTCTACTTTTCATGAATGTAGAGAGTTAATTTACACTTCACTCTCATTTTGATGATTATACCATAAGGATCATAGTGCCAAATTTTTTTTTTTCCGAATTTGTACTCTAACAACTGCTTTTCTACCTCTACACCTGCTTCTCTGTTATTACATATAAAGGGACCCACTTGTTTCTTTAGTTTAAACTGGGTTTTCATCTTAGCAACCAAGAAATTTACATAATCTGAGTTCAAAATATGTCATATATACTCTAAAGAAAACGACCTCATAGGTAAATACTTTGGCAATTTGTAAGGAATGAGGGTTGTCCCATAAACCCTGACTTCAATGTGATTTTGGTATAAATACCAATCACTTGTCCTGCTCTGCTCAGATAACTGTAAAAATTTCTTGATTTCATCACTGATCCTAGGTTGCACACTATTTTTAAGTGGATTTACCAATGGATGGATAAAACAATCTGTAAATTTTGCATAAGAAAACTCAGATGACTCCTTTCTGATTAAGGAAGTCCAGAATATAAAAGACTGTGGATTTCCTTCCACATCCATCTTTTGAAGAGTTATGAGGAACTTTTCAGACTGAAAATAGAGAAACATATGGAAAAGAAATGAAGTATATCTAAAGACACCTTTAGTAGGTAATTTTACAAGTTGTTCATGTATGTTGTCAGCAATGTATTGGGCAAAATTGTAAATGACCGCAGGGGGTTGACCAGGTATAAAAATGGATAGGAAACCAAGTATTGATGCATTAGTATGCTCATCTATGAAATATCCAAATATAAAAGACAACATGGAAAATTGTGTCTAGTTCCTTCTGGAAATTTGGAAGAGGAGTATGGAGGGTTGAGCTTGGGGATTTCCACATAAGAGGGCATGAATGTTTGGAAAATTTGGAATCTTTTGGGAAAATCCAACTCCAAATAGAACTTTGTGAGAGCTTCAATGGTCAAAGGGACTGCATTAGGCTCATGCTGCAACTGAATCATATGGTTTATAGATTCAGTTGCTATGGTAAACAATACTTCTTTTTCAGAATTCACAATGGCTCTTTGATTTGGAGAATAATGAGATTGGAATAATATGATGGCTTTTGGGCATTAATGGGTGTCAGGAACAACATACTTAGGCAGAATATATTTTTGTTCATCAATTACATTTAGATTTTCACCTTCCACGTATAGAGATTTTGGCCTTGATTTTTTCCATAGTTTCCATTCAGAAAATTTTGTCTAAATTCATCTAGAAACAAACAGAAAATTTGAGAGTATGCCTATGAAAATTAAAGCTCTTTAAATACCAATTCTTATTCAACACAATGACGTACAACGAGTAGAGTTGTATGACCACAACAGATTGATGTACATGTTCAATGGTAACTATCAGCGAACTAAGGCAAATGGAGGGCATGAAACGAGTGTGCAACAACTAATGATTGTTCCTTCAATTTAAAAAGAAAATGACTTAAATTTTTCTCTTTGGTTATAGGCTTACATAAGGCAAATCTGGTAAGGTATACAATTGCTATACTAAAAAAACATGGCAACTAATTCATACAAATGCATAGACCTTGATCTGATAAATGACAATAATTCAAACTTGGACAATAGGATCTTCCCACTTTGACCTTGATCTAATAAATGCCAATAGTTCAAACTTGGACATTATGATCTTCCCACTTTGATACCATGTTATAAAAAACAAACTAAATTATTACAAATTGAAAAGAAAACTTGGACATTATGATCTTCCCACTTTAATACCATGTTATAAAAAGCAAACTATATTATTAAAAATTAAAAGCCTAGTTTATATAGGGTTGGGATGGAGATACACACAAATATACACAATATAATATTATATTATGAAAATAGTTCGGATTCACTTCTCTTATAAAGAATTTGGGAAGTCATATTGTCCAAAAATCCTAACCAAAAAAACTGGTTTTTAATTAAAATTATTATATTGATTGATTTTATTACATGTAAGTCTTATATTCTGAGAATGTAAAAATCTTTATTATACAAACTTATTTTCCTCCGATTCATCAAACCCCTAGAGATGGGCTTCTTGTTCTTTCCAGACACCCTTCCGGATAACCTAAGAAGCAGAAGGATAACCTAAGAATTTCTCAGAGTAGAGGTAGGCAATCAGAGAGACAAAATGTCAATTGAATGAAAATGATTGCTCGACTCAGGGCAACAAGAACCAGGAGAATCGAACCCTTGTTGCTGACCGCGCCATACTCTGGACAGGTGCCTCTTTTTATCGTTCTCATCAACTGTCTGCCCTGCCACAGACTTTAAAGATCCCGAAAGCATCTCACTTCCAGCGCCATCCCATTCATTTTCATCATGCTTTTCATGGTACCATTGTTCAACCGGCCCTGTTTGTGCAATGAAGTCAATTAACAATTTTACCACAGCTTATCTAGTTTGTGCAATGAAGTCAATTAACAATCTTACCAGTCATTTAATAAATAACCATGTACACCATCATCTAACTTTTTAATGACTTCTAATACCACGAGCTTATTACCATCAATCACTCATACCAAAATCATCCAAAACCATAACTGTTAACACGACCTCAACTCCATGACAAAATCAAATGGAACTCAATGCTTTACCAAAACCAGGGTTTACTTCCAATAATCTGTTTCTCGACTCACGCTCACGCTCCACTCTTGCAGAGGCACTCGGCCTCCGCTCTCAAAAACTCCGTTGTGAAACTCTTGGAAAGATTGCTCAGAAATGCAGAAATTTGTTTGTTTGTCTGTGCGCACTGGTGGCAGAGATCCTCACTAACCCTCTAGCTCATCTGGTCACGGGCATCTGGTCCTTTCTGAACATTCTCAGACTTCTACATTTGAACAGAAAATTTTCTTTTATATTATCTGTCAGAACAGCGAACATATTCGCTTAATCTAGAAAGGTAACGGAATGACATAGAATCGGCAAAGATTAGAATTCCCTCTGAAGATTTCGTGACCCCCGTGATGTCTAATAATCTAATTAGAAAATGCTGAATGACGAGAAAGGCAGACTCGTCAGAAAGCTCATCAAATATGATAATTACCTCATGAAATGGTTTTTATCTGAATTTGGACCTTCGGATAAAAAAAATCTAAAAAAAAAGGGACCATAAAAGCTAAAATGCCCTGTACTGGTTCAAGAACATTTGTGAAGAACAAATTGTGGAAACAACTAGGAACATCTCGAGAGGTTCTGATATATCGCAGCAACACGAATCTAGGGAGGCTTAACAATAATGTGAAATTCTCTCACAAATAAATTATTCTTTGTGGACAGAAAATGTTTCACATTTCTTCCACATTGTCATTTACTGCTCTGTTTTGTTCAATATTTCTGTTACACTAGTGCACACATTCAAATATTGTTGCATCTGTCTCTCATTCAGAATTATTGCATACTCTGCAATTGCTTCGAACTCTCATTCTGTGGGAAATTTGTGGAGTTGAACGTAGTGCTCCATTTCATGCCCCAGTTCTATCCGTGGAATAGCACTTTTTATGTTAAACCACTGTAGGGTATTTGGATTGTGTTTGATGTCTAGTTTCTCACATGGTTTTGATACTATTTAGGAAACCAGACAGCAAGTGCACAACTCCTATATCTAATAGTGGTTGTCGAGTATAGAGGTTGTGTTTTTCATGTCCAATTTTCCACATGGTCTCAAGGGTTTTGATACCATTTAGGAAACCAGACAACAAGCGCACAACCTCTATACCCGAATTTGACATAAAAAGTGCTATTCCAATTGGAGCACTACTTTCAAGTTCACAAATTTCCCTCAGATGCAGAGGTAGACGTAATTGCAGAGTATGCACTAATTCTCAATGAAAGACAAATGGAGCAATATTTGAACACATGCACTAGTGTAACAGAAATGTTGACAAGAGAAGAGCAGTGGATGGCAATGTGGAAAAAAATTAACTTGCTGCGAGTTTGTTGTGAGTTTCATTATGAAAACATACAAACATTCAGAATACACATATTTTGGAAAACTCATTTAAGCTTACATGGATACACATATTTAGGAAAAGTCATTTGGGAAACATATTTAGACCTTTCGACTTTCAACGCAGAACCCAGATGAAAAGCTAGCACTAATTCTCAGTTTCTAGCTTGTTTTTCCTCATATTCATAATTATATGAAACTGTTAGGATCACAAAGCATCAAGAGAGAAATTGCTGCGTCTAAAGATACCATTGCTTGATCTCACCAGTTAGACAACTTAACATAGAATTTTTTGGACTATAAATAAGCTACATCAATGATAAATACCATGGGCAAAACTATGGGTTCTCATAAACCTGGAGCCTAAAACCACCAGTACCACCAGTAACTTGGCCGATCAAATTTACCTAATCTACCCTAAAAATCCCGACTACCGAAGATTAACTTAACCCAAAAAAAAAATTATATATATATATATATATATATAAACCTAATTTTGAATTTAAATTATTAATTAATTTCCTTCGACCTTTTCTATTTTACTCTTCCTTTAATCTAGTTCTAATTTAAATTGACTATACACTTCTTGAATCCTATATTTGAATTTGAATTTATTTGTTATACCATTTAATACATTCATTATCACCAAAATCTATTATTTCAATATTTTAATTTGTTAATGCATTTTTTTTTTTAATTGTAATTCAAATTTAATTGGTTAAATATAATATTTTTCTTAATTAATCTTCATTTATTTGTAAAAAACATACTTATAATCACATATGATTATGTATTGTTGAGAAGTTTCAAACCAAGTGTAGTTTATCTTTAGGACAAGATGGGAAATGAGATCAAGAAGACAAGTTTAAAAAGATGGAGAAAGGATCCAACTAGCTATTAAGGAATAATAACTAGTTTAACTTAGAAAAGGAAAATATATAAATGAAATAATTTATTAAATAATTTTATTATTATATTATATTTAATTTAGTTTAATTAGTTAATAATTATAATATATTTTATTTTTTCGGGTATGAAGTAATAATTTATTTATATATATATAAATAATTGGAATTATTTTAACTTTAGTGTTAAATTAATTTTAACTAGATTCTTCTATATTAAATTTTATTTAAATTAAATATAATAAAATTTTATTTAATATGATGAATTTAATAAAATTTTATTTAATATGATGAATTTAATTTAATATTGATGGTTTTTTAATTTTAATTTATTTGTATTTTTATTTAATTTATTATTTTAGTCAAACTAACCGTTATGTTACAAAAGCTAGTTGGAGTTTTCCTAGTCTATTTATTTAGGTTTCTTGATCAGATATCTCATCTTGTCCTGATGATGGGATCACAGAAGCAAAATTCCTAATATATTTTATTATTATATTTTAGATATAATTAGGGTTCAAGATGTTATTATTAATTATTATATAAATACAATTTTGATCATTAAAGTATATTTTTATTAAAAAAAAAACTATTGGTCAAAGTTGATTAAGAATAATAATAATATCCAAAGAAATATATATGAAATTATCTAACAATGACTCCATAATTAGATTTATAATATAATATTAAATTATTTCATTATTATATCAATTTCAATTAGGTTTATTTCAATTAGGTTTATTAGTTAATAAATATAATGTGTTTTATTATTATATTTTTATTTTATTTAAAAGATATTTCTTAAAACTGTAATAATGAGAAATTAGGGTTAATGTATTTATTCTTAGTATTATATACTAGAAGTATATTTTCATTAATTTAATTTATTAAAAAGTTAAGGTCGAAGGAGCTTTAAATATATATATATGTGTGTGTGTGTGTGTGTGTGTATATATATAATGATTTAAGGGATCAAAGAAGGGGTAAAAATAAATAGGGAAATCAAAAAAGAGAAAAGAGAGGAGGG
This sequence comes from Pinus albicaulis, assembly GCA_034641835.2. Classification (NCBI taxonomy): domain Eukaryota; kingdom Viridiplantae; phylum Streptophyta; class Pinopsida; order Pinales; family Pinaceae; genus Pinus; species Pinus albicaulis. The sequence continues at coordinate 563,458,370 of CM076571.1, read as the reverse complement.
GCGCAAAAAGCCAAATAGCAACTAAGGATGAAGGGTTGTGATCCAACATCTACTAACACTCCATCCATCATCTTTATTAATGTTAAGAGGCCTTTTATCGATTTCTAACGCTTCCCTTAACTTGCGGTGATGAAAATGGTCAATCCGAGCAATAACCTTAGCTTCTTCGATGCAAATGTGATGCTTCGTCTTTTCTGCGTGCTCTGTTGTCACGCCCCCATACTCTGTTCCCTTGTTGGTGGGTCGTGCGACACTGGCTAAATGACTATTTTTCTTTTTCATCATTTTCCGAACTACGCATTTCCAATTTTCAAGTGGAAATGTTCACTTTATTATAACATGTTTTATGCGGAATTTAAAACATCTTCAACAATAAAAATGTGCACATAACCATTATAGAGAAATCACAATTTTATAAATATCATGTATAAAATTGGTTCTTTGTTTTTATACAAGCCGAGTACCCTGTCCTTACATAAAACAAAATTTTGCATGACTCGACTCGTCGCACGTTTAGCATGTTGTCGGGGAGTCACACGACTTGACCCGCGTTGTTGAATGCGTTCAGCCTCTGTTGTGACCGTCATGGAGTTCGGTCACACGACCGCGCCCGAAGTCGTGACCGCAACTCGGTCATGGGCCGGTCACTTGACTCGACCACAGACCTGTTGCACTTTGCAGCAAAGTATCACTGTGAACCGCGCCATGTACATCAGCAAACGCCCACCAAACTGACCCGTCGTCGCTGCACGAATGTGACCCGAACCCTGCACGCATTTCTCTTACCCGAGCTGACCCACTAACGTTCAGACCTGTGTTGGAATGACTTGCGGGCTCATCCATCAGCACACCTCGTAAGTCTAGAGTTGTGGTGGCATTTTTTGTTGGATGATCCAATGCCTTTGTTGTTTCATTCGTCGACGTATTAATACCATGACTCTGTTGTATCATGAGGGCGTCGAGTGGCTCTGGGTGGACCCGAGTCGACCCAACCCTCGGTTCACCTTCCGTTGTATCATATTTGTAACGTTGGCTTTGTAATCGTCGGCTATGATGCGACGATAGTTGCGCCCGTCGTCGTGGCGCGCAACCATCCACCATATTTCCTATGTGCGCTCTTGAGGGGTGCCCAACTCACCCAAGTCAAGGAACGCCGACTCGTGGGCCTGACATACTCACCCACCTTGATTCATTGTCGTCCTCGGCAATCCGCTAGACCTCATCAACTACTCATCAAACTCTGCTATCTCCTTCCGCCAATTCCACAGTGAATCCTTCAGTTCCCAACTCGACTCCTCCGTTCTGTCCCTCCACTGAATGAGAAACTCCCTTCGAGCATTGCTCCGAAGGCCTGTCATAAGAAGATCAAGGATCTTCTCTAAAATCAAGTTTGGTCTGTCAATGACCATGGTTGTACCTCTCGGTGGTGCTGCTTGCTCAGGGTGTTCAGCATCAAGTCTACTTTTCTTCAGTTGGCTCATATGGAAGAAAGGATGTCTAGAACGCATGTGGTCTGGAAGCTCCAGTTCATATGAAACTTCACCAAATCTATTCTTCACACGGAATGGCCCATCATATCATCTCTTCAAAGACCTAGTAGTCCCCTTAGGTGGTTGAAACTGATCTCCGGTGATCCTTAGATAAAGCATGTCTCCAACATTGAAGTGTGCATCCCTCCTATCCTTGTCTGCCCATTTTTTCATCCTTCCTATTGCATCATACAGGTGCATCCGTGCTAACTCCAAGGCCTCCTTCCATGTTGTCAAGAACCTCTTGGCATGAGGTCTCTTCCCAAATCCTCTAGGTAGCACTGTATGTGATACAACTGGCATCTGTCCATTGACCAGCTCAAATGGAGTATACCCAGTTACGGAACTCTTCTACATATTGTAGCTAAACTAAGCAATATCTAGGCTTTCAGGCCAATTCTTCAAATCAGTCGTGACAAAATGTCTCAAGTAGTCTTCTAGCAATGCGTTAATGTGCTCGGTTTGTCCATATGTCTGCAGATGGTAACTCGAACTTTGTTGAAATTTTGTCCCAACTAGCTTGAACAAGGCATTCCAAAACTTCCCTGTAAAGCATGAATCCCTATAAGATATGATACTAACAATATCCCCCAATACTTCACAATGTGCTTGAAGAAAAGCTCAATTGTCTTCTCTGCTCCACTTGGTATCTTCATAGGGACGAAGGTGGCATACTTGGAAAAATGGTCTACAACAACCATGATCATGTTATACCCTTGTACCACTGGTAAATGACAAAAGAAGTCCATAGAGACACTCAACCATAGCCTCTCTGGAATCGGAAAAGACTGCAACAATCCTGTTTCTCTCTGAGTATCTAATTTGTCTAAGAAATGATTCACGTGTGTACATATTCCTCCACTTCCTGCCTCATCCTTTCCCAAAATTACCCTCTCTCCAACAATTCCATAGCTCGACACTACCCCAAGTGGCCAGCCCAAGCTGAGTCGTGTGACTCCTTCAAAAGGTGCCTCCTAAGTCCTGATGAATTTGTAATGTAGATTTGATTCCCACAGAACAAGAAGCCATCCCCTAAGTGAAATTTACGTGTCTTCCATTCCTTTACCAACTTCAAGATCAACATTGCTTGTGTATCTTCCTCCACACTAGCTCGAAGTCTATCTTGCATCTCCACAGACATGTTGACACTGCTTCTTGTCGTATCAAATCGGTCCTCTTCTTCCAATGCTGCTATTTGTGCCTTTCTACTGACGGCATCTGCAACAGCATTTAGTTTACCCAGCATGTACTCAAGAGTCATGTCAAACTCTGCCAAGAAGTCTTGCCAATGAGCTTGCTTCGCTGACAGCTTCGGTTGCGATGCAAAATAGCTTGCAGCAATGTTTTCAATCTTGAAAACGAATGGTTTCCCCACCAATTAATGTCTCCAAAAGTGCAGACAATGAATGATGGCAGTCATTTCCTTCTCATGGACCAGATATCTGCACTCTCTATCCTGCAACGTTCGACTTTCATAAGCCACTGGATACCCATCCTGCAATAGAACCCCTGCAATTGCAAAATCTGATGCACCAATATGAACCTCAAATGGTTTCTCGAAATAATATAGCCTCAGTATCAGTGTTGTCACCATCCTTCTCTTCATATCTTCAAAAGCCTCACGACACTTCTTTGTCTAACTCCATCGCTTCCCCTTCTTCAAAAGGTTTGTCAGTGGTGCAGTTATCTTGGAATACCCTTCTACAAAATTTTGTTGATAGTTGGTCATCCCCAAGAAAAATCTCATATCATGGACATTCTTCAGTTCCACCCAATCCTCTATTTCCTTGACTCTACTCAGCTCCATCCGTATGTGGCCTTGTCCAACAATGTGGCCAAGGAACGAAATCTTGGTGTGGGCAAACATACACTTGGAATTCTTCAAATACAGCTAATGTTCCTTCAGTGCTTCGAAGACCAATGCTAAATTCTTCTTATGATCCTCCATATTATCACTGAAAATTACAATGTCATCCAAGTACACCACCACAAACATGTCAAGGTATGGACAACGTAGATTGTCCATCAACGTGCAGAATGTGGCTGGAGCATTGCACAACCTGAATGTCATGACTAGGAACTCAAAGCTTCCATATCTCATCACAATCGCAGTCTTCCTCTCGTCTCCTTCAGCTATCCACACCTGATAATACCCCTATCTCAATTCCAACTTGGAAAACACTTGAGCTTTCACAAGCTTGTCTAAACAATCCATTGCTAGCAGTAGAGGGTATTTGTTCGTTATCGTTTGCTTATTCAATGCATGATAATCACAACACATTCGCAACTCGTTCGTATCCTTCTTTCATTGGAACAATATTGGAGCACCATAAGGGGACCTTGAAGGTCGAATGAAACCTGCTTTGGATAAGTCCTTTAGTTTCCTCTTCGAATCTTCCGATTCCAACCCTAACAATCGATAGGGAGCTTTGGCTGGAGGTACCTTCCCCGGCTCTAGCTTAATGGAATGGTCCACTACACGACTTGGTAGTAGTACTTTCGGAAGCTCATCAGGCATAAGATCTAAATAACACTTGAGTACATCGAAAATCTCAGTAGGAATAGGCATCCCCACTCCATCATCAGTCTTGAATCCATGAATAACCACTGCAAATGTCTCGATCTTTGGGTCCTTCATAGATTTACTCATACTTAGTGCAGAACCTGTTGCACAATCACTTCCCTACGCTGCCCATGAGTAGGTAAAGTCCACCATCGTGAGCCTTTGCATAATGCTATCTCACTGTTGGAAGGCATAAAAATTGCTTTGTTACCCTTCAAAATTCCCGCCCCAATATCATGTCAAATTCACTCATCTCCATCGTAGCAAAGTCTAGACTACCCTGCCAATCACCAATAAGAACTAGCACTTCATTTTCCAAACCCAACACTTTAGTCTTGGATTTCACTGCCTTCACTTCCACATCAATGGGAAGAAGTTGCAGCCCAAATTCCTTCGCTACATTTTTTGCCATAAAATTATGTGTGGCACCTGTGTCCCACAATGCTTGCATATTCTTGCCTGTGGCTTCACCAAAGAAACCCAACTATGGATAAACCAAGTTTCTATAAGAAACTGCATGACTATACATACCCTAAGCAACAAACATTTCTCAATGGGTTCGATACCATTTGTCACACCCCCATACATCGTTCCCCGTCATGGGTCAGGTATAAGAATGTGCACATAACCTTTATAGAGAAATTGCTATTTTATAAATATCATGTATAAAATTTGCTCGATATTTTTATACAGACCTAGCACCTTGTTCTTACATAAAACAAAATTTTGTACGAGTCGACCTGTCGCACATTCAACACGTTGTTAGGGAGTCACACGACTGGACCCATGCTGTTGGACGCGTTCAGCCTCTGCCGTGACTGTCGTGGAGTTCGGTCACACGATCGCGCCTGTAGTTGTGACCGCAACTCGGCTGTGGGTCAGTCACCTGACTCGATCGCAAACCCCTTGCAAATTATCACCGTGACTCGTGCCCTGCACATCCGCAAACGCACGCCAAGCTGACACGCCATCGCTGCACAACTGTGACCCGCGCCTTGCACGCATTTCGCTAATCCGAGCTGACCCGCTAATGCTCAGACTTGTGTTGGCCCAACTTGCAGGCTCATCCTTCGCCACAGCTCACAAGTCTAGAGTTGCGGTGGTGCTTTTTGTTGTATGATCTGATGCCTTTTGTCACCGTATTTATACCACGACTCCACCATATCATGAGGGCGTCAGGTGGCTCTCGGTGGACCCTAGCCGACTCGATCCTTGGTTGACCTTCCGCCGTATCATATTTGTAACGTCGACTATGATGCGACAGTAGTCGCACCCGTCTATAACGTCGCTACCCCGCCACAATGCCAATATGTTATGTATGTCCACAATGTTGCATGCTCGTGTTTATAGAGCGACAAAACGATCATAACGTCGCAAGCTGCCCAATACAACCTGAAGGCGCCCATGGGCGCGCCCGTCATCGTGGTGCGCGCTTGTCCACCGTATTGCCTATGTGCGCCCGTGTGGGGTGCCCAACTTGCCCATGTCAAGGAACGCTGACTCGTGAGCCTAACATCTACTAAGGCAGAGGAGTGTGACCTACCATGCTTAAGGTCTGCCACGTTCTCATGAATCCTTTGATTAATGGAATGACTTGTTTCACCCATGTATGGAGCCCCACAAGAGCAAGGAATTAGGTGAACACCTTTACCATCCCTGGGGCTTACCGTGTCTTTAACTGACTTTAGAGAACTCTGAATAGTACGAAGGGAATTGAAAGTCAAGGAAACATTATGTTTCTTAAGGATCCTAGCGATCTTATCAGTAGTCCCTTGAATAAACGGGAGGCGAACCCTAGATAACCAAATTATATATTAATTCTAATTTCACTTTCAACTAATTTATTGTTTTTAATATATATAGTTAACCCTTATTTCGTTAGTATTATATTTAGTTTAACCAAATTCTATTATTTTATTATTAATTATGTGATCTTCTTTCCTCTTTAAATTCATTAATATTAATTTATTTGACTATTATTATTTATTTCAATTTAATCTCAACTTTCTAAAATTAATTTATATTATTATTAATTAGCGTCCTTATTCTCTTTACACTCACTAGTCATATTTTTTCTCTATATATTTTTGATTTAGCATTATTTGAAACTTTATTATGAGTTTTTTGTCCCTAAAAATGGATGAAGTGTCTAGTCACAACATGGGACATAGTATTCCAGAAAAATTCCTCAATATCTACACAAAAAAATGTTAATTTAATGTTTTTGGTTATAGAAGAATCCCATGCCCTTTTTGGTCCCTTATTCGTCCCTTCTATTCTGTTCTTTATTCCAATTTCAATCTAGTTCTTGCTTGTTTTTGGAATTGAGGAATTTAATAATTTCCAATCCTTCTCCAGGTTTTGTCCCTAGCTCCTCTTTGGTCCTTTGTATTTCTTCTCTTACTACTTTTAGTAAATCCTTCTGTTCATAAATCACCTGTATTGATGGCCAAGTATCATTGATTGATTCAATGATATTGGTCCATAATTGATTTTTAACATGTGCCATGGGTTCTTTCAAAGTCAACTCTGTTTCCAACTTCTTTAATTGTTCACTCAAACTTTTAGCTTCTTTCTCTTCAATCTTGGCATTAATTTGTGCAAGCTTTTTGGCATCCTCTAGATTTTTAATATGTTTATCTCATTGGTTTGTATGGACATGTCCTGCATTGCTTTTACCAATTTACTGGCTTCATCTTATTGCTGGACTGCTGAAGTGGAATATTCAGTGGCACATGTGGTCGATGAGGTCACTGGCACTGATGTAGCTAATGGGACCTTTGGAGCTAGTTCTTCTGCTAGAGTAGATGGCACTGTTGTTGTAACCATAGGAATTACAGTTGCAAGGAATTCCTGTGTTTTGGTGGCTTCTTTTTCTTGGACCAATTTGTCCATCTCAATCTCCATCTCTTTAATTTGGGTTGTCAACTGCAATATGAGACTCATCATCTCATCCTTTTGATTGGATTCCTGTAGAATCTCCTTGGCATGTGGATTCTCTGTAGGAGGTAATTTCAATTGTTTTTTGAGTGTAGCAATATCAACATTCTTCTTTTTAATTAGCTCCTCTGCAACTTTTACATTGTCAAGTTCGTAACCCACCTCAATCACTAACTAGTCCTCCAAGGATTTGATTCTGCTATCCTTAGCATATGATGAAGCTTTCTCAACTTTAAGCTAATCTCTCACATTTATCAAAGTATTCTGAAGCTTTTGAGCACTCATTTTTTTGTAGTTATTATGGAATAAAGCATCTCTAAACTCTGTTTATGGAATTCTATTTGGTCTAGGGAATGAATATCTTGAACTGGAACTTCAAAATCAACCTTTTTGTAATCAGATGCTGTTGTAGGAGTTGGCACTGTGGGTTGATGGACTGTCATCAAGAATTTCTTGTTTTTGTAATCAAAGGTTGAAAGTAGCCTGTTTTGTATCCCAGGAGTCTGCTTCAAGTATTGAGAATAAATTTCATTTTTTATTTCCTCATTCTTAGCCTTAATTTCTTTATACCTTTCCTTAATGTCCATATCTTTGTCCTCTGTCTACTTTGATGATGACACTTTTACACTATGTTGTTTCTGGATCAACTGTGTATTGGAAGTGGTAGGTTTCTTTTCATTTTCAATCATTGTAGGAGGCACAATGTCTTTATCTGGAATCTTTGTATCTATAACCTCAATTTTTTCTTTATCTTTATTTGCTGGATTAATCTTTGGCTTCTTGCTATACCTGAGTTTGAATTTTGATTCTATGGTAGTTTCAACAGTGTATGACCCTTCTTCCCTAATTATTTTCATGCTTTTGTCTTCCTGAGCTGGAGTCTGCAAAATGTGACTAGTATCACTCTAGTTATCAGCTTCTATCAGTGTGTTTTCTAATCATTCATATTGGTTAGAAAATTTCTCAATTTCAGTCTACTTTTCATGAATGTAGAGATTTAATTTACACTTCACTCTCATTTTGATGATTATACCATAAGGATCATAGTGCCAAAGGAAACTTTTGCTGAATTTGTACTCTAACAACTGCTTTTCTACCTCTACACCTGCTTCTCTGTTATTAAATATAAAGGGACCCACTTGGTTCTTCAGTTTAAACTGGGTTTTCTTCTTAGCAACCAAGAAATTTACATAATCTGAGTTCAAAATATGTCATATATACTCTAAAGCAAACAACCTCATAGGTAAATACTTTGGCAATTTGTAAGGAATGAGGGTTGTCCCATAAACTATGACTTCAATGTGATTTTGGTATAAATACCAATCACTTGTCCTGCTCTATTTAGATAACTGTAAAAATTTCTTGATTTCATCACTTATCCTAGGATGCACACTATTTTTAAGTAGATTTACCAATGGATGGATAAAACAATCTGTAAAGTATGATGGATTTTATATTTTATGTATGATGGAGTTTATACTATTGATATATTGTGGCTTTTATATATATATGTGGAGGATATATATATATATATATATATATATATGAAATAGAGGAAAAATTTAATGATATGAAATATAATGGTGAATATAATGAAGAGATCTATAAGGAAACTTTTATATGTTTTACTCGATTGAATTATATATGTATGGGGAATAGATTTAAACATATAAATTATGTTTAATAAAAGGATGTTAAGTTTAAATTTGGAAAGGGAGGGTATTAGTTAAATGAACATTTTAGTCTTAGAAAGACAACCTCCAAGGGAAAAAGGAAAAAAAAATTTTGGCGTATGTGGAAGTTGAGGGACGTTACAAATGGTATCAGAGCCCAAGTTATATAAAATTGTGCTGTTGTAATTGTGCTCATTGTTGATGTGCTGGAATGGCAGAAGGTGAGGAAATTTATGTTGATCTGCGTGATGAAGATAATACACCAGATCCCAATGCTCCAATGATGGCTATGTTGCACAGTTTGCAACGAGAAATGGCTGAACTAAGAAGCCAGAATGACAAATTTTCATTAGCCAGTGAGGAGCAGGAAAAGCTCATCAGAGAACTAACTTTGCAGAACAGCCAAGAAGGTGAGGGTTCCGGAAAGAGGAATACTGATGAGTATGAGGATGATGATGCTGTTAGGCATCAGTATAAACAGAAAAAGGAATTACAAGGGGAATTCCAAAAGATCAAACCTCCCTCCTATGATGGGGAGAAGGAGGAAGATGTTGAAGCCTGGTTGTTGAACATGATTAAGTATTTCTAGGTCTATGAATATGAAAGCAATCTAAAGGCCAGATTAGCTGTCTACCAGCTACAAGGTAAGGCTACCTTGTGGTGGGAGGAGACGAAAATGGTTCATGCCATTGATGAAAAGACAGTTACTTGGGAAGATTTCTAGGTTAAGTTTAAAAACCGCTATTTAAATGAACGTTATTATGATGATAAAGCAAAATAATTTCATGAGCTTAGACTAGGACAACTTACTATTGATGAATTTGTTACTAAGTTTACAAATCTGTTGAGATATGTCCCTTACATTAGGGAAGAGAAGGAAAAGGTGCAAAGGTTTCTGAACTGTTTGCCTGCTATGTACAAGGAGAAAATAGAGTTCGATAATCCAAAAAACATGGATGAAGCAGTGAGAAAAGCTAGATTATGTTACCAACATTTCAAAGGGAAAAATGAACATGGAAAAAGCTGGATAACTAAGGGTGAATTCAACGGGAAGAAACAGAAACCAACTTATTTGAAGAACTTTGGAAGAGATCATCAGAGAAATAAATTTAATAAACCCAAAGAAAGTCAAATTGCTCAGTCCCAAGTGGGTTCAAAAAAAATAGATGGAGACAATAAGAAAGAGGGCACAGTCAAAATGAGGGAACCTTTGAAATGTTGGGGATGTGGAGAACCCCATATTTTGAGGGACTGTCCCCACCGAAACATTCAGATGATTATGAGAGATCGAGAAGCTACTACAGTAAATGACATAGCAAGAAATATACCCACTATCAGTGCAGCCTTGGAGAATCGACAAGAAGAACATCAAGCTACCATGGTTGAAATGGAGGGTAAGATTTCTGACCAATATGTTACCGTTTTGATTGATCCGGGTGCTTCTTTGAGTTACATTAGTCCAAAAATTGTAGAAAAATACAAACTCAAAACTGAAAAATTTCAGCAGTCTTGGCTGGTCCAGTTAGCTACTAGCACGAATAGGAAGGTAACTCATAAGTTACCTCGAACAACAATTAAATTAAATGATTTTCAAATAGAAGTGAATTTAAACATTCTGCCATTAGGTTCATACGACTTGCTGATAGGAATGGACTGGCTGGAAAAGAAGAAGGCCATGATGAACTGTTGGGATAAGACCCTGCATTGTGTAGATGAAGAAGGGAAACCTTTTATGCTCAAGGGAAAACCAAAACCTATCTCTGTAAGACAAATATCAGCACTGCAATTAAAGCGAACAACTAGGAAAGGATACCAAGTGTATGCAGTACATGTTGAAGAACTAGAACAACAACCTGAACCAAATTTGATGGATACATTACCAGTGGTGAGAGAGTTTAAGGAAGTATTCCCAGATGAGATTCCTCATCTTCCCCCTAAGAGAGAGATTGAATTTTCAATCAATTTGGTGCCGGGAGCAACACCTGTTTCTCGAGCCCCTTATCGAATGAGTCCCCCCGAACTCATGGAATTGAAAATGCAAGAATTGAAGGATGGAACCTTTAGGATGTGCATTGATTATCGTCAACTGAATAAGTTGACTATTAAAAACAGATATCCTTTGCCCAAAATTGATGATATTTTTGACCAAGTGAGAGGAGCTTCAGTATTTTCGAAGATTGACTTAAGGATTGGTTATCACCAGCTCAGGATTAAGGAGGAAGACATTAGCAAAACAACTTTTCGAACCAGGTATGGTCACTACGAATTTGTAGTCCTACCTTTTGGGTTGACAAATGCCCCTGCCACCTTTATGTGCCTAATGAATAGTGTGTTAAACAAGTACTTGGATAAATTTTTACTTGTGTTCATAGATGATATCTTATTTTACTCCAAAAATAAGGAGGAACACAAAGAGCACCTGAGCATAGTGTTGCAAACTCTGAAAGAAAACCAATTATATGCCAAATTCAGCAAATGTGAATTTTATAAAGACAAGATCCAATACTTGGGACATATTATCTCTGAACAAGGGTTGGTTGTTGACCCTGAAAAAGATAAAGGCTATTAAAGAATGGCCTGAGCCAACTGATGTTTCAGCAGTGAGGTCATTTATGGGGATTGCAGGTTATTATCGCAGATTTGTTGAGAGATTTTCTGCCATGGCATATCCCATAACCTCGCTACAAAGAAAGGGTGTCAAATTTGAGTGGACTAAAAAGTGCCAAAACAGTTTTGAACAATTAAAGCAAAAACTCACTACAACCCCTATCTTGAAAATTGCAGATCCTGATAAAGAATTTGTTGTGTGCACAGATGCTTGTAGAGAGGGGTTGGGAGGAGCTCTTTTGCAGAAAAATTCAGTTATTGCATATGAGTCTAGGAAACTGAAGACACATGAACAGAACTATAGTGCATATGATTTGGAGTTGGCTGTTGTTATTCATGACTTGAAGATGTGGCGACACTATCTTCTTGGGAAGAAATTTACATTGATGACAGATCATATTAGTCTTAAATACTTCTTTTCCCAAACTGATTTGAATGCTCGGCAAGCAAGATGGCTCTCTTTTCTAAGTGAATTTGATATGGACCTGCAGCAATCGGGGAAAGGAACAAAATTCTTTGATGCTACGGCAAATGCTTGCCAACACACAAACAACTAGTTAAAGTTGAACATCAGCATCCTGCTGGTCTTCTAAATCCTTTGCCGATTGAAAAATGGAAATGGGACACAGTTTCCATAGATTTTATAACAGGGCTACCCAAAACTAAATACCAACACAATTCAGTGATGGTAGTAGTAGACACTTTAACAAAAGCTGCACACTTCATACCTGTAAAGTCTACTTTTGGGACAACCCAAGTAGCAGATGTGTTTTTAAAAGAGATAGTAAGATTACATGGAGTCCCAAATATGATTGTGTCAGATAGAGATGCTAAGTTCACAACAGCTTTTGGAGAGGTTTGTTTGGGGGCATGGGCACTAAGCTGAATTTTAGCACTGCATATCACCCGCAAAGAGACGGGCAGACAGAGAGAGAACAAACCAGATTTTGGAGGATATGTTAAGAATGTATGTGATGGATAGGCCATCAAAGTGGGAAGACTACTTGCATTTAGCTGAATTTTCCTATAATAACAGCTACCAATCCTCTATCAAAATGAGTCCGTTTGAGGCACTCTATGGGAGGAAATGTCATACTCCTTTGAGTTGGAGCCAACCTGAAGATAAGCTAATGTTGGGACCAGATGCTTTACAAGAGATGGAAAGAATTGTTAAACAAATACAAGGAAACATCAAGACAGCACAAGATGGCCAAAAAAAATATGCTGATAAGAAAAGAGTACATCGAGAATTTAAAGTGGGGGAACATGTGTATTTGTGTATTAAACCAAAACAGATCACACTTTATGCTGGAAGTTGTGCAAAACTAGCTCATAGATATTGTGGGCCTTTTGAAGTATTAGAAAGGGTGGGACCAGTGGCTTACAAACTGGCCTTACCACCCCATTTTAGAGTTCATGATGTGTTTCATGTTTCATTATTAAAAAGATATGTACATGATGCTTCTCACATTGTTGATTGGAATGTGATACAGGTGGAACCAGAAGGGGAGTTCCTTCCAGAACCGCTTCAAATATTGGAGCAGGAAGAAATTGAATTGAGGAATTAGACGGTAGCAAGAGTAAAGGTGCAATGGAAGAAATTTACTGCTAAAGAAGCTACCTGGGAAAGAGAAGCTGAAATGATGGAGAAATATCCATTTTTATTTGAAAAAAAAATGAACTCTAGTAGTTAGATAGCAACACCGAGGATAGTGTTTACTTTCAGAGGGGGAATATGTAACACCCCTAGTTTATGTTTTCTTTCAAAGCTATACATTTGAACTTTAATCCTAAGGGGAGTGGACCCCAAATGGATAGGTATTTTGTGGATGTAATTAAATATTTGATTTGAGAAAATGAATAAAATAATACTGTGCAGATTGACCAAAATGAGAATTATGAGATCACTTGCTAAATCCATGAGGATGGATAAAGGCAAATACTTTCCCCAAAAATATTTCAAAAATCCTTGAAAGAATTTATTTCCAAATTAGATTTTGAGGAAAATCTAGTTTCCCCAATGATGTGGAGAGTAGTTGGGAAGAGGTAAAAAGCTGGGAAAAGCATAAAGCAGCTTTAAAAATCCCTAAAATGGGAAGCCTAGGCAAACAGGAAGAAAAGCATCCTGATATTCTGGACGCAGAATTAGAAACAGGCTTTGGGGAGCAAAAGCTTAAATAAGCTATTCCTGAACAGATTAGAGGTTGGTATGTTCTAGGAAATGATCTCAGCTCGAGGTTGAGTTTTGGGAGACAGAAGGACTCTAAGGTTGGGAGGTTGGTCAATTGCAAGAGTGGTATGTCTCTAAATTTCCTGGTGTTTTTACTTCATGTGGTATAAATTGGCTACATATAATTGTCTAATTTGTATGTTAGACTTGTTAGTTCTACATTAAACAGAATTAATTATAATGAATTCACCTTTATAATTCTGTATAGTTGCAGAAAAGAAATCGATAGAGGAGAATCCAGCAGAATCCCTAAACCAGGGTTGGTTTAAATCTGAGGATACATATTCCTCCACAGATAATTTAACTTTAATCTGCTTCTGATTTACTAGGATAAATTTCTGAGCATGTTTATGAGAAAGCAGTATGAGAGTTCATGTACAATATTTAAATAATAGAAATAGATGAACTGTAATCTAAATTGTGCAGTAAATGGGTAAAAATACATAAGGACTTTTAGAGTCAGTATACCATTCATACATAACCAGAAGCACAATAGCAATTATTCCTGCATATAACAAATTATTTCTATAACAGAATGAAGCAAAGATCAATTAGTGCAGGAAGTAAATCATAATAGTAATTGATGGGGAAGTTAATAAAATCGAAGCTAGAATGGTAGAATACAGGTACCTACAACAATTAGCATGAGGCTGCCCATTAATACTTATTACAATGAACAAATCTCTCATTAGAAGCTGAAACTAATATGTGAAAGAAAGTTGAGTTATAAAGACTATTACATCAACTGGATTGATTGGCAGTTAATTCAAGTTATATAAGGAGTTGGTAGAAGTTTTTAAAGCATGAGCATAATAGGAATATCGATTTACAATAGTGATAGCATAAAGAGATATAGGAAAATAAGAGAGGACTATGATAGTATCTTTCCACTTCTATTAGAAGACAAGAAACCAGTAAGAATATATTTAACAAGCATGGGAAAATTTCTGGAAAAATAAATACTCGACTGTATTATAAAACGATGGAAAGCCTGAATGATTCAGGAAGTAAAATCTTAATAAGGCAGTTGATATCATCGACCCATCTAACTGACAAATTAGCCTATGATACGTCCTTATTGTGTACTGGATATGAGAAGTACAAAATAATTCCATGATCATAGAGAATAGTACCTCTGAAATTCTGAAGTGATTCACTAGCTGTAAGTAATTACAGAAGAGGAAATTTAGACTGATTTAGCATAAAAATTTTTGGAAAAAAAACCATTTCCCATAAGTATTAAAACAAAGGTAGAAATCTGTGAACTATCAGAAAATACTATTGACCTGTCACTCGTCGCAGTGTCGGACCATCGATAGAATATATATATATATATATATATATATATATATATATATTATCCGCTGAAACCCATTGTGACACAAGATTTTCGTGGGTTTATGACAATATTACAGACTTTAAATAAATGCGGGAATTTCATAAAATTGTTCACAGTCCCAGTTCGAACATACATCCGTATTACAGTAGAAATTTTGTGGACAAAATAAAACTTGAAATGTCTAGATAAACTTCATGT
Organism: Pinus albicaulis; assembly: GCA_034641835.2. Lineage (NCBI taxonomy): Eukaryota > Viridiplantae > Streptophyta > Pinopsida > Pinales > Pinaceae > Pinus > Pinus albicaulis. Next base: position 563,443,291 of record CM076571.1, on the reverse strand, counting down.
AACAACCACGAACAAGCTAGGTCATGCTTGGACTGAGGTCATGTCGATACCGACCTGAAACCCAAGGTTCAACGACGTCAAGCCGAATAAATGAAAAATCCATCAATTATCATGGCGGGAAAACCTCGATGGGATTCGAAATATACCTGCAATAAAATTTTAGGGCGACGTGAGAGCTCGTTATAAACAGAAAAATTGAGGACAAATTCATATTTTAATGTGATGAACTAAGCATCACAACAGAAGACTTACCTTTGAAAGTAGAGGGCTCGGCGAACCAGTTCGTCCTGTAAGGCGGCAAAAAGAGTATGGTGAAAACGCTTGTTAGAACAAAAACAAAGCCCTGATGAAGTGTTTCCTACAAATCGATGGATTACTTGCGTAGCAACGTCTTACTGTGAGCCAGGGCAAACGAAGCGAAAAAATCAACGACGGCCATGAAAGACACGAACAGCAGGAATGCCTACCTTGCCAAGGTTAATATTGGAGCCAAACCCAACTAGTACTGATATAACAAACCCCAAATCAAAATAGCAGAACGATAAACCACCAGGGATCAAATTTTGGGTGGTTAAGATGGGTATCTTCCAAATTTGAAACGAATAATTTAAAACAAATAGAACACGAACTTCATATACCTGTATGGCGATGAAACGAAGAATGGTAACGCCCAGGAGCTGGAACGAGCTTAACACTGCGTCTTCCCAGGTTGAGCAGAGTGAAAACCCCATAAGTCGAGCAAGAGGAATGACGAGACGACATTAGGGGAATTTTGAGGTCTAAAATGGGCCTCCTAAGAAAAATGTACAACCAAAATAAACTTTATAAGAACCAATAGGATTCAAGATGATGATGTCATCCATAATGGATGATTCACCATTTTTGGAGTAAAAAGTAAAAATATTAAAAAATAATAAAATAATAAAACTACTTTTTCAACTCGTATTTTAAACTTATCTCCAAAATTTTTTACTCAAATTTTCGAAAAAGCGATATTCACAGATGCGGGTTCTAATTCTTCATCCAAGGAGTACCCATGTTGCATACTTTCGATGAACTCTTCTACACGAAAAATGAGAAATACATAAAAAACGTGATTGTAATCACGTTTTTTTATGTATTTCTCATTTTTTCTGTAGTAGGACCCATCTAAAGTATGCAACATGGGTACTCCTTGGATGGGGAATTAAATTCCGCATCCAACGAGTACTCCCGCTCGAAATTTGAGTAAAAACTTTGGGAGATAAGTTGAAAATATGAATTGAAAAAGTAGTTTTTTCATTTTTCCCTCTAAAATTTGATGATGTCATCAAGTCTTATTTGATTTTTTCCACTATTATTTTATAATTTCCTTAGGAGGCCCATTTTAGACCTCAAAATTACCCTAATGAGAACATTTCCAAATGCAATTTCAGGAGTAAATACAATTCGTTAAACCCAAATGAACAAAACCCTATCTACTACGCATGCATCTCCAGTGTCCACTTGTCATAAGATCCATAGAAGGCCACAGATCGAAATGAGAAACGTCGAGAACGCTTGCACAGTAGTCTAAGCCATAAATGAGAAATCAATTGAAATCGAATTCATTGTACTTACAATAGTATACCAGGACAGGTGTGAGTAATGATCCCATATATCTTGCAAATATAAAATTATAAGGATGCAACGCTGGCATCTATACATGCACCAACTGGGATGAGAGATCTCCTCTCGGGCTTTAGATCCTCAGAAGATCGTGAAACTTAATCGACGTGGAGAACATAACGAACAATCTAACTCTCACCACGTAAATTGTAAATCGCCAACGTGACAAGTAAGGACGACGACTTCAATGTCGTCTACTCCCATAAAAATTATGTCATAATGGCAAAGATACGAGATCGCTATGGCGCCAAAGGTACAGTGCATCATCACATTAAACCTTGATCACAAAGCGGAATTGAATGAATAGCTACGCCCACTAAGAAAGGACATAAATCAAATTTAATTATCAAGCATATTGAATAAATTCGATACCCAGACAATGTTTTCCAGCTTATGGAAACGTTACAAGGACTTAGCAAGATCTGCGTGACATATTCACGATGCATCCATAGGAATAGATAAACGAAATCCAAAAATCTCTATGCATGGTGAACTTTATAAAGAGGTAGGGGTGTAATTACCATGAATATAAAACTTCGTTATGGATCCATACCATTATATTCACCATAGGTATATGCATTCGAGACATGGATTATATGTATATATATAGTTGATGGATTTTATATATGATGGATTTTATATTTTATGTATGATGGAGTTTATACTATTGATATATTGTGGCTTTTATATATATATGTGGAGGATATATATATATATATATATATATATATATATATGAAATAGAGGAAAAATTTAATGATATGAAATATAATGGTGAATATAACAAAGAGATCTATAAGGAAACTTTTATATGTTTTACTCCATTGAATTATATATGTATGGGGAATAGATTTAAACATATAAATTATGTTTAATAAAAGGATGTTAAGTTTAAATTTGGAAAGGGAGGGTATTAGTTAAATGAACATTTTAGTCTTAGAAAGACAACCTCCAAGGGAAAAAGGAAAAAAAAAAATTGGCGTATGTGGAAGTTGAGGGACGTTACAGATTATGTATTGTTGAGAAGTTTCGAACCAAGTGTAGTTTATCTTCAGGACAAGATGAGAAATGAGATCAAGGAGACAGGTTTAAAAATATGGAGAAAGGATCCAACTAGCTATTAAGGAATAACAACTAGTTTAACTTAGAAAAGGAAAATATATAAATGAAATAATTTATAAAATAATTTTATTATTATATTATATTTAAATTAGTTTAATTAGTTAACAATTATAATATATTTTATTATTCTATTTTAGATATAATTAGGGTTCAAGATGTTATTATTAATTATTATATAAATACAATTTTGATCATTAAAGTATATCTTTATTAAAAAAAAAAACTATTGGCCAAAGTTGATTAAGATAATAATAATATCCAAAGAAATATATATATATATATATATATGAGAAATTATCTAACAATGACTCCATAATTAGATTTATAATATAATATTAAATTATTTCATTATTATATCAATTTCAATTAGGTTTATTAGTTAATAAATATAATGTGTTTTATTATTATATTTTTATTTTATTTAAAAGATATTTCTTAAAACTGTAATAATGAGAAATTAGGGTTAATGTATTTATTCTTAGTATTATATACTATAAGTATATTTTCATTAATTTAATTTAATATTATTAATTTAATTTATTAAAATGTTAAGGTCGAAGGAGTTTTAAATATATATATAATGATTTAAGGGATCAAAGAAGGGGTAAAAATAAATAGGGAAATCAAAAAAGAGAAAAGAGAGGAGGGGCGCAAAAAGCCAAATAGCAACTAAGGATGAAGGGTCGTGATCCAAAATCTACTAACACTCCATCCATCATCTTTATTAATGTTAAGAGGCCTTTTCTCGATTTCTAACGCTTCCCTTAACTTGCGGTGATGAAAATGTTCAATCTGAGCAATAACCTTAGCTTCTTCGATGCAAATGTGATGCTTCGTCTTTTCTGCATGCTCTGTTGTCACGCCCCCATACTCTGTTCCCTCGTTGGCGGGTCGTGCGACACCGGCTAAACGACTATTTTTCCTTTTCGTCATTTTCCGAACTACGCCTTTCCAATTTTCAAGTGGAAATGTTCACTTTATTATAACATGTTTTATGCGGAATTTAAAACATATTCAACAATAAAAAAGTGCACATAACCATTATAGAGAAATCACAATTTTATAAATATCATGTATACAATTGGCTCTTTGTTTTTATACAAGCCGAGTACCCTGTCCTTACATAAAACAAAATTTTGCATGACTCGACTCGTCGCATGTTTAGCGTGTTGTTGGGGAGTCCCACGACTCGACCCGCGCTATTGAACGCATTTAGCCTCTGCTGTGACCGTCATGGAGTTCGGTCACACGACCGCGCTCGAAGTCGTGACCGCAACTCGGTCATGCGTCGGTCACTCGACTCGACCACAGATCTGCTGCACTTTGCCGCAAAGTATCACTGTGACCTGCGCCCTACACATCAGCAAACACTCGCTGAACTGACCTGTCGTCGCTGCACGACTGTGACCCGAACCCTGCACGCATTTCTCTTACCCGAGTTGACCCGGTAACGTTCAAACCTGTGTTGGCACGACTTGCGGGCTCATCCATCATCACACCTCGCAAGTCTAGAGTTGTGGTGGCATTTTTTGTTGGATGATCCAATGCCTTTGTTGTTTAATTTGTTGACATATTAATACCATGACTCTGTTGTATCATGAGGGCGTCGAGTGGCTCTAGGTGGACTCGAGTCGACCCAACCCTCAGTTCACCTTCCGCTGTATCATATTTGTAACGTCGGCTTTGTAATCGTTGGCTATGATGCGACGATAGTTGCACCCATCGTCGTGGCGCGCACCCATCCACCATATTGCCTATGTGTGCTCGTGTGGGGTGCCCAACTCGCCCGAGTCAAGGAACGCCGACTCGTGGGCCTGACATACTCCCCCACCTTGATTCATTGTCGTCCTCGGCAATCCGCTAAACCTCGTCAACTGCTCATCAAACTTTGTTATCTCCTTCCGCCAATTCCACAGTGAATCCTTCAGTTCCCAACTCGACTCCTCCGATTTGTCCCTCCACTGAATGAGAAACTTCCTTCGAGCATTGCTCCGAAGGCTTGTCATAAGAAGATCAAGGATCTTCTCTAAAATCAAGTCTGGTCTGTCAATGATCATGGTTGTACCTCTTGGTGGTGCTGCTTGCTCAGGGTGATCAACATCAAGTCTACTTTTCTTCAGTTGGCTCATATGGGAGATAGGATGTCTAGAACGCATGTGGTCTGGAAGCTCCAGTTCATATGAAACTTCACCAACTCTATTTTTCACACGGAATGGCCCATCATATCATCTCGTCAAAGACCTAGTAGAACCCTTAGGTGGCTGAAACTGATCTCCGGTGATCCTTAGATAAAGCATGTCTCCAACATTGAAGTGTGCATCCCTCCTATCCTTGTCTGCCCATTTTTTCATCCTTCCTATTGCATCATACAGGTGCATCCGTGCTAACTCCAAGGCCTCCTTCCATGTTGTCAAGAACCTCTTGGCATTAGGTCTCTTCCCAAATCCTCTAGGTAGCACTATATATGATACAACTGGCATCTGTCCATTGACCAGCTCAATTGGAGTATACCCAGTTGCGGAACTCTTCTACATATTGTAGCTAAACTAAGCAATATCTAGGAGTTCAGGCCAATTCTTCAGATCAGTCGTGACAAAATGTCTCAAGTAGTCTTCTAGAAATGCGTTAATGTGCTCGGTTTGTCCATATGTCTGCAGATGGTAACTCAAACTTTGTTGAAATTTTGTCCCAACTAGCTTGAACAAGGCATTCCAAAACTTCCCTGTAAAGCATGAATCCCTATAAGATATGATACTAACAATATCCCCCAATACTTCACAATGTGCTTGAAGAAAAGCTCAGTTGTCTTCTTTGCTCCACTTGGTATCTTCATAGGGACGAAGGTGGCATACTTGGAAAAATGGTCTACAACAACCATGATCATGTTATACCCTTGTACCACTGGTAAATGACAAAAGAAGTCCATAGAGACACTCAACCATAGCCTCTCTGGAATCGGAAAAGACTGCAACAATCCTGTTTGTCTCTGAGTATCTAATTTGTCTAAGAAATGATTCACGTGTGTACATATTCCTCCACTTCCTGCCTCATCCTTTCCCAAAATTACCCTCTCTCCAACAATTCCAGAGCCCAACGCTACCCCAAGTGGCCAGCCCAAGCTGAGTCGTGTGACTCCTTCAAAAGGTGCCTCCTAAGTCCTGATGAATTTGTAATGTAGATTTGATTCCCACAGAACAAGAAGCCATCACCTAAGTGAAATTTACGTGTCTTCCATTCCTTTACCAACTTCAAGATCAACATTGCTTGTGTATCTTCCTCCACACTAGCTCGAAGTCTATCTTGTATCTCCACAGACATGTTGACACTGCTTCTTGTCCTATCAAATCGGTCCTCTTCTTCCAATGCTGCTATTTGTGCCTTTCTACTGACGGCATCTGCAACAGCATTTAGTTTACCCAGCATGTACTCAAGAGTCATGTCAAACTCTGCCAAGAAGTCTTGCCAATGAGCTTGCTTCGCTGACAGCTTCGGTTGCGATGCAAAATAACTTGCAGCAATGTTTTCAATCTTGAAAACGAATGGTTTCCCCACCAATTAATGTCTCCAAAAGTGCAGACAATGAATGATGGCAGTCATTTCCTTCTCATGGACCAGATATCTGCACTCTCTATCCTGCAACGTTCGACTTTCATAAGCCACTGGATACCCATCCTGCAATAGAACCCCTGCAATTGCAAAATCTGATGCACCAATATGAACCTCAAATGGTTTCTCGAAATAATATAGCCTCAGTATCAGTGTTGTCACCATCCTTCTCTTCATATCTTCAAAAGCCTCACGACACTTCTTTGTCTAACTCCATCGCTTCCCCTTCTTCAAAAGGTTTGTCAGTGGTGCAGTTATCTTGGAATACCCTTCTACAAAATTTTGTTGATAGTTGGTCATCCCCAAGAAAAATCTCATATCATGGACATTCTTCAGTTCCACCCAATCCTCTATTTCCTTGACTCTACTCAGCTCCATCCGTATGTGGCCTTGTCCAACAATGTGGCCAAGGAACGAAATCTTGGTGTGGGCAAACATACACTTGGAATTCTTCAAATACAGCTAATGTTCCTTCAGTGCTTCGAAGACCAATGCTAAATTCTTCTTATGATCCTCCATATTATCACTGAAAATTACAATGTCATCCAAGTACACCACCACAAACATGTCAAGGTATGGACAACGTAGATTGTCCATCAACGTGCAGAATGTGGCTGGAGCATTGCACAACCTGAATGTCATGACTAGGAACTCAAAGCTTCCATATCTCATCACAATCGCAGTCTTCCTCTCGTCTCCTTCAGCTATCCACACCTGATAATACCCCTATCTCAATTCCAACTTGGAAAACACTTGAGCTTTCACAAGCTTGTCTAAACAATCCATTGCTAGCAGTAGAGGGTATTTGTTCGTTATCGTTTGCTTATTCAATGCATGATAATCACAACACATTCGCAACTCGTTCGTATCCTTCTTTCATTGGAACAATATTGGAGCACCATAAGGGGACCTTGAAGGTCGAATGAAACCTGCTTTGGATAAGTCCTTTAGTTTCCTCTTCGAATCTTCCGATTCCAACCCTAACAATCGATAGGGAGCTTTGGCTGGAGGTACCTTCCCCGGCTCTAGCTTAATGGAATGGTCCACTACACGACTTGGTAGTAGTACTTTCGGAAGCTCATCAGGCATAAGATCTAAATAACACTTGAGTACATCGAAAATCTCAGTAGGAATAGGCATCCCCACTCCATCATCAGTCTTGAATCCATGAATAACCACTGCAAATGTCTCGATCTTTGGGTCCTTCATAGATTTACTCATACTTAGTGCAGAACCTGTTGCACAATCACTTCCCTATGCTGCCCATGAGTAGGTAAAGTCCACCATCGTGAGCCTTTCCATAATGCTATCTCACTGTTGGAAGGCATAAAAATTGCTTTGTTACCCTTCAAAATTCCCGCCCCAATATCATGTCAAATTCACTCATCTCCATCGTAGCAAAGTCTAGACAACCCTGCCAATCACCAATAAGAACTGGCACTTCATTTTCCAAACCCAACACTTTAGTCTTGGATTTCACTGGCTTCACTTCCACATCAATGGGAAGAAGTTGTAGCCCAAATTCCTTCGCTACATTTTTGCCATAAAATTATGTGTGGCACCTGTGTCCCACAATGCTTGCATATTCTTGCCTAGAAGCTCTAGATCAAGAAACCCCAAACTATGCAACCAAGTTTTATAAGAAACTTCAGACTACATACATAGCTGGTTACTGCAACATTTCTTGCTGGCTCTGATACCATTTGTCACACCCCCATACATCGTTCCCTCGTTGACGGGCCGTGCGGCACCTACTAAACGACTATTTTTCTCTTTCACCATTTTCTGAACTACGCCTTTCCAATTTTCAAGTGTTAATGTTCACTTTATTATAACATGTTTTAAGTGGAATTTAAAACGTCTTCAGCAATAAGAATGTGCACATAACCTTTATAGAGAAATTGCTATTTTATAAATATCATGTATAAAATTTGCTCGATATTTTTATACAGACCTAGCACCTTGTTCTTACATAAAACAAAATTTTGTACGAGTCGACCTGTCGCACATTCAACACGTTGTTAGGGAGTCACACGACTGGACCCATGCTGTTGGACGCGTTCAGCCTCTGCCGTGACTGTCGTGGAGTTCGGTCACACGATCGCGCCTGCAGTTGTGACCGCAACTCGGCTGTGGGTCAGTCACCTGACTCGATCGCAAACCCCTTGCAAATTATCACCGTGACTTGTGCGCTGCACATCCGCAAACGCACGCCAAGCTGACACGCCGTCGCTGCACAACTGTGACCCGCGCCTTGCACGCATTTCGCTAATCCAAGCTGACCCGCTAATGCTCAGACTTGTGTTGGCCCAACTTGCAGGCTCATCCTTCGCCACACCTCACAAGTCTAGAGTTGTGGTGGTGCTTTTTGTTGGATGATCTGATGCCTTTGTTGTTTCATTTTTCACCGTATTTATACCACGACTCCACCATATCATGAGGGCGTCAGGTGGCTCTCGGTGGACCCGAGCCGACTCGACCCTTGGTTGACCTTCCGCCGTATCATATTTGTAACGTCGACTATGATGCGACAGTAGTCGCGCCCGTCTATAACGTCGCTACCCCGCCACAATGCCAATATGTTATGTATGTCCACAATGTTGCATGCTCGTGTTTATAGAGTGACAAAACGATCATAACATCGCAAGCTGCCCAATACGACCTGAAGGCGCCCATGGGCGCGCCCGTCATCGTGGTGCGCGCTTGTCCACCGTATTGCCTATGTGCGCCCGTGTGGGGTGCCCAACTTGCCCATGTCAAGGAACGCTGACTCGTGAGCCTAACATCTACTAAGGCAGAGGAGTGTGACCTACCATGCTTAAGGTCTACCATGTTCTCATGAATCCTTTGATTAATGGAATGACCAGTTTCACCCATGTATGGAGCCTCACAAGAGCAAGGAATTAGGTGAACACCTTTACCATCCCTGGGGCTTACCGTGTCTTTAACTGACTTTAGATAACTATGAATAGTACGAAGGGAATTGCAAGTCAAGGAAACATTATGTTTCTTAAGGATCCTAGCGATCTTATCAGTAGTCCCTTGAATAAACGGGAGGCGAACCCTAGATAACCAAATTAGATATTAATTCTAATTTCACTTTCAACTAATTTATTGTTTTTAATATATATAGTTAACCCTTATTTCATTAGTATTATATTTAGTTTAACCAAATTCTATTATTTTATTATTAATTATGTGATCTTTCTTTCCTCATTAAATTCATTAATATTAATTTATTTGACTATTATTATTTATTTCAATTTAATCTCAACTTTATAAAATTAATTTATATTATTATTAATTAGCGTCCTTATTCTCTTTACACTCACTAGTCATATTTTTTCTCTATATATTTTTGATTTAGCATTATTTGAAACTTTATTATGAGTTTTTTGTCCCTAAAAATGGATGAAGTGTCTACTCACAACATGGGACATACTATTCCAGAAAAATTCCTCAATATCTACAAAAAAAAATGTTAATTTAATGTTTTTGGTGATAGAAGAATCCCATGCCCTTTTTGGTCCCTTCTTCGTCCCTTCTGTTATGTCCGTTATTCAAATTTCAATCTAGTTCTTGCTAGTTTTTGGAATTGAGGAATTTAATAATTTCCAATCCTTCTTCAGGTTTTGTCCCTAGCTCCTCTTTGGTCCTTTGTATTTCTTCTCTTACTGCTTTTAGTAAATTATTTTGTTCATAAATCACCTGTATTGATGGCTAAGTATCATTGATTGATTCAATGATATTGGTCCATAATTGATTTTTAACATGTGCCATGGGTTCTTTGAAATTCAACTCTGTTTCCAACTTCTTTAATTGTTCACTCAACCTTTTAGCCTTTTTCTCTTCAATATTGGCATTAATCTGTGCAATCTTTTTGGCATCCTCTAGATTTTTAATATGTTTATCTCATTGGTTTGTATGGACATGTTCTGCATTGCTTTACCAATTTAATCGGCTTCATCTTATGTGTTGAATTTCTTTGAAGTGGAATATTCGATGGCGAAGTGGTTGATGAAGTCACCTGCACTTGATGTAGCTAATGGGACCTTTGGAGACTAGTTCTTTATCGCTAGAGTAGATGGTATTGTTGTTGCAACCATAGGAATTACGATTAGGGGACTTCCCTTTTGTTTTAGTGGCTTCTTTTTCATGGACCAATTTGTCCATCTCAATCTCCATCTCTTTAATTTGAAGTCATTAACAGTGCAATATTAGACTCATCATCTCATCCTTTTGATTGGATTCCATGTAGAATCTCCTTGGCCTGTGGGATTCCTGCGGAGGAGGTAATTTCAATTGTTTTTTGAGGCAGCAGAATATCAACATTCTTCTTTTTAATTAAGTCCTCTACAAATTTTACATTGTCTAGTTCATAACCCACTCCAATCACTAACTCCTCCAAGGATTTGATTCTTTCGCTATCCTTAGCATATGATGAAGCTTTCTCAACTTTAAGCTAATCTCTCACATTTATCAAAGTATTCAAACTTTTGAGCACATCATTTTTTTTGTAGTTATTATGGAATAAAGCATCTCTAAACCTGCTTTTATGCGAATTCTCATTTGGTCCAGGGGATGAATATCTTGAACTGGAACTTCAAAATCAACCTTTTTGCTAATCGGGGATGTTGTTGTAGGAGTTGTGCTTGTTGTGGGTTGATGGAGTATCATCAAGAATTTCTTGTTTTTGTAATCAGCGCTCGAAAGTAGCTTGTTTTGTATCCCCAAGAGTACGCACAAGTATTGAGAATAAATTTCATTTTTTATTTCCTCATTCATAGCCTTAACATATTTCTTTACTACCTTTCCTTAATGTCCATATCTTTGTCTCCTGTCTACTTTGATGATGACACTTTTACACTATGTTGTTTCTGGATCAATCATGTATTGGAAGTGGTAGGTTTCTTTTTCATTTTCAATCATTGCCCGAGGAGGCACGTTGTCTCTATGTTGGAATCTTTGTATCTATAACCCTCAATTGTTTCTTTATCTTTATCCGTTGGATTAATCTTTGGCTTCTTGTTATCTCGAGTTTGAATTTTGATTCTATAGGTAGTTTCAACGGTAGTATGACCCTTCTTCCTATTTATTTTAATGCTTTTTTTCTTGGCTGAGATGGAGTCTCGCAAATGTGACTAGTATCACTCTAGTTATCAAAGTTCTATCAGTGTGTTTTCTAATCATTCGCATTGGTTGAAGAAAATTTCTCAATTTCGATCTACTTTTTCATGAGATGTATGAGAGTTAATTTACACTTCACTCTCATTTTGATGATTATACCATAAGGATCATAGTGCCAAAGGAAACATTTGCTGAATTTTAGTACTCTAACAACATACTTTTCTACCTCTACACTACGCTTCTCTGTTATTACATATAAAGGGACCCACTTGGTTCTTCGCGTTCAAGCTGTTTTCTTCTTACTTTACCATTTGCAACTTTTTCACGAAAATTTACATAATCCGAGTTCAAAATATGTCATATATACTCTCAGCAAAACAACCTCACTAGGTAAATACTTTGGCAATTTGTAAGGAATGAGGGTTGTCCCATAAACTCGACTTCAATAGTAGATTTTGGTATAAATACCAATCACTTGTCATCCTCATCTCGTTCGAATGCTTGTAAAAATTTCTTGATTTCATCACTCGAGTCTCAGGTTGCATTACTATTTTTAAGTAGATTTACCAATGGATGGATCAAAACAATCCATAAAAGTCTGCGATAAGCAAAAACTAGTATGACTCTTTTGATTAAGGAAGTCACGAGAATATAAAAGACTACTTGGATTTCCTTCCACATCCTATCTTTTGAAGAGTTATGAGGAACTTTGAAACGAAAATAGAAGAAAACATATGGAAAAGAAATGAAGTATATCTAAAGACACCTTCAGAGTAGGGTAATTTTACAAGTTGTTCATGTATGTTGTCAAGCTTAAACTGTATTGGGCAAAATGTGTAAATAGACTGCAGGGGGTTGACTGGTATAAAAATGGATAGGAAAACCAAGTATTGATGCATTAGTATGCTCATCTATAGAAATATCCAAATATAAAAGACAACATGGAAAAATTGTGTTTGGTTCCTTCCGGAATTTTGGGAAGAGGAGTATGGAGGGTTGAGCTTAGGGGATTTCCACATAAGAGGGCATGAATGTTTGGAAAATTTGGAATCTCTTAGGGAAAATCCAACACCAAATAGAACTTTGTGAGAGTTTCAAGGGACAAAAGGTGACCGCATTAGGCTCGGAGGCTGCAATTGAAGCATTTGGTTTATAGATTCAACTCTGTTATGGTAAACAATGCTTCTTTTTCGGAAATTGACAATAGCTCTTTGATTTGGAGAATAATGAGATTGGCATAATCTAATAAACTTATAGGGCATGGATGGGTGTGAGGAACAAAATTTCTTGTCCATCAATTACATTTTGAATTGTATATCTTTTGTTCATGCAATTACATTTAGATTTTCACCCTTCTGAGTATAGAGGTTTTGGCCTTGATTTTTTTCCATAGTTTCCATTAAGAAATTTTTTCTCTAAATTCATCTAGAAACGAAAAACGGAGAAAAATTGAGAGTATGCATATGTAAGAATTAAAAAGCTACGTTAAAAACCAATACTTATTCGAAGCACAATGACGTACAATGAGTAGAGTTGTACGACCACAACAAATTGATGTACATGTTCAATGGTATCTCATTAGCGATTCTAAGGCAAATGGAGGGCATGAAATGTGAGTGTACAACAGCCTAATGATTGATTCCTCTCAATTTAAAAAGAAAATGGCTTAAAATTTTTTCTCTTTGGTTATAGGGCTTACATAAAAGCAAATCTGATAAGGTATACAATTGCATAGTACTAAAAAAAACATAGCAACTAATTCATACAAATGCATAGACCTTGATCTGATAAATGACAATCATTCAAACTTGGACATTCAGGATCTTCCCACTTTGACCTCCAGACCTAATAAATGCCAATAGTTCAGACTTGGACATTATATGATCTTCCCACTTTGATACTATGTTATAAAAAACAAACTGAAATTATTACAAATTGAAAAGAAAAACTTGGACATTATGATCTTCCCACTTTAATACCTATGTTATAAAAAAGCAAAACTATATTATTAAAAAAAATTAAAAAGCCTAGTTTATATAGGGTTGGGATGAGATACACACAAATATACACAATATAATATTATATTATGAAAATAGTTCGGATTCTAACTTCTCTTATAAAGAATTTGGGAAGTCATATAAATGTCCAAATAAAATCCTAACCAAAAAAACTGGTTTTCTAATTAAAATTATTATATTGATTGATTTTACTTGACATAAGTCTTTGCCTATCTGAGAATGTATAAAATCTATATGTATACAAAGCTTATTTTCCCTCCGATTCATCAAACGCGCATGAGAATGGGCTTCTTGTTCATCCAGACACTTGCTTCCGGATAACCTAAAGCAGAGATAACTAGAAGTTCTCGAGTAGCGGTAGGCAATCAGTGAGAGACAAAACCATGTCAATTAGAATGAAAATGATTGCTTGACTCAGGAGCAACAAGAACCAGGAGAATCGAACCCTTGTTGCTGACCACGCCATACTCTGGACAGGTGCCTCTGTTTAGTCGTTCTCATCAACTGTCTACGCCCTGCCTACAGACTTTAAAGATCCTGAAAGCATCTCACTTCCAGCGCCATCCCATTCATTTTCATCATGCTTGGCACTGTATGCATGTTCAACCAGGCCCTGTTTGTGCAATGTAGTCAATTAACTAATTTTACCAGTCATTTAATAAATAACCATGTGCACTTTTTAATGACTTCTAATACCACGAGCTTATTACCATCAATCACTCATACCAAAATCATCCAAAACCATAACTGTTAATCTGTTTTCTCGACTCACGCTCACGCTCCACTCTTGCATGAGGCACTCAGCCTTCTGCTCTCAAAAAACTCCGTTAGCCGTAGAAACTCTTGGGAAGATTGCTCAGAAAATGCAGAAATTTGTTTGTTTGTCAAGGGATTCGCTCCGGGACCTTCTCTGTCTCTATGCGCACTGGTGGCAGAGATCCTCACTAACCCTCTAGCTCAACTCTGGTCACGGGCATCTGGTCCTTTCTGAACATTCTCAGACTTCTACATTTGAACAGAAAATTTTCTTTACTATTATCTGTCAGAACAGCTTAAACATATTGCGCTTAATCTAGAAAAGGTAACAGGAATGACTTAGAATCGGCAAAGATTAGAATTCCCCTCTGAAGATTTCGTGACCCCCGTGATGTCTAATAATCTAATTAGAAAATGCTGACTAGAATTGATCTTCTGCATGACAGAAAGGCAGACTCGTCAGAAAGCTCATCAAATATGATAATTACCTCATGAAATGGTTTTTATCTGAATTTGGACCTTCGGATAAAAAAATCTAAAAAAAAGGGACCATAAAAGCTAAAAATGCCCTGTACTGGTTCAAGAACATTTGTGAAGAGACAAATTGTGGAAACAACTAGGAACATCTCGAGAGGGTTCTGATATATCGCAAGCAACACGAATATAGGAGGCTTAACAATAATGTGAAATTCTCCCACAACAATTATTCTTTGTGGACAGAAAATGTTTCACATTTCTTCCACATTGTCATTTACATGGCTCTGTTTTGTTCAATATTTCTGTTACACTAGTGCACACATTCAAATATTGTTGCATCTGCTCTCATTCAGAATTATTGCATACTCTGCAATTGCTTCGAACTCTCATTCTCGTGGAAATTTGTGGAGTTGAACTTAGTGCTCCGTTTCATGCCCCAGTTCTCATCAGTGAATAGCACTTTTTATGTTAAACCACTGTAGGGTATTTGGATATGTGTTTGATGTCTAGTTTCTCACATGGTTTTCATACTATTTAGGAAACCAGACAGCAAGCGCACAACTCCTATATCTAATAGTGGGTTGTCTAGTATAGAGGTTGTGTTTTTCATGTTCGATTTTCCACATGGTCTCAAGGGTTTTGATACCATTTGGGAAACCAGACAACAAGCGCATAACCCTCTATACCCGAATTTGACATAAAAAGTGCTCATTCCAATTAGAGCACTACTTTTCAACTTCACAAATTTCTGGGCTCAGTATGCGTAGGTAGATGTAATTGCAGAGTATGCACTAATTCTCAATGAAAGACAAATGGAGCAATATTTGAACGCATGCACTAGTGTAACGAAAATGTTGACAAGAGAAGAGCAAGCGATGGGATATAACTGTGAAAAAATCTAACTTGTCCCTGCTTGAGTTTTGTTGTGAGCTTTCATTATGAGAACATACAAACATTCAGAATACACATATTTTGGAAAACTCATTTAAGCTTACATGGATACACATATTTTAGGAAAAGTCATTTAGGGAAACATATTTAGACCTTTCTAGTTTCAAATGCAGAACCCGATGAAAAAGCTATGTCTAATGTTTGCAAAGCAATGTCAGGGTTGTTGATGTCATTTGCCTCACATTGTTTGACTTTATTGGAGAAAATGTGATGGGATTTCATGTGATGATAGCACTAATTCTCATTTTCTAGCTTGTTTTTCCTCATATTCATAATTATATGAAAATGCTAGGATCACAAAGCATCAAGAGAGTAAAATTGTTGATCTAAAGATACCATTGCTTGATCTCACCATTTAGATAACTTAACATAGAATTTTTTGGACTATAAATAAGCTACATCAATGATAAATACCAAGGGTAAAACTATGGGTTCTCATAAACCTGGAGCCTAAAACCACCAGTACCACCAGTAACTTGGCTGATCAAAT
Source organism: Pinus albicaulis (assembly GCA_034641835.2). Lineage (NCBI taxonomy): Eukaryota > Viridiplantae > Streptophyta > Pinopsida > Pinales > Pinaceae > Pinus > Pinus albicaulis. The sequence goes on along the minus strand of CM076571.1, from coordinate 563,427,097 downwards.
TTACCTAATCTACCCTAATCTTCCCTTAATCTAGTTCTAATTTAAATTGACTATACACTTCTTGAATCCTATATTTGAATTTGAATTTATTTGTTATACCATTTAATACATTCATTATAACCAAAATCTATTATTTCAATATTTTAATTTGTTAATGCATTATTTTTTTTAATTGTAATTCAAATTTAATTGGTTAAATATAATATTTTCAATATAATATTTTTCTTAATTAATCTTCATTTATTTGTAAAAAAAAATACTTATAATCACATATGATTATGTATTGTTGAGAAGTTTCGAACCAAGTGTAGTTTATTTTCAGGACAAGATGAGAAATGAGATCAAGGAGACAGGTTTAAAAAGATGGAGAAAGGATCCAACTAGCTATTAAGGAATAACAATTAGTTTAACTTAGAAAAGGAAAATATATAAATGAAATAATTTATTAAATAATTTTATTGTTATATTATATTTAATTTAGTTTAATTATTTAATAATTATAATATATTTTATTTTTTCGGTATGAAGTAATAATTTATTTATATATATAAAAATAATTGGAATTATTTTAACTTTAGTGTTAAATTAATTTTAACTAAATTCTTCTACATTCAATTTTATTTAAATTAAATATAATAAAATTTAATTTAATATGATGAATTTAATTTAATATTGATGGTTTTTTAATTTTAATTTATTTTTAGTTTTATTTAATTCATTATTTTAGTCAAGCTAGCCGTTATGTTGCAAAAGCTAGTTGGAGTTTTCCTAGTCTATTTATTTAGGTTTCTTGATCAGATATCTCATCTTGTCCTGATGATGAACCACACTTGGTTGGTTCGAACGCGACACTAAAAATTTCTTTTTATGTGATGTTCTCCGAAAATTTCTTAGAAACAATTCATGGATCACAGAAGCAAAATTCCTAATATATTTTATTATTATATTTTACATATAATTAGGGTTCAAGATGTTATTATTAATTGATTACTATAAATACAATTTTGATCATTAAAAGTATATCTTTATTAAAAAAAAATTATTGTCAAAGTTGATTAAGAATAATAATAATATCAAAATAAATAAATAAATATATATATATATATATATATATATATTTATATATATATATGAGAAACTATCTAACAATGTACTCCATTAATTAGATTTATAATATAATATTAAATTATTTCATTATTATATCAATTTCAATTAGGTTTATTAGTTAATAAATATAATGTGTTTTATTATTATATTTTTATTTTATTTAAAAGATATTTCTTAAAATCTAATAATGAGAAATTAGGGTTAATGTATTTATTCTTAGTATTATATACTAAAAGTATATTTTCATTAATTTAATTTAATATTATTAATTTAATTTATTAAAAAGTTAAGGGGTTATCTATATATATATATATATATATATATATATATATATATATATATAATGATTTAAGGGATCAAAGAAGGGGTAAAAATAAATAGGAAATCAAAAAAAGAGAAAAAGAGAGGAGGGGCGCAAAAAGCCAAAATAGCAACTAAGGATGAAGGGTCGTGATCCAACATCTACTAAACACTCCATCCATCATCTTTATTAGTGTTAAGAGGCCTTTTCTCGATTTCTAACGCTTCCCTTAACTTGCGGTGATGAGAAAATGGGTCTATCCGAGCAATAACCTTAGCTTCTTTGATGCAAATGTGATGCTTCGTATTTTCTGCGTGCTCTGTTGTCACGCCCCCCATACTCTTGCTCCTCGTTGTGTGGTCGTGATGCACACCGGCTAAACGACTATTTTTATTTTTCGTCATTTTCCTGAACTACGTATCAGATTTTCAAGTGGCTGAAAAGAATGTTCACTTGTATATATAACATGTTTTATGCAAGATTTAAGAACAATCATCATACAATAAAAATGTGCACATAAACATTATAGAGAAGATCACAGATTTTATCAAATATCATGTATAAAATTGGCTAAACTTTGTTTTTATACAAGTTTGAGTAACTGTTGTCCTTACAGTAAAACAAAATTTTGCATGACTCGACTCGTAGCACGTTTAGCGTGTTGCCTGGGGAGTCACACGACCTCGACCCACGCTCGTTGAACAGCGTTCGACTCTGCTCACGTGAATCATGCCATGGGAGTTCGGTCACACTGACCGCGCACGCAGAAGTCAGTGACCGCAATTCAGGTCATGGGTCGGGTCACTCGACTCGACCACTGAAACCCTCATCTGCACTTTCTCCGCAAAGTATCACCGTGACCCGCTCCGCATCATCAGTATGTAAACACCCACCGGGCATCGACCCGCCGTCGATGCACGATCGTGACCCGAACCCCTGCACACATTTCTCTTTACCCAGAGCTAGACCCGCATCAACGTTCGGACTCGTGTTGGGACGACTCTGATGGCTCATCCATCAGCACACCTCGCTAGTCTAGAGTTTTGAGTGGCATTTTTGTAGTTGGGATGATCCAATGCAGCTTTGTTGTTTCATTTGTCGACGATCATTAATACCATGACCCAGCTTTGTATCATGAGGAAACGTCGAGTGGCTCTCAGTGGACCCGAGTCGACCCAACCCTCAGTTCACACTTCCGCCGTATCATGTGCTAACGTCAGCTTTGTAATCGTCGGCTATGATGTGACGATAGTTAAAGCGCCTGTCAGTGATGCACGCACTCATCCACCATATTGCCCTATGTGTGCTCGTGTGGGTGCCACAACTACGCACAGAGTCAAAGGAACGCCGACTTGTGGGCACGACATACTCACTCTGTGAGTCATTGTCATCCTTGACAATCAGCTAGAGCCGTCTCTAATCAACGCTTATCAAACTCTACGCTATCATCCTTCACGCCAATTTCGCCAGTCAGATCCTTGAGTTCCCCAACTCGACTCCTTCGGTCGTCCCTCCACATGCAGATGAGAAGACTCCCCTTCAGCATTGCTCAGAGAGCTTGTCATAAGAAGATCAAGGATCTTCTCTAAAATCAAGTCTGGTTTGTCAATGATCATGGTTATTTTACCTCTCGATGGTCGTTTGCTTGCTACAGGTGATCAGGCATCAATTCTACTATTTCGCGTTGGCTCATATGGAAGGATAGGATGTCTAAGAATGCATGTGGTTTGAAGCCTCAGTTCACATATGAAACTTCATCAACTCTATTCTCTCACAACGGAATAGCGCCCATCATATCATCTCGTCAAAGACCCTAGTAGTCCCCTTAGGTGGCCGAAACTGATCTCTGGTGATCCTTATGATACAGCATGTCTCCAACATTGCAGAGGTGTCTATCCCTCCTATCCTTGTCACGTCATTTTTTCATCCTTCCTATTGCATCATATATGGTGCATCCATTGCTACACCTCCAAGTGACATGTTGATGACTTTGCTTCTTGTCATCTATGTTGATTTGGTCCCTCTTCTTCCAATATCGCTATTTGTAGCCTTTCTACTAATTCGTGCATCTCCAACGAGCATTGAGGTTTACAGCGACATGTCTCAAGAGTCATCATCAAACTCGTGCTATAGAAGTCTTGCCAATGAGCTTTAGCCTCATGCTGACGGCTTCTGGTTGCGATGCAAAATAACTTGCAGCAATGCTTTTCAATCTTGACAACAGAATGGTTTCCACCAATCTAATGCTGCTCCGCACGTGGAAAACAATGAATGATGGCAGGTCATTTTCCTTCTCATGGACTAAGCAGATATATGCGCTCTATCCTCGCAACTTTCGAAGCTTTCATAAGCCATGCTTGATACCCATCTTACGCAATAGAACCCCCTGCAATTTCAAAATCTTGATGCATCAATGTGAACCTCAAATGGTTTCTCAAAATCATATAGCCTCAGTACAGTCGTTGTCTGTCCTTCCTTACTTCATATCTTCAGAAAGCCTCACGACAGCTGTCTTTTGTCCCTAATTCCATCGCTGTCATTCCTTCTTCAAAAAGGTTTGTCTGCGATCAGTGCAGGTTTACTCTTGGATATACCATTCTACGAAACTTTGTGTAGGTGAGTTGGTCATCCCCAAGAAAAATCTCAATATCATGGACATTCTTCGATTCACCCAATCCTCCTGTTCTTGATTCTACTCGGCTCAATCCGTATATAACCGTGGCCTTGTCCAACAATATGGCCAAGGAACAAAATCTTGGTGTGGGCATACATACACTTGGAATTCTTCAAATACGGCTAGTATTTCCTTGATTAACCGAAGACCAATGCTAAATTCTTCTTATGATCCTCCATATTATCACTAAAAATTACAATGTCATCCAAGTACACCACCACAAACGTGTCAAGGTATGGACGAAGTACATTGTTCATCAACATGCAAAATGTGGCTAGAGCATTGCACAACCCAAATGTCATGACTAGGAACTCAAAGCTTCCATATCTTGTCACAATCGCAGTCTTCCTCTTGTCTCCTTCAGCTATCCGCACCTGATAATACCCCTATCTCAAGTCCAACTTGGAAAACACTCGAGCTTTCGCAAGCTTGTCGAAACAATCCGCTACTAGTGGTAGAGGATATTTGTTCTTTATCGTTTGCTTATTCAATGCAAGATAATCACAACACATTCACAACTCTTTCGTATCCTTCTTTCGTTGGAACAATACTGGAGCACCATAAGGGGACCTTGAAGGTCGAATGCAACCTTCTTTGGATAAGTCCTTCAGTTGCCTCTTCGACTCTTCCAATTCTGGCCCCGACAGTTGATAGGGAGCTTTGGCTGGAGGTTCCTTCCCCAGCTCTAGCTTAATGGAATGGTCCACTACACAACTTGGTGGTAGTACTTTCAGAATCTCATGAGGCATAATATCTTAATAACACTTCAGTACATCAAAAATCTTAGTAGGATTAAGCGTCCCCACTCCATCATCAGTCTCGAATCCATGCATAACTATTGAAAATGTCTCGATCTTTGGGTCCTTCATAGCTTTACTCATACTTAGTGCAGAAACCTGTTGCACAATCACTTCCCTACGCTACCCATGAGTAGGTAAAGTCTACCATCGTGAGTCCTTCCATAATGCTATCTCACTATTGGAAGGCATAAAAACTGCTTTGTTACCCTTCAAAAATTCCTGCCCCAATATCATGTCAAATTCACTGAGTCTCCATCATAGCGAAGTCCAGACAACCCTGCCAATCACCAATACAAATCGGCACTTCGTTTGCCAAACCCGACACTTTAGTCCTGGATTTAACTGCCTTCACTTCCACATCAATGGGAAGAAGTTGCAGCCCAAATTCCTTCACTACATTTGTTGCCATAAAATTATGTGCTTTGTGTCCCACAATGCTTGCATATTCTTGGCTAGAAGCTCTAGGTCAAGAAACCCCAAACTATGCAACCAGTTTTATAAGAAACTTGAACTACATACATACCCGGTTACTACAACATTTATTGCTGGCTCTGATACCATTTTTCACACCCCCATACTTTGTTCCCTCGTTGGCAGGCCGTGCAACACCTACTAAACGATTATTTTTCTCTTTCACCATTTTCTGAACTATGCCTTTCCAATTTTCAAGTGTTAATGTTCACTTTATTATAACATGTTTTATGTGGAATTTAAAACATCTTTAGCAATAATAATGTGCACATAACTATTATAGAGAAATTGAAAATTTATAAATATCATGTATAAAATTGGCTCGATGCTTTTATACAGGTCGAGCACCCTGTTCTTACATAAAACATAATTTTGCATGACTCAACCCGTCGCATGTTCAGCGCGTTGTCAGGGAGTCACACAACTGGACCCATGCTGTTAACCGCGTTCAACCTCTGCCGTGACCATCGTGGAGTTTGGTCACACGACTGCGCCTACAGTCATGACTACAACTCGGTCATAGGTCAGTCACTCGACTCGACCACAAACATACCACAAAGTATCACCGTGACCCGTGCCCTACACATATGCAAATGCACGCCGAACTAACCCACCATCGCTGCACGAATGTGACCAGCGCCCTGCACGCATTTCGCTAACCCAAGCTGACCCGCTAACGCTTAGACCTATGTTGGCCCAACTTGTGGGCTCATCCTTGACCACACCTCGCAATTCTACAGTTGCGGTGGTGTTTTTGGTTGGATGATCTCATGCCTTTGTTGTTTCATTTGTCACTGTATTTATACCACGACTCCACTATATCATGAGGGAATTGGATGGCTCTCGGTGGACAGGCATTCATTTGTAAAGTTGGCCTTGGCGTTGTCATGACCGCGTCCCGACTATGATGCGGCTTGATAGTCGCCATGATCACAATGTTACATGCCCACGTTTATAAAGCGACGAAACGATCATAACGTCGCAAGCTGCCCAATACGACCCAAAGGCACCCGTGGCCGTGGTGCGCACCTGTCCACCGTATTACCTATGTGCGCCCGTGTGGGGTGCCCAACTCGCCCAAGTCAAGTAGCGCTGACTCATGAGCCTGAAATCTACTAAGGTAGAGGAGCGTGACCTACCATGCTTAAGGTCTGCCTCATGCTCATGAATCCTTTGATTAATGGAACGACGAGTTTCACCCATGTATGGAGCCCCACAAGAGCAAGGACTTGAAAGGCAAGGAAACATTATGTTTCTTAAGGATCCTAGTGATCTTATCAGTAGTCCCTTGAATAAATGGGAGGCAAACCTTAGATAACCAAATTAGATATTAATTCTAATTTCACTTTCAACTAATTTGTTGTTTTTAATATATATAGTTAACCATTATTTCATTAGTATTATATTTAGTTTACCAAAATTCTATTATTTTATTATTAATTATATGATCTTTCTTTCCTCATTAAATTCATTAATTTTAATTATTTTGACTATTTTTATTTATTTCAATTTAATCTCAACTTTATAAAATTAATTTATATTATTATTAATTAGCATACTTATTCTCTTTACACTCACTAGTCATATTATTTCTCTGTATATTTTTTATTTAGCATTCTTTGAAACTTTATTTTGAGTGTTTTGTCCCTAAAAATGGATGAAGTGTCTACTCACAACATGGGACATAGTATTCCGGGAAAATTCCTCAATATCTACCACAAAAAAAATGTTTATTTAATGTTTTTGGTGATAGAAGAATCCCAATGCCCTTTTGGTCACTTCTTCGTCCTTACGATTGTCAGTTATTCAATTTAAATCTAGTTCTTGCTTTTTTTTGGAATTGAGGAATTTAATAATTTCCAATGCCTCTTCAGGTTTTGTCCCCAACTCTTCTTTGGTCCTTTGTATTTCTTCTCTTGCTGCTTTCAGTAAATCCTTCTATTCATAAATCACCTGTATTGATGGCCAAGTATCATTGACTGATTCAATGATATTAGTGCATAATTGATTTTTAACATGTGCCATGTAGGTTCTTTCAAAGTCAACTACGACAACTTGTAATTGTTCACTCAACCTTTTAGCCTTTTTCTCTTCAATCTTGGCATTAATACGTACAAACTTTTTGGCATCCTCTAAGATTTTTAATATGTTTATCTCATTGGTTTGTATGGTTATGTCATACATTGCTTTTACCAAATCTTGGCTTCATCTTATTATTTGGAGTATTGAAGTGGAATATTCGGCGAAGTGGTTGATGAGGTCAACGATGTATGTGGAACCTTTGGAGCTAATTCTTTTGCTAGAGTAGATGGAACTGTTGTTGTAACCATAGGAATTACAGTAGGAGGGACTTCCTGTGCTTTGGAAGCTTTTTTTTCTTGGACCAATTTGTTCATCTCAATCTCCATCTTTTTAATCTGGGCTGTCAGCTGCAATATGAGACTCATCATCTCATCCTTTTCATTTAATTCCTGTAAAAATCCTTGGCCTATGGATGCTTTGTAGGAGGAAATTTCAACTGTTTTTAGTTTAGCAATATCGGGAATTCTTTGATCTCATGGCTCCTCTGCAACTTGCATTGTCAAGTTCATAACCCACCTCAATCACTAACTCCTCGAGGATTTGATTCTGCTATCCTTAGCATATGATGAAAGCTTTCTCAACTTTAAGCTAATCTCTCACATTTATCAAAAAAGTGTTAAGACTTTTGAGCACTCACTTTTTTTCTTGAGATATTATGGAATAAAAGCATCTCTAAACACATTTTATGGAATTATATTTGGTCCGGGGGATGAATATCTTGAGCGGAACTTCAAAATCAACCTTTTTGTAATCGAATCTTTGTTGTAGGAGTTAGCCTTGTGGGTTGATGGGTATCATCAAAATTTGTTTTTTTTTGTAATCAAAGGGTAGAAAGTAGCATTTTGTATCAGTCTTGCTTCAAGTATTGAGAATAGATTTCATTTTTTATTTCCTCATTCTTAGCCTTAATTTCTTTATACCTTTCCTTAATGTCCATATCTTTGTCCTCTGTCTACTTTGATGATGACACTTTTACACTATGTTGTTTCTGGATCAACTGTGTATTGGAAGTGTTAGGTTGCTGCTCATTTTCAATCATTGTAGGAGGCACAGTGTCTTTATCTGGAATCTTTGTATCTATAACCTCAATTGTTTCTTTATGTTTATCTGCTGGATTAATCTTTGGCTTCTTGCTATACCTGAATTTGAATTTTGATTATGTGGTAGTTTCAGCAGTGTATGACCCTTCTTCCCTATTTATTTTCATGCTTCTGTCTTCCTGAGCTGGAGTCTTCAAAATGTGACTAGTATCACTTTGCTTATCAGCTTCTACCAGTGTGTTTTCTAACCATTCAGATTGGTTAGAAATTTTCTCAATTTCAGTCTACTTTTCATGAATGTAGAGAGTTAACTTACACTTCACTCTCATTTTTCTGATTATACCATAAGGATCATAGTGCTAAAGGAAAATTTTGCTGAATTTTTACTCTAACAACTGTTTTTCTACCTCTACAAATGCTTCTCTGTTATTACATATAAAGGGACCCACTTCGTTCTTCAGTTTAAAATGGGTTTTCTTCTTAGCAACCAATAAATTTACAGAATCCAAGTTCAAAATATCTCTTATATACTCTAAATAAAACAATCTCATAGGTAAATACTTTTGCAATTTGTAAGGAATGAGGGTTGTCCCATAAAATCTGACTTCAGTGTGATTTTGGTATAAATACCAATCACTTGTCCTTCTCTGTTCAGATAAATGTAAAACTTTCTTGATTTCATCATTGATCCTAGGTTACACACTATTTTTAAGTAGATTTACCAATGGATGGATAAAACAATTTGTAAAGTTTGCACAAGAAAACTCAGATGACTCCTTTCTAATTAAGGAAGTCCATAATATAAAAGACTATGGATTTCCTTCCACATCCATCTTCTGAAGAGTTATGGGGAACTTTTCAGACTGAAAATAGAGAAACATATGGAAAATAAATGAATTATATCTAAAGACACCTTCAGTAGGTAATTTGACAAGTTGTTCATGTATGCTGTCAGCAATGTACTGGGAAAAATTGTAAATAACTACAGGGGATTGACCATGTATAAAAATGGATAGGAAACCAAGTATTGATGCATTAGTATGCTCATCTGTGAAATATCCAAATATAAAAGACAACATGGAAAAAATGTGTCTTTTTCCTTCTGGAAATTTGGAAGAGGAGTATGGAGGGTTGATCTTGGGGATTTCCGCATAAAAGGGCATGAATGTTTGGAAAATTTGGAATCTCTTGGGAAAATCCAACTCCGAATATAACTTTGTGAGAGTTTCACTGGACAAAGGGACTGCATTAAGCTTAGACTGGAATTGAAGCATTTGGTTTATATATTCAGCTGTTATGGTAAACAATACTTCTTTTTCAGAATTGACAATAGCTCTCTAATTTGGAGAATAATGAGATTGGCATAATCTAATGGCTTATGGGCATTGATGGGTGTGAGGAACAACATACTTGGGAAAATTTGACTCCCAAATAGGCACATCATTTACTTGGTCCAAGGATTTCTCTTAGCTCCAGCAGTGGAGCTCAAGAAGATTAAATTCAATTACAGGATCTGTGATTTTGAAGTCTACATTTGCCAAGGGAGTATGTTCTACATCTACAACAAGAGGTTGTAGAGGGTTGATTACAATTGTTATTTTGGATGCCATTGATAGGTTTAATTTATTAATTTTAAACACTCTTAGCCTTTAAAACTCTGTTTTTAGGTCTCTGACACGCTTCTGTAAGATTAAACTATTTATAGAAGGACTTTTAAATATAACATAGGCTTTATCTTGTACTACAAAGAAGGTTACTACTAATCACTCTAACTAAAATTAGCAATTATGTATTAAAAAGTGCAATTTTCTTGACCTTATAGCTTTAACAGAAGATTTCAAGGGTTATCAGTGAAATTTATGTAATAGAACAATCTTAAAACATCAAATTTTCAGAAATAAGGCTTCTAAGTAATGTGGAAAAAGCTTTGGATGTATCAGAAGGTTTTTTAGGTCAGCAGATGGCAAAACTCACTTTCAAATTTGTTCTAAAATAGGTCACAACTTCCAGAAACTAAAAATACTCAGGGTTTGTGTCTATCTGAGGAATTTATGAAAGAAAGGGGCATTCTTTTAAGGTATACAGGCTTATAAGGCTTCAAGTAACAATATATTTCTTTTAGATTTGATGGATAGATCTCTTTCTGAAGAATACCTAGAAATTCATTGTGGAAAAGGGTTTGCTGGGTTTTGAAAGTTTTCAAAAGCTATTGTGGTCTTTATATGAGGTCTGGAGGATTATCAATGATTGTAGCAACTGATTCTACTGATTTCTGTTAGTTTTTGAGGCAAAACAGAGGCGAAAGCGTGATTTTATTGTTCTGGAGAGGTTTTAAGAGTAGAAAACGGTAACAGAAGCTTGAAATGAATGCATTTTGGGTGTTTATAAATAGTTTTAGTGAACAATAATCACGTTAAACACAGATCATTTCAAATCATGGTGTTTTAGGTGCGGAGGAGGATATTACCGCCAGTGGTTTTCGCAATGTCAAAAGGTGGTAAATGGTTTTTGTTGAATCGATGCGATCCAACAATCAAATGACGCGTGGAGGAGAGATAAAGGTTAAAAACAAATTTTATCGCAAATTTCATTTTGGTTATTGATCTCGTAATTAAATTTGTGATGGGAGATTTGCACCGTTGGATCTGACGAAATGGAGTGAATGGTCGAGATTTAATGATGGAGTTGTAGGGTAATGGGCATGGGACCTAGGATTAGTTATGCAATGGGAGTAGTAAATGTATTAAAATGTAATGTTTTAACACATAGTTTAAATATTGAATATGATAGGCGGGTAAGGTTTATATATAACAAATAAAATGGATATATGTGTAATGTAAAAATTGGGCGGGTTAATATAAAAGGGATAGTTTAAACCTATGGGGAGCGGGGAAAATATCACGTGGGGAAAATATACCATAGGTTAAAAGTAAAATATGGGTTAGATTTATTAATATAAAATGAATTCTGAAGGGTATTTTGGGGAGTTAATACATTATATTAGTGCGTTAATAATGAAATGTATGAGTGGGAATGAAAAAATATACCAAGTATAGTGTTAAAACATGATTGTAGACAATATTTTCATAGTAGTGGCCCAATATTAACATTTTAACACTTATACTTAGGATAAAAGCATTTCTTTTGGGGTTTTTGGGTATTTTTGAATGAAATGAGAATTAGTTAAAGGGGTTTTTACTTTTTCTAAGTAAAAATGTATTTTAAACTTAGGAAAAGGGGATTTTGTAGGATAAAATGAGTAATATAAAGGGATAAAAAGATTTAGGATGAAAATGTCGGAAATTTAAATACCTTGGTGCCAATTAGTCATTAAGACGTGGGTCCAGTCCCACCAAAAGTCATAGAAATGCCCTGAGTCTTTATAAATGAAGGGTATAGTACTTGAACACATTGTGGGGAGGAAAATTAGTAATTTTCCAAATGATGTTTATCCATGCCTTGTGAAACTGCTTTCTTCCTACCCATATGCTACCTTAACATTTTTTTTTTCATTTTTCTTGGGTGCATTTGAGCTTGCAAACCCTTGTTCGTTTTTCTATTAAAACATCAAACTAACTAATTTCTATCCTTATTTCTTTCAAGGGATCAGATTAAGTTGTTGAGCTCCTTTTTTATTCTCTACATAACTACTGATCAACCAAGATTAAACTGTTTGGCAAGATATTTATTCTCTATCTATTAGCATGAAATTTAAAGCATGAAAAATTCAAGATTAATATATTTAACTCATTATGGATTATGGCATTTTGAACAAGCTGCACATAATCATTTATTTTGTAGTAAAGCTGCTAATTCCATGAAGCTGCAAAATTTCAGGGGTGTCGGAAATGAAGATACTAAGCAATTCTGGTTCGTCCCAGAAGTTGTGTGGACAACGCAGCAAGTCAATAATGATGATGTTAAGAAATCACATCTTTCTATTGCATTTCACGAACACGCATTGGATGGGTACATGAGGTATGTAGCAACAAACCTAATGCAACGATCAATGAGCTTAAATCTGCATTGAAGGAGTAGTTCAAAAAGCCAAAATCATATGCTCGATGCGTTACTGAATTAAAGGAAATTCACCAAGAAGTAAATGAATCTGTATGGAAGTCAGATCAACAGTTTAAGTGCACCATCAGAGATGAAGGATTTAATATTGATGGTACGCAGCATAAATAATGGGTCATTGCAATGTTGTTGCCACATCTGCGCCAAACTTTATCCCAACAGAAGATTGTGACACAAGCTGAAGTTGTGGAGATCGAAATGAAATTAGAGGCCTCACCTGTGCAAGCTATGTAGGTTGAGGCTCAACAAATCTAGAGCCAGTTAGTTGCCTTACACTTGTAAATACAAATTTTGTGGAAGGAAAAGAAAATGATATGTGTGCAGAAGTATGGTGTGTGCGCTGCAAAGCCAAAGGGCAGCACAAGGATCAATGTCCTGTATATGTTAACTATCTAGCGATTAGAGGACCAAGTCCAATTAAGAATGTGACAGGGCCTAATGAGAACCCCACACTATGGTGCACTATCTATCAAGTGACGAGACAACACACATCATACTTCTGTCCTAGGATTGGTAAATATGTTCCGCATGTCAAACAGTTATATTGCACATTTTTTTGATCTGTGGAACATGATGAAAAGTGTATAAATTTAATACAAAATACATGTATGCCCTAGATTATCCTGATCTAACAATATGATACTGTTAAATATAGAATCACTTCTACAAATATTTGTGGAATTTAAAACACAAACGCCAATCACAATATCATGAAGAAAGATCAATAAAAAATAACACAGATAATTTACCAGGGAAAGCTTATAGCTAAAAACCCCACTATATTATTTTATGTACTATATCATGGATCATGAAAAAATTAAATACAAAGCTATAATACAAGAGCTCTCAATACATGAGCTAACTGTCTCACAATGTCATACAAAAATTGGCAAGCTCCTTAGCCAATTTACTGTCTCCAGATAGCCTGCCTCCACTGTGCAATCCTAGCTGATAGCAATCCCTGAATGAGCGCAATCTTGCCTGCCTTGACTGTGCAATCCTCATGGGAACATCCAATGTGTGTGTGGTTGCATGTGTGTAATTAGATAATGTCAAAACTGATAGTTTACTTCCCTTTCACTCAACTGGGTCTTCACTGGATCTGACATGCATGCAGTTAATAATAGTAAATCTTCAGTTGCATGTGAGACCACTAATTGTGAATTAATTACTTGATCTCTCACTAGTGTATCTTCAATTACAACTAGCACAACTGAGTTTAACTCACTTAACTGAGTTAAAATACTTTACAACTTGCATAACTGCACTTCCAACTCTGTTACAACTTCGAATCACTCAGTTACAACTAAGTCAACCTGCATGTCCCACTAACCAACCACTTAACTCAAAATTCCTTTAGCTAATTGATTTTCTAGTTGAGTTAACTATTTCCAAGTGTTCATTGAGAATAGAATATAGTTTATTGTCCAACTAAGATTAAGGGATAATAATAGTATACATGCATCTATAAATAGAATTTTCACATACATCTATAAATAGACATACACCTAAAAATAGCGTGAGCTCCATCCTAGTGTAGGTGCTTCATTTTCACTAGGATATTCTTGTTGAATCTCAACAAAAAGAACTATCACAGATTTGATTTAATGGTTGAACATGTTGCTTCCTATAGAATGCAGGTTGAAGGTTGAGGGTCAGATTCACCTGCATCACCGTCTAGGCACGGTGGATTTCAGGGTAGATAATGAGGAAGAGGAGGAGGATTTGGTCGCGGAAGAGGCCAATTCATTTGTTACAACTGCGAGGACGTTGGCTAACCTACATTTATGGAGGAGATTATGCCAAATTTGGAGTTTTTTTAGCCGCTTATGAAGCTGAACCAATAAACATAAGGTCGTTTCAGCTGCGCCATCTCTATAAATATGGCATGAAGGACTGCATTAGTTCCCTTTTCTTTCTGACTGATTTGTGCATATTTCTTTCGTTGATATTGTTTCTATTAACTGAGTTTATATTTGAACACTTTGAGACACTCCAAGAGACCCTGCGCAACCAAGGGTTAGGCCACTTGATCCCTAGCACCATGACTGCTACTCTGACTACCTCTGCTACGTCTGAAGCTGTTGAGAACCCACAACCACAAAATCAAAAGAAGGGACAAACATCTGGACTCGAAAATCTCCATGCAAGCAAACTCCTAAGCAGAAGCCCTCACGCGTAGACCGTCAAAAGCGACCAATGGCAGAAGAGCCAGAGGTCATTGTCAAAGAGGATATTGTGGAGGAAGTAGACCCAATTTTGCGGCTACCCAAGTACATGACGCTGCGCAAACCAATAGTTGAAGTGACCAGGACTTGGATAAGGTCAAGTCACACATCAACACACCATTTCTCCCAGAGTGTGCCATTTTAAGGTGAATTTTTTTTCCAAATTACCTGTAATAAAGTTGGAGGATTGGGACCTGGCTAACCACCCCAAATTTCCAGAGTTGGCACCATATGAATACTTGGAGCAGGTGCCCTATGAAGAAGCAGTAATTAAATTTCAACCAATGTGATAGGCACTAGGGTTACAGCAGTATGGGCTTTTGAATCTCTTGACAGTTCTGCATTTCGGGCACAAAAACATTAATGATATTTGTTTGCACCAGTTGCTAGCCATGTTGCATGAAAATTGCCTATGGTTGGGAGAGCCCATTCCTATTAATGACATGTTGATCAATCGCATAACCAACCTACCTTACCAAAGAGAAGACCTGGAAAAGGCCTTTGGAGGAAGAGGACAAGAGAAAAAGGTCACAAATGATGTTAAGAAGAAGTTTGGGGTAAATAGAAATACTTCGGGATTTGTAGTTAGAGAAATAAATGACCCTGCGGTCCACATTGTCATTCATTGCTCTTCTTTAGTCAGTACATTGCAACGGGTCATGCATTCAAATATTCTTGCATCTTGCCTCTCGTCCAGAATTAGTGCATACTCTGCAATTACATCCACCTCTGCATCCGAAGGAAATTTGTGGAGTTGAACGTAGTGCTCCATTTCATGCCCCAATTCTATTCGTGGAATAGCACTTTTATGTCAAACCACTATTGGGTATAGGGGTTGTGTTCTTGATGTTAGGGTTTTATATGGTGTCAAAGGTTTTAATACCATTTAGGAAACAGAGAGACGACAAGCGCACGACCCCTATACCCGGCAGTGGTTTTGACATAAAAGTGTTAAAACCAGAGATACTGTGAGGCACGAAGATAGACACCTGTTCAACTCCACAAATTTCTGTCAGATGTAGAGGTGGATGTAATTGCAGAGTATGCAGTAATCCTGGATGAGAGAGAGATGCAGCAAAATTTGAACACATGCACTAGTGTAACATGAAATGTTGACAAGAGAAGAGCAGTGGAAAGAAAATTAACTTGCTGCGGGTCTGTTGTGAGTTTCATTATGAGAACATACAAACATTTAGAATACACATAATTTGGAAAATGCATTCAGAATATTACATGGATACACATATTTAGGAAAATTCATTTGGGAAACATATTTAGACCTTTCAAGTTTCAACACAAGACACAGATGAAAAATTATGTCTAATGTTGGGGAAACATATTTAGACCTTTCAAGTTTCAACACAGAACACAGATGAAAAGATGTGTGTAATGTTTGCGAAGCAATCGTGAGGGTTGTTGATGTCATTGGCTTCACATTGTTTGACATTATTGGAGAAAATGTGAAGGGATTTCACGTGATGATAACATTAATTCTCCTTTTCTAGCTTTGTTTTTCTTCATACTCATAGTTATATGAAAATGTTAGGATCAAAAAACATGGAGAGAGAAGTTGTTTTGTCTAAAGATATTATTGCTTGATCTCATTAGTTAGACAATTTAACATAGAATTTTTTGGACTATAAATAGACTACATCAATGATAAATATCATGGGAAAAACCATGAGTTCCCATAAACCTGGAGCCTAAAACCACTAGTAACTTGACCGATCAAATTTACCTAATCCACCCTAACAATCCATAATTTTTTGGACTATAAATAGACTACATCAATGATAAATACCATGGGAAAACCATAGGTTCCCATAAATCTCGAGCCTAAAACAACCAGTTATTTGACCAATCAAATTTACCTAATCCACCCTAACAATCCTCGACTGCTACTGAAAATTAACCTGATCCCAATATATATATGTAAACTTAATTCTGAATTTAAATTATTAATTAATTTCCTTCAACCTTCTTTATTTTACTCTTCCCTTAATTCTAATTTAAATTTATTATACACTTCTTTAATCCTATATTTGAATTTGAATTTATATTGAATACCATTTAATACATTCATTATAACCAAAATCTATAATATCATTATTTTAATATGTTAATGCAAATAATTCACTTTTTCTCTTTAATATTATTATTAATGGGATCATAATCTATTATTTTATTATTTTACACTCATTATTTAAATTAATCCTTCTTTCCATTTTACAATTTTGTAATATATTTTATTTTCTTAAATTATTATTTTTTATTGTAATTCAAATTTAATTGGTTAAATATATTATTTTCAATATTATATTTTTTCTAATTAACTCTCATTTATTTGTAAAAAACAATTTTTTTGTTATCATCACATATAATCATATATTGTTGAGACTTTTAGAACCAACCAGTATAGTAAAATGAGATCAAGAGACAGGTTTAAAAAGATGGAAAAATGATCCAACTAGCTGTTAAGGAATAACAACTAGTTTAACTTGGAGAGGAAACATATATAAATGAAATAATTTATTAAATCATTTTATTATTATATTATATTTAATTTAGCTTAATTAATTAATAATTATAATATATTTTATTATTATATTGTAGACATAATTAGGGTTCAAGAAGTTATTGTTAATTATTATATGAATACAATTTTGATCATTAAAGTATATCTTTATTAAAAAAAAAAAAAACTATTGGTCAAAGGTGATTAAGAATAATAATAATATCCAATTAGAAGGAAATATATATAAAAAAGTATCTAACAAAATGACTTTATAATCAGATTTATAATATAATATTAAATTATTTCATTATTATATCAAATTCAATTCGGTTTATTAGTTAATAAATATAATGTGTTTTATTATTATATTTTTATTTTATTTAAAAGATATTCCTTAAAACAGTAATAATGGGAAGTTAGGGTTAATATATTTATTCTTAATATTATATACTATAATTATATTTTCATTAATTTAATTTAATATTATTAATTTAATTTATTAAAAAGTTAAGGTCGAAGGAGCTTTGAAATGATGATGATGATGATGGTGGTTAATGTCCACTGAGACCAATCTTTGGTCTATCAGACCTAACGAAAAGAGCTATTTAATTTGATTTAAGATTTTATTCCTATGCTCAAAAATCTTGGAGAGAAGCCTCTCAAGCTCACTATAATTTTGACATCTCAAAAGGCTAGGAAGGTCTATATTGCAAAAAATATTATGAATTTGAGCTCTAATGTGGTTGTACGTGGGGCACTCTAAGATGAAGTGGTTTTCATCCTCGATGTTCATATTCTCACAAAGATGACATGTTATTTCCATCCGTGGTGTTTTAGGAGCTATCCAACGACCTGTTTCACTATGGACCTCATGAGAGTTCATTCTAATCTTGGCTATATTAATTTTTTTCTTTGAGCTAGTTAAAACAGAGAGACACTTTTGATCTTCTAAGGTGGGGTTGATGACCTCCTTATAATACCTTAATTTTCTTTTAGCTACTAGATCTTTCTTAAACCACATTTTTTCTTTGAACTTAGAAGTAATAATTTTTTTAATGTTATTGATGTTTTGCAATTAATTTTAAGGTTATACGTTATAAAACGCTTATCGAATTGCTCAATATTTCTCCAGGATTCTCTAGAGATACTGCAACCCCAAACCTCACATCCATATAAGATAACAGGAGTGACTAAAGTTTCAAAGAGGAACTTCTTTCTATCCCACATTACGAGGTTTGTCGTTTTACAATTAATTTTAAGACCAAAATAAGCTTTCCACCCCCATTATATATATATATATATATATATATATATATATATATATATGGAAATCAAAAAAGAGAAAAGAGGGGAGGGGTGCTAAAGCCAAACATCAACTAAGGATGAAGGGTTGGGGTCCAACATCTATTAACACTCCATCCATCATCTCTATTAATGTTAAGAGGCATTTTCTCGATTTCTAATGCTTCCCTTAACTTACGGTGATGAAAATGGTCAATCCTAGCAATAAACTTAGCTTCTTCGACGTAAATGTGATGCTTCATATTTTCCGTGTGCTCTGTTGTCACGCCTCCATAATTCGTTCCCTCGTTGGCGGGCTGTGTGGTACCGGCTAAACAACTATTTTTCTTTTTCGTCATTTTCCAAACTACGCCTTTCCAATGTTCAAGTGTTAATGTTCACTTTATTATAACATGTTTTATGTGGAATTTAAAACATCTTCAGCAATAAGAATGTGCACATAACCATTATAGAGAAATCACGATTTTATAAATATCATGTATAAAATTGGCTCGTTGTTTTTATACAGGTCGAGCACCCTGTTCTAACATAAAACATAATTTTGCATGACTCGACCCGTCGCACGTTTAACGCGCTGTCGGGGAGTCACACGACTCGATCCGCACTGCTGAACACGTTCAGCCTCTGTCGTGACCATTGTGGAGATGCATATTGGAATACCCTTGTACAAAATTTTGTTGGTCGTTGGTCATCCCCAAGAAAACTCTCATATCATGGACATTCTTCGGTTCTACCCAATCCTCTATTGCCTTGACTCTGCTCAGCTCCATCCGTATGTGGCCTTGTCCAATAATGTGGCCAAGGAACGAAATATAGGTCTAGGAAAACACACTTTGACTTCTTCAAATACAGTTGATGTTCCTTCAGTGCTTCGAAGACTAATTCCAAATGCTTCTTATGATCCTCCATGTTATCATTGAAAATTACAATGTCATCTAAGTATACCACCACAAAGGTGTCAAGGTCTGGACGAAGTACATCATTCATCAACATGCAGAATGTGGCTGGAGCGTTGCACAACCCGAATGGCATGACTAGGAACTCAAAGCTTCCATATCTCGTCACACTCGCGGTCTTCCTCTCGTCTCCTTTAGCTATCTACAACTGATAATACCTGTGTCTCAAGTCTAGCTTGGAAAACACTCGGGCTTTCGCAAGCTTTTTGAAACAATCCGCTGCTAGAGGTAGATGATATATGTTCTTTATGGTTTGCTTATCCAATGCACGATAATCACAACACATCCGCAACTCGTTCATATCCTTCTTCCATTGGAAAAATACTAGAGCACCATAATGGGACCTTGAAGGTCGAATGAAACCTGCTTCGGATAAGTCCTTCAGCCGCCTCTTCAACTCTTCCAATTCCAACCCTGACAGTCGATAGGGAGCTTTGTATGGTGGTTCCTTCCCCGGCTCTAGATCAATGGAATGGTCCACTGCATGTCTTGGTGGTAGTACTTTCGGAATCTCATCAGGCATAAGATCTGCATAATGCTTCATTACATTAGAAATCTCAGTAGGAATAGGCGTCCCCACTCCATCATTAGTATCGACTCCATGAAGAACAGTTGAAAATATCTCGATCCTTGGGTTCTCCATAGCTTTACTCATACTTAGTGCAGAAACATGCTGCATAGTCACTTCCATATGCTGTGCATGAGTAGGTAAATTCCACCATCGTGAGTCCTTCCATAATGTTATCTCACTGTTGGAAGGCATAACAACTGCTTTGTTACCCTTCAAAAATTCCTGCCCCAATATCATGTCAAATTCGTTCATGTCCATCCTAGTGAAGTACAGACAACCCTGACAATCACCAATACGAATCGACACTTCGTTTGCCAAACCCAATACTTTAGTCCTGGAGTTCAGTGCCTTCACTTCCACATCAATGGGAAGAAGTTGCAGCCCAACTTCCTTCGCTACATTTGTCGCCATAAAACTATGTGTGGCACCTGTGTCCACCAATGCTTGCATATTCTTGCCTAGAAGCTTTAGATCAAGAAACCCCAAGCTATGCAACCAAGTTTTATAAGAAACTTCAGGCTACATATATACCTGATTACTGCAACATTTCTTGCTGGCTCTGATACCATCTGTCATTCCCCCATACTTCGTTCCCTCGTTGGCGGGGCGTGCAGCACCGGAAAAATGACTATTTTTCTTTTTCGTCATTTTCCGAACTACGCCTTTCCAATTTTCAAGTGTTAATGTTGACTTTATTATAACATGTTTTATGCGGAATTTAAAACGTCTTCAGCAATAAGAATGTGCACATAGCCATTATAGAGAAATTGCAATTTTATAAATATCATGTATAAAATTGGCTCATTTTTTTTATACAGTCCGAGCACCCTCTTCTTACATAAAACATAATTTTGCATTACTATACCCATCGCACGTTCAATGCGCTGTCAGGGAGTCACACAACTCAACCCACGCTACTGAACGTGTTCAGCCTCCGTCATGATCGTCGTGGAGTTCGGTCATGCAACCATGCCGGCATTCGTGACTGCAAATTGATTGTGGGTCGATCACCCAACTCAACCGCAGACCTACTGCACTATGTTGCAAAGTTTCACAGTGACCCGCGCCTTGCACATCCGCAAATGCCCACTGAACTGACCTGCCGTCGTTGCAAGACTGTGACCCACGCCCTGCACGCACTTCGCTGACCCGAGCTAACCCTCTAATGTTCAGACCTATGTTGGCCCGACTTGCGGGCTCATCCTTCGCCACAACTTGCAAGTCTAGAGCTGCGGTGACAATTTTTGTTGGATGATCTGATGCCTTTGTTGTTTCATTCGTCGTTGTATTTATACCACGACTTCGCCTTATCATGAGGGCGTCGGGTGGCTCTCAATGGATTCGAGCCGACACAACAATTGGTTCACATTTTGCAGTTTCATATTTGTAATGTCGGATTTGTAATCGTCGACTATGATGCAACAATAGTCGTGCCCGTCTATAACGTCGCTACCCCGCCACAACGCCAATACGCTATGCCCATCCACAACATCGCATACCAACAGTTATAGTGTGACGAAACACTCATAACGTCGCAAGTTTTCCCGATACGACCCGAAGGTGACTATGGGCGCGCTTGTGGCCGTGGCGCGTGCCCATCCACCGTATTTCCTATGTGCACTCGTGTGGGGTGCCCGACTCGCCCAAGTCAAGGAACGCCGACTCATGGGCCTAACATCTTCTAAGGAAAAGGAGCGTGACCTACCATGCTTAAGGTCTGCCATGTGCTCATGACTCCTTTGATTAATGGAATGACTAGTTTCACCAATGTATGGAGCCCCACAGGATCAAGGAATTAGGTAAACACCTTTACCATCCCTAGGGCTTACTGGGTCTTTAACCGACTTTAAAGAACTCCAAATAGTATGTAGGGACTTGAAAGTCGAGGAAACATTATGTTTCTTAAAGATCCTAGCGCTCTTTTCAGTAGTCCGTTGAATAAACGAGAGGCGAACCCCAGATAACCAAATTAGATATTAATTCTAATTTGACTTTCAACTAATTTATTGTTTAACATATATATTTAACCCTTATTTCATTAATATTATATTTAGTTTAACCAAATTCTATTCTTTTATTATTATTTATGTGATCTTTCTTTCCTCATTAAATTCATTAATATTAATTATTTTGACTATTTTTATTTATTTCAATTTAATCTCAACTTTTTGAAATTAATTTATATTATTATTAATTAGTGTTCTTATTCTCTTTAGACTCACTATTCATATTCTTTCTCTATATATTTTTGATTTTAAAATTCTTTGAAACTTTATTATGAGTTTTTTTGTCCCTAAAAATGGATGAAGTGTCTGCTCAAAACATGGGACATAGTATTCCAGAAAAATTCCTCAATATGTACACAAAAAAATGTTAATTTAATGTTTTTGGTGATAGAAGAAGCCCACGCCCTTTTTGGTCCCTTCTTGGTCCCTTGAGACGCCCGGAAAAATCAAAATTTAAGAACACATTTAATTTACCAATCCAATTGCATAAAATTTCAAGATGTCCGGCATGTACGTGCAACTATAAGGTTATAACCTACTACAATATAATGTCGTCTTTAAACCTTGAGTATTTATACAATGCAAACCTAACCTTGATTATTGTATATGCATCTATAAGGATATAAAATATTAAAATATACTATTTTTGGTCTGTATATTTCTAATCCATACATGTACAACGAATTCAAAAGAAAGAATCAACTCATAATGACTGAGGTTATTATCTGAATCTATAAATGCTACAAAATAACATTAAAGGAACAATGGTGTGGAAGTAAAATACTGCTAAATAAATGAAAACACAACACTTCAGAGGAATTGTGATTTCCCCTCGAATTCTAAAATATATGAACTAATGATTCGATAACTATTGCTGCAAAAATGAAATTTTCATGCTAAGGAATTGAAACACACATGCAACTAAACAAAGAAATGAATAAAGTCCTAGAGAAATAAAGCCATAGCTCACAAGAAGGGACACCATTGAAGCCATAGCTCACAAGAAGGGACACCACTGCCAGTAGCACTGCTAGAGCTGGCCCTTAATAATAATATTATTGGGATGAATCCTCAACTACAAACACTAATTAAAGAGATGCAATCAAGATTCTATGTTGATATGTATTGCATTAATCTTGAACAAGAAATGAAAGAACACAATATGCAGTGTGTCAAATTCTTCTTCTCTCCAAAGATGAACCCAAATGGGTTAGTATCCAAGATATTTAAAAGCATGGGGCTTGGGTTGTTGGGGTTAGGGTTGGGGATTTCAACCAAATCCCAAAGATACCCTACAACTCTCAAACCATATTTTCTCCTAAAACTTCTCTAAATATTCTTTAAAAACAACAAATTCCTATGAAGTGACTAACCAACATAATCTTGGGAATTTCTAATAATTGCATCTGATTTTGATGGGTCCTCTTCTTGTTGGAAATCCTCATTTTTTGGAAACTACACTGCTTTTTCTCTAGATTCTTCAACTCCATAAAAATCCCACCTTACACTTTCATGCTTGAAAATTCAAAGGATTTTCGTAGAAAGGTTCGAAATCTAAAATGCACTTGGCATCCAGATTAATTCCACAATAGAGATTCTAAACTAATTCCACAATCTATTTCCAATAATTTTTCCTTACACGGGGAATTATATAGTAATCATTGAAATAACACAAATGACTTGTTCCTACCACAATGATTTATTAATGCATCACATCAGCATATTTAAATATGGATAGTTCATTCAATATCCCTATAAAAATTGACAATGAAATTGCCAAGAATTTTAAAGGAAACCAAAGGGGTATTATCAGATGATTTAGCCTAGAAAAGGGTGTCTAATAGGTAAATAGGAGCTCGAGTGCTCATTAAAAATTCTGAAACTAATCAACAAAAAAGTACATATCCCGGTCTCATCAATAACGTTAGTCACAATGTCAAACATGTTCTACATTGAATATCCACCAAGTCAAGAATAACCAACAACTAAATTTTTTACACAAACACACACCCCCTCCTCAACTCGCCGTTGAGGTTGACCTCGGGGTCCTAGCAACCAAATAAATGTAGAATCATTGAATTGAGTAAGTAAATATTATCTATCCTAAGATCTCAACTTAGTATGTTTCATTAAATAGAAATCATTCAATACATCAACATGGCTTTACTTTATACACCATTTAATGAATAATTTAACCAGTGTTCCACGGGGACGCGAAAGGTTAGGTGCACACACCCCACACACTTAATTAAAAACATAAAATAGAAATAAAAAAATAAAACAAAACTTTAAAAAATAAAAATAAATAAAACTAAAGAAAACATTTAAAAGTTACCTAGGTTAACTTACCTATTCATTTCCCAAATTTTCTTGCCTGTTGTTGATCTATTATTTCCTTCCGTTAAGATCTTCTTTCCTGCCATCAAGCTCCTCTCTCCTATTGAGCGCTTCTCTCCTGTCAGGATGACCCCATTAGTTGGTGGACCATGCATGGAGATAATGCTCCAAAGATCCAACACAAATTTTTATTCACTTATTGTCTGAGATTGCTAGTTCCTCTGCATCAAAGAGGAATTGGTCCAATTATAGCTTCATCCATTATATCAAGAGGAATATACTTTCCTCTAGGAGAGCAAAGAAGCTACTTGCAGTGCACATTTCTCTACATATTTCACATAGGAAGACACTGGAGTACCAGAGGTAACCAAGAACATGATGGGATGTGGATCCAGAGGATAGTGCACAGATAGATGATGAGGATGGACTAGATGAGCTACAACATGGTTTGGTTGGAGTTCCATTGGTTACTCACGAGAGCGACTTTGACTCAGATAGCAACATTCCCATTGATGGTCCTGGTGATTTTATGCAACAAAGGGATGTAGAGGAGCAATCATTGAGATTGAGTCGTTGATGTTGATTTTACTTTCAGTGTTCATTATCCATTTTTACTTTTCAGTTTTAACTTTTGTGTTGTGACACTAGATATTGATGACCTCAAACTAATTCTTGACTCCTCACTCTTAACTATTTTTGAGTTTGAGACTTTGAGTTATATAAATATTGAATCTAGTAATTTACTATTTTAGTGTTCAAACTTCAGTATCTAGTATATAGTATATAGTTATACTAAACACTAGTTTGTTTTTCTTTCAATTTAGATTCTAGAATGATGAATGATGAATTTAATTGTTAAATCAATTGCTAAGATTAAATTTTGACTTGATCTGGATATTCTAGAACATTCACACCCATATTCTATTAATTAACTTTCATTATTTTATTTTCCTAATTTTAGGCTTAGGTTCCCTTTAAAAATAATTAATTATTTTAATAGAATACAATCCGAGTGGAATTTGACCAAACAATTTCTGGGTTATTTGGGATACATGTGTCTAAGCCTCCCTGAAAATTTTGAGACTTAGAGCAAATTTGATGCTACCCCAAAATTAACACTCCCACTTAGCGAGGAATGTGCTCTAGCAATACACCCTCTAAGTACTGCTATGATCCTATAGCATCTCCCTTTGCGTTGTTGATGACTGACATTTTTTCCCATTAACCCTACACAAATGTTGCATATGTATTGTTTCTGACACTGCCACTGTCAACACTGCATCCGTACTGCAATTCTCTCTAAATTCTACATCCATGTTGTTGATGACTCCGCCATTGCACTGCATCATAGTTGCTTACTGCCACTGAAAAAACATCCAAAATTGGACAATTATGATGCATCTCAGTGATGAAGATCTGATTTTTGCTAGCCTCTGGGTTGTCCCTATGAAGTTTTTGCGCTGCTACTGGCTTCTACATTATGCCTTCTTCCACCGTTGGCAAATCTTCTTTGCGTTGTTCAGAATCTGGCGCTACTAACCAATGCACTGTCATTTCTGCACTCCTCTGCACTAACTGGCACCCATCCATCCCACTACTTATGATTTGGGCTCCTGCAACAAGGTATTGATCTAAGAGTTGGAATCCTTAAGGATCATGCCCAATATTGTAGATCTCTAGGTCTACAACTCCAAATCACCCCACCTCCCTCCTGAAGGCATGTGGGCAATTATAGAAAACTCCTCCTCTCTGCTCTGATCTGTGGATCACGCTTCTCATCCTTATCCTTCTTTCTAAGAGTACATTGTGTGGCGTAATGTCCCATTTCGCCACATCGGAGGCACTTTATCTTTGAAAGATCATTCTCCCTCCTGCACTGCTCTTCCTACCCCTTTGATGCAAGGGTCGTATACTCCTCCTCCTACTTCTTGACCTTCGAACCACTGTTATTCCCACCCTCAAGTTAACACTTGAGTAAGTCTCTCCTCATCTCTTCTTGCTGAAGAGCAACCCACTTCGACTCCCAGTCAAAAAATTGTCTTTGCCCAGGATGCTCTGGAAAAAGACTTTATATTCTTTAGACACTGAGTTGAGGTCCAATCCGACCATCTCTGTGGCCTTAGAAGTTGCTCCTATGACTGCCAATTGATCTCGTTTTTCCTGAAGTCTAGACAGGAATGGATCAATACGCTCTCCCTTTTTCATCCTGGTGGTCCGCATTTTTTCTTCCAAAAACATCTTTCGCTACTCGGAAGATCCCTCATACAACATAGCCAATGCTTCCCACATCTCCCTGGTTGTCCCTTTGCCGAAAATGTGAGACACAATGTGATCCTTCACTTTATCGAGGATCAGTATTTTGGCCTTTTCCATATTCTTCTTGAAGGCCCTTCATGGTTTTGCATCCACCGGATCATCTAGAGCACTGTGGATAATGTGCTTGAGGTCATACTCATCTAGAAGGAAGGAAACCCTTGCCTTTCATATTACATAGTTGGAGGCACCCTCCAACCGATCCTAGTCATGCAATCCACTAGTGGCAATCTCACCCAACAACTGTCAATTTTTTGCCTCTAACCCTCTATGCAGCTGGCTTTATGCACTCCCTGCTAAAGAAAGACACAAAATCTGTTGCTATTACACAAGAAATTTGAGCTTCTTTGGGCAAGAAACTTACTGAGGTCATAAATCCCCAAAAATTTCTTTTAGCTACTCTTCCTGACGTTTATGCACCAACAATCACTGCTACACAACAAACTGTGTCTTCCAGCTATTAATCCACATATATATGCTACGTTTCTCCCTCTATCTCGGAAAAACAACAATCTGGAAAAATCCTACCTCTCTGTCAGCTCACTTAGAGAGATATTTTCCATGTTGGTCTAGCCCTCCTAGCTTGGACTGTGCACTCCACTAGGAAATTGATCTGCTACTTGCGAAAATCCTTGATCCTTGGTTTCTTCTACCACGTTGGATCTGTTTTATTTTTTCTTTGCTTCTCTTTCACATAGCTTAAGAAAGCACTGATACCTTGTGAAAATTTTGTAAACTGGAATCCTATTGCAGCAACTGAAATATATTCACCTAATTTTTAATTTTAACTTAACAATTTATTTGCACTTTCCTACGAAAAAAATGAATACATCTCACTGCAAACTACACAAATAAATTGTGGAAGAAATACAAGTGCAAAAACAAAACTGAAGAATAATAGCTCACACACACATCTGATACAGTTATTTTTGGACCAATGTCCCTGAAAAAACCAATGCAGGAAAGTTAGTGTAGCAAATGAGGGTTTATATTATTATGCAATAAATATTTCTGAGTACAAGTCTATGATTGAAACATTTATAAAATCATGCAAAGAAATTCACAGAAAATATCTCATGAGACAAACCTCACTCCTCCACGGAAACCTGGCACTGATCAGCATCCAAACAGATTGCCCTATGCTACCTCTGCACAATCTCTACATCATAGCTACAGTCTCCCTCTGTCTCTGTGGTGGTCTGTCTACTGGCTGGAAACTAAGACATCTTGACCTCAAGAAAACCTCTCTAGGATCCGGCACTCGCGCAACGTTGTCTCCTTAGCAAAATTGTGACTTTCCTTCAGCCTCTGTGCAGTCATTGCATAAGCACTACGTCACTACGTCTCTATTGTTATGCACTCTCCAGATTAGGAATGCTTCCACCTGGAATTATTGCCCCTCTGTGGAAGATATTTCGATCGAAGTTTCTCTGTGAGCACTACTCACTAAAGAAATTGATCTCTAATATTTTCTCCATCTTGTCAAATGTGATTTCCAAATGACTCGTCAAGCCATTCTTATAGTCTTCTCGTTGAAAATTCAACGACCCAGATTAGATCTATAATCAATTGTTAAGATTAACTTTTGACTTGATCCACCTTTTCTAGAACATTGACACCCATATTTTATTAATTCACTTTAATTATTTTATTTTCCTAAGTTTAGACTTAGGCTCATTTTAAAAATAATTTTTATTTTAATATAATACAATCCGATGGAATTTCACCAAATGATTTATGGTTATCTGGAATACATGTGTTTAAGCCTCCTTGCAAATTTTTAGACTTAGAGCACATCTGATGCTACCCCAAAATCAACAACCATGTGTAAGGGTCTCCTAGGTGTGGGGATACCCTAACTGGGAGTAGATGCTACAACGTGGACTTGGTCTCTTGTGCACTTTTGGAGGGAAACGCGAGAGAAGACCAAGTGTGGACGATATTGGGCACTTATGATTTGTTGGAGGATAGGTTGATAGTGTCCAAGTTGGAGTCGAAGTGCAGCTCCTTGATGGACAAAGGTGATTGATAGCCTGGCAATTATTGGAGGTCAAGGTTTTGATCAACTAGGAGGAGGATTGTGGAGCCCGACACTAGTGTGTGTAGAAGGAATTCTACAACAAAATATGGGAAATCCTCATAGCTCGTGGTTATTGTGAGAGAAGGACATATCACCGTGATACATGGCAACCCTTCGTGCCATATGTTGGTCTTCATCAGAGCAGCACAAGAAGACCATAGTGGGTTGAAGTTCTTGAGTAGCTGAAGAGAAACAATGGGAAGATTGAGAGTTGTTCACAAGTAGAAATGTGAACAACTCGACAAGAGTCTCAATGTGTTGTGCTCTTGATGGATGAATGGAAAACTAGAGAGTAGATTGGACAATCGAGATTTAGTGGCCAGATGGACTTGGAGCATTGATAGAGGAAAGTTATGTATATCAGGAGTCGAAGGACCGGGAAAGTACAGGGTATGACTGAGAGGAGTTGTTAGATGCTACATCCAAATGGTCAGATTATCTTGTCTTGTACTAGTGGATGTATGAGGGCCATTATCCCTAGTATGGGAGCCCTAGACTATTGTATTATATGTTGTAAATATAATGAAGTTGGGTTGAAAAAATAAAAAGTTGTGTATATTTGTGTATATATGATTTATTGCTTTATATTTCTGTTGTGAAAAGTAGTTTAGTGGTTGAGATTCTTGGTTTGGTATCACTAGTGATTTAAGACTCTAACCTAGACCCAAGGTTATGGAAATTCAACATGGTATCTGAGGATATCTAAGCTACTTTGGAGGGCAGTGAATCAAAGTGTGCACAATGAACCAACTCAAAGGGAGTTGTCGATGTCTAGATCATGGAGTAGAGGGTGCAGTTGAATACATGGAGATGTGGTCTTGACAAATTACATGGCGATATGGGATAGGAGTAATGGAGGATTGGTGGTGAGCCTGGTCAACAACACTTTGTTGTAGTGCAGATAGTTGATTTTGGACTTCTGTTGATGTTTCATGGATGGTTGGGATAGCTCGAGGGTTTCGTTGGCATGGATGATATCAAGTTGATCGAGATGGCTTCATGTGATGGACTATAGGTTGGCAAGCTAGAGTCTTCATCGGATCATGGTGCTGTATATCTGAGATTGGTGGGATTTCCACGAGTGGTTTTTGATCCAGGAGGATGAGTTCTTGTAGGAATGAGCCAGTGGAGATCGTGTAGGCTCAAAGGGAGTCTAGCCATAGAGGGAGTAACCCTATGGAGGTTTGAGATCTTCAGGTTCATATGTGACAAGGCAGAGGCACTACCAAGATTTTCATATTCATATATAGGGTACACTGCAGTGATGGATCCCAGATGAGCTAGTGTCGTCGACAAATGATGATGTTTACTTCCTAGTATTGGAATTACCTCCATCGCTAAGAGGGAGTGTTGATTTTTGTGTAGCTTGGGAGGTACTCCAATCCCTAGTATTCGAGGGTTATAGGTCAAAGCGCCACAAATGAGTTTGTGGGCTTGATATCCAAGCATGGGGGTTTTTCACTCATCGATGTTTGGTCCGAAAAAATGATGGTTTTTCAACATGTGATACATGAGGATGATAATGCTCATCGAGTCCAATCTGGCACATCGAAAATCATCTAATTATGAGATGTCATTGAGGACTTATGAATTTTTGAAGGTTACTAATGGGTTTGCACTTGCATGTTTAGGTCGTCCTAAGGTGTTTTAGGCTTATGAAAGGTTGGAAACCCTTGTGTGACATCATAGATAGAAGACCCTCAATTGTGTATAAAAGGAGGGTGAAGGCAAGTCTTTTAGCATCCATTTTGTGGGACAAGGCTAGCTGCAGGAGAGAGAGGGTCAATGATAGCATGGGAAAAGTCTGAATAGGAGGTTGAGGTTCTGGGCAGGAATGCAGATCTATTGAAGGATTGTCATAGGTTTAAAAGACAAGTCCGAGAGGTCTCTTTTGAGGTCGAGTGTTTGGGCATGAGTGTGGACTTGGTTGAGGACTGTCTTAGTGCTAAAAAGTTGAGTCTGAGTAGTTGTTCTAGGGTCGAGGTGTTAGGAATACAAGTCAAGGAGCAGGAGGGACATTACATTGCTACTTGGGGTGACTATTTGGGCTAATTGGAGGGGGCTGAAGGCTACATCAAGTTTTTTTTCTAGGCCATGGGTCTTAGCAAGCAGCTAGAGGTGTATTTTGGGCATAATTAAGAATAACTAAGGCCGGAAGGCACAACGTGGCATAGGAGGTGCCTCTCCAAGGTAGGTTTCACCCCTTAAGGGCTTAAACTTGTTCACTGGGTGGAGGATTAAGGGTTGCATGGTATGCCCTAACCAGAAGTGCAGTGGACAACAATTGCAAACAAAGTACAACAGTGTTTCGTGGAGGTTTGTCGGTAAAAGGCGTTGACCAAATTTGGATCATGATAGGGAAGCCTATGGAAGTCAATGAGGAGAGGGAATATCTCATGGTTAGATGCCCTAGATCAGTGATTGGGAAGCAAACTTGGAGCAAGGGTTTGTCATGTATTGGGTCAAAGTGTTTACTCTTACATGAATCAATTGATGGGAAACTTGAGGAGGCCTTAGGAGTTGTTTGGAGGAGCTCGCGTGGATTGTTGGGAGGCCTACCAAGCAGCCAAGGTGACAACATGCACATTAGATTGGAAGGTAAGAGGACAACAACAAGGTATGTTGCAGAAGGACCCTTGTATGATGGATTGATGATGTTGTAGGTGAGGACACATTCAGGTGCTTAGATTTGTGCAATATATCCTCTATTGTAGGGAAAAGGGCAGATTGGTGAATTTTGTGAGCAACCATGTGTAAGGGTCTCTCCCAACTGTGGGGATTCTCTAACTAGGAGAAGATGCTACAACATGGACTTGGTCTCTTGTGGACTGTTGGAGGCAGCGTGAGAGAAGACCAAGTGTGGATGAGATTGGGAACTTATGGTGTGCTATAGGAAAATGTGATAGTGTCCAAGTTGGAGCCGAAGTGCAGCACCTTGATTGACAAAGGTGACTGATGGCTTGGAAGTTGTTGGAGCTCAAGGATCTGATCAACCAAGAGCAAGATTCTAGAGCCCGAGACTAGTGTTTGGAGAAGGACTTCTACAACAAAAGATGGGCATTCCTCCTAGCCCGTGTTCATTGTGAGAGATGGACATCTCATAGTGATAGGTAGCAGCCCTCTATGCCCTATTTTGGTCTTCATCGGAGCAGCGCAAGAAGAACATAGTGGGCTAAATTCCCTGAGTAGCTGAGAAGAAGCAGTGGTGTTGGGTTAGGGTCCCCTGGGGTCAAATTTTTGGTTAAGTTTTGTTAAAACGCTTTGCGTGCAAAATTCAAGGGGATCTGGGGTAGGTCAAAGCTCCTTTATCATTGTAACGGGTAAAATGGGAAACCATGAGTCTCAAACCATGGTTTGAGACAAGGTATTTGCGCATTTAAGTTCTATAAGTATGTAAGAGTCAAGTCAAGTTAGATAGATTTGATTGCTGAAAATTTGAATGTAATGATCTGATTTTGGGCAAGTTTTGTAATCAGTCTGGGTCAAGACAAGCTCCTTTCACTGTGTGCGCGGAGACCTGAAGAAGAGTCATGTGTTGTGTGCAAGGACCCTGCTACTCTGTGTGCAGGTGAAAAATATTGTACTCATTGAAGATCAATTAATAAAGATATTTTTTGACAAATTATGATCTATTATGAATCCCATGTTTACGCGTTAATGTGTTGATTTAATTATAAATCTATTGTTGTTATTATTATTTAATGTGCATTGTCTAAAGTTAAATAGGTCTCTATATCCGTGCAAGTAATGCATCTGTGTCAATAGTCTTGTTAGAAGATAGATCTTTGTGATGGTGCAAGGGTTGATGTTAGGTCCCTATAATACTAGTGTATCCCCTTATTTTTGTTAGTGTAGCCCCCTTATTTTTATTGTTGTACCCCTGTAGCCCCAATATTATTATTATTGTGCCCCATAAAAACCACTATTGTTATTGTTGTGCCCTTACATTATTATTGTTAGGTCGGCTAGGATTATATTGTGACCCCACGGACTCATATATATAGAAAGAAGGTTTTTTCATTTGTATCATCTAAGAATTGTTAATTTATGTAATGTAAATGAGGTTTACCCCTTTAAGTGGCCAATTTCTAAGGCGTTAATCTTTCTTTTCTTCTATTTTTGGAGTTGGTTTCATAACATTTGGTATTAGAGCTTCGGATTCTAGGGTTTCGTTGCTTCAAACAGGTCATCGTGGCATTTTATCTATAATGTTTTTTCTATGAATTTTCAAAAGCTAAAAAAAACCCATTTGCGAATCAATCGTGACGAACATTGTGTAAAAATTTCAGATATTCATTCACAATATTTTCGGAGATATGATCTGTCGAAGTTAGGGTTTTTGCAGGCTCTGGAATTTCATCTCAAATAGGTGACCTTGGGAAAATCGTCATAACTCTCTCTCTGGACATCGGATTGGAATTCTATAAAAAGTTACCAAAATTACACGGAATGAAGTTTCTTGTGTATCAATTTCAGATCCGAAAGAGGAAACAGTGATACGTGGAATGTCGTACAAGTTCGCTCTACTAAACCAATCCATAATTAGGTCATTGTGGGAGATTGGGCATAACTTTGACTTGAAGACTCCAAATTAGGTCATACCTATGGCATTGGAAAGAAGATTCAAAGGGCTAATACATGGCTATAATTTAGTTATTGGAGATCCGAAATCACAGAGATTATTTAGTTTCAATATCAAGCTCCTCAAAAGCAAGAAAAATATGTGTATTTGTTTTTCAAATTGCGCAAGTTTTGTTTGAAAAATCAGTTTGAAGTGATTCCAAGGGAATATTGAAGCTTAGATATTAGTATTAGGTTCTAAAATTCCCCCTAAAATAATTCCACACCCATTAAGCCCTCAGAAATCTCTAATATGATGCATGAAGAGAAATAATTGCATTATGATATATCAAAATTACGGTACCAAGTGCAACAAATTTTGATCTCACAAAGAGCAACCAAATATGACATAGATGGTTTAAAAACAGACATGGAGGCTAAGTTGGATGGTTTTAAGGGTCAAATGGAAGCTAATATGGATGATAAAGCAATGGAATATCACATCGAACATCAACAACAAGTTCTCCAACTCTCAAAGGATAACCCAACTTTGGTGCAGAATCAAATGAAACAACGAGAAGATCAACATCACAGCAAAAGAAGTTCTGAAGTAGTCATGGAAACAAGAACTTGATAAATACAAAATCGATCAATTTTAGAGTATCTCAGCAAGTGGAAGAACTTACCCGGTGAATATTCCACATGGGAGGATGATAATTTTATACAGAAACATCAAGAAATAATCAAGTGTTGAGGACAACACTTGTTTAAAGGAGAGGGGAATGTTAGGTCCCTATAATACTAGTGTATCCCCTTTTTTTGTTAGTTTAGCCCCTTATTGTTATTGTTGTACCCGTGTAGCCCCCATATTGTTATTATTGTGCCCCATAAAAGCCACTATTGTTATTGTTGTGCCCTTACTTTATTATTGTTAGGTCGGCTAGGATTATATTGTGACCACAAGGACTCCTATATATAGAAAGGAGGTTTTGTCATTTGTATCATCTAAGAATTTTTCATTTATGTAATGTAAAGGATGTTACCCCCTCGAAGTGGCTGATTTCTAAGGCACTGATCTCTCTTTTCTTCTATTTTGGGAGATGGTTTCATAACAATTAATTCAACTTTTGTTAAGTATAATTATCTGTGTGTAAGACTACATAAAAGTTAAGGGTTTTTCTGCAATTAGATCTAGTTTTATATTGTTAGATCTAAATTGGGTTAAGGAAGTTTTTTCACAGAACAATAGTCATTAGATCTGTGAAGAAGGGTTAATATCCACATCATACGCTCCCTCAGGGTGATACTTTGGTCCGCGCAAGTAGATCACTGCCGAAAGGGCCAGTAGTTGGAGGGTTTTGTTGGTCACACATAACACTTTAAACCTGGGTCAGAACCCTCAAGCCAACAAATGGCTCTGTTTTCAGGACCGGGATCTATTTGAGGGAAGTTTGATGTGGCCTCCGACGAAGAACAAATTGCAAGATTGGCTTGATAAAAATGTGCGCGAGTTTGCAATCCAAGAAAACCAAAACCCTAAATTATCTGCTGAAGATTGGGAGCAAATGTATATCTATACAGAGATCCACAAAATTTTCTTTACTTCCTTCACAACAGAACTAAAATATTGGTTGTATTGGCTTGCTGAGTTTCAAACCTGTTGGAAAGACGACGCGATCACCAGGTGGACTCCTAAACCGATCCAACAATTGGAGAAATTTAGCAACAATATTACCCATGTGATATATTATTGGATCTATAGCATTATGAGCAGGTTTGTTACTGATTTTGTTGTTGATGCTTTTGTGTTATATTCTGAAGCCAAAAGGATATTTTTCAAGAGAGATAAGTTCATGCGCTCATTGAAACTCTGGATTAGAATGACTTTATGTGAAAAAGGTACCTTGTGAAACCATATTGAGTGAATGTTTAGAAGAGGCCCTCCTAGTTTCACGTGTAGTGTGAAGGTTTATAAAGTGGATGAAGAAGAAGATTTTGTGTATAGTCCCCTCAAAGGTAGATCTGACAACGAGGAGTCTGAAACAAGTAGCTCTAGTGGATCTCTGTGAAAATGACTTAACTATAGTTCAGATCCCATCCACTCCACTTCAAAATTCATCTCACACTCTCATCTCATCCAATCCACCCCCACCTCCACCAAAATAGGTTGATATGGATAACTCCATGAAGCTGCAAAATTTCAGGGGTGTTGGAAATGAAGATATTGAGCAATTTTGCTTAGTCACAGAAGTTGTGTGGACAACGCAGCAAGTCAATAATGATGATGTTAAGAAAGTGAAAATTGCTACTACATTTCAAGAACGTGCGTTGGATTGGTACATGAGGTATGTAGCAGCAAAAACTAATGCGAGGATTGATGAGCTTAAAACCGCATCGAAGGAGTAGTTCAAAAATCCAAAATCATATGCTCAATGTGTTACATAACTAAAGGAAATTTACCAATAAGTAAATGAATTTGAATGGGAGGCGAATTAGCGGTTGAATCACACAATCAAAGATGGATGATTTACTATTGATAATACGCTGCAGAAAGAATGGCTCATTGCAATGTTGCTACCACATTTGTGCCAACCTTTATCCCAGCATAAGATTGCGACACAAGTTGAAGTTGTGGAGATTGCAATGAAATTAGAGGCCTCACCTGTGCAAGCTACACAGGTTGGGGCTCAGCAAATCTAGAGCCAGTTAGCTTCCTTACACTTGGAATACAATGTGTGCGGAAAGAAAGAAAGAAAAAAATGATATGTGCGCAGGAGCATGGTGCGTGCACTGCAAAGACAAAGGGCACCACAAGGATCAATGTCCTGTATATGGTAACTATCTAGCGATTGGAGGACCAAGTATGATTAAGAATGTGCCAGGGCCTAGTGAGAACCCCACACTATGGTGCGCGATCTATCAAGTTACGGAACAATATGGAACAAAATTTTGTCCTATGATTGGTAAATATGTTCCAGATCTCAAACAGTTCTATTGCACATTTTTTCGATCTGTGGGACATGATGAAAATAACTGTCACAAATTTGATCTAATGGTTGAATAGGTTGCTTCCTATAGAATGCACGATGAAGGTCGAGGGTCAGATTCACCTGCATCGCTGTCTAGGCATGGTGGATTTTAGGGAAGAGGGTGAGGAAGAGGAGGAGGAGTTGGCCGCGGAAGAGGCCAGGTCATTTTTTATAACTGCGGGGATGTTGGCCATTATGTACGTGACTGTCTGAACCCAACACGGGATTTTTCACCAGGTACTTTAAAGCAAAATGATTAGTGAACATCTTAAAATGACCTCCAAGTAAGTAATGGCGGAAATTCTGCAACACATATACCATTGCTAGCCATTCTCTCGTTGTTGTTGAGTAATTTCACTCCACACTTGACAATTTCTAACTTGCAAATGCAATTGGGTGGTCAATATCTCCAGATCCTAGCACGATACAAGAAGCATCAACATCCACATGGAATTATTTTGACTAATCTAGGAATACCAGGATAGGTGTAGTTACCATCTTCTCCTTAAGAATATCCAATCTCCTCTGACCATCTTTGTCCCAGAAAAAAGATGCATCCTTCTTCAACAATTTATCCATCGGCGCAGTGATTAGTGCATAATGTTGAATGAACTTATGATAGTATCCTGTATGCCCTAAGATTGAGCACAGCTTCTTTACATTCTTTGGAGGATCCAAATTTATAATGACAACAAACTTTGTTGGATCAACCATCAATCCCTGCTGACAAACAATATGTCCCAACAAAATACAAAAAGGGACGCATAATATATAGTTCTTCAAATTCAAAGAGGTATGATACTTTCAACAAGTATCCAACATCAAGCGCAAACTGGAAACATGTTTCTTCAGCAATCCAAAGAGAATCCAATCATCAAAATATACTCCTAAGAACTTATGGAAGTAATCCTTAAAAGCAGCAACCACCACACATGAGAATATAGTTGGTGCATTCTTCAGACCAAATGGCATAATTGTGTATTGGAATGATCCCCATTCCGTCGCAAAGGTAGTCTTACTCCGGTCTTCAGGCACAATTCTTATCTAGTGGTATCTAGAAAATCTATCAGTTAATGAGTAGGCCTCCAACCCACCTACATTGTCCAGTACTTCATCGCAAAAAGGATTTGGAAAAACATCATTTACATAGGCATCATTTAATTTGCGCAGATCCACACAGATCCTGATTTATCCCTTGGTCTTCTTTTCTTGGACTAGCATGGGGCTTACCCAATCAAATTCATCTACTAGTTCAATAACTCTTGCAACAACCATTTTTTCCGGCTCCTTGAACTTCTGCTTATATTTTGGATTCAACCTGTAAGGCCGTTGCTTCACAGGCCTAGCATCTGGTTTCAAGGTAATCTTCATTACTCCAAGATCTCTTATAATCCCCTTCAACTCAGGAAATTTAGTAGGAAACAGACCTTGGTACTCAATCAGTAGTTTTGCAACCTTCCCTACTGTATCATCATCCTAGTAATCTCCTACCTTAGAAAACTTGGGTTGTTCTTATGTTCCAATATTAACTTGTTTTGTCTTTATTGGTTCAGTCGCATATAGCAGTTCAACCTGAGGCCTAAAAACTACGTGTTATCCTTCTAACTCAAGGATATTCAGATTTCTCGGATCTTCCTCATTATCTTCAATAGTTACATTATGACAGTCCACTGTAGCCATTATCTATGCACTCCATTCTTGTAAGGCCAATTATACTGGTTCCTTTGGCATGTCAAAAATAACATCTCGAATCTCCTGCAGTGCATCATCGAGGCATTGGAATCCACTTTCAAAACTAAAGGTTAGGATGAAACTTTCCTTCAGCACAACGCATTCAGCAGTGCCTCATCGCAGCTTAGTTTCCAGGTACCAATTCATGGGTATCCTGTCTAAAGTATGGATGAATATATGCACCCAGTTAGGCTTTGGTTCATCTCCACAAATTGGAGGCAACTTAGTCGGATGATTGTGCGGATAAGCTTGGCCTAAATAGGTTTCCTCCTTTTGGGTGTTGGGGTTTCCAAATCTCATGTGCATCATTCGATGACATTCTTCCCAATTAGCAAAATTGTCTTTATGTGTCCCCCACCAACGCGTTGGAGTCGAGCATAGTGTTAGATCAAGCGGATGGAACCGTTTTCCTTCTGGAACAACCCTTTCAAGTTCTTTGAAAAAGAAATTGACACTTCCTATACCATCATAGTATGGTAATTCACGTACCTCATAGGTTATACGGCACAACGATATTGTCACTCAGTTACAGCGCAACGTAGAGACTTCATGTAGTCGGTTCTGCCAATGCTCTAGTTCCTCATCATAGTTTGATAGACATGAACTATCTTTCTCCCAACAAAGCCGACCATCTATTGTAGGATTGATCCAATCCTCCTCCTTCGCAGTCAACTTGTTAACATGATCGATATCTTCATCAGCATAGTCTTCGCGCACCAGTTTTGTGTATCTCTCTCCTTTTGCAGGGTCCAAGGGGACCACATCCCTTGTCCCATTACTCATAAACACCATACTTCTGTGCTTGAGGTTAATGATAACATCCATATCAAAGTTGCAATCTAGACCCAACAACACAGGATATAGGTTGGTATCATCAATAGTCTGAATCAATTTGAAATCATAAAGTACCTTAACTCCTTCAATATCTACTACCACCCTTGAGAGTCTACCCATTGGGATGATATTCTGTTGATTCGTCATGTGCAGCTGAATGATCGACCATTCTAGCTTAGGTTCTCCCATTATTTTCCATGTCTATTTTGGTAGCACATTTGCATCAAAGCTCAAATCCAAAATAACCTAATCATTAGGGGAATTTAGAGGTCTAAAATGGGCCTCCTAAGGAAATAATAAAATAATAGGTAAACCAATAAAATAATATGTATGAATTTGCAATTCACTTTTTGCACCAAAATCCATGTAACTATGGTTAAATTCAATTCAGAAGTGGTACCAAAATAAAATTAATAAAAAAATGTATTGATGTGATATAAATAAGAATGAGCTTTTCAAGAAATAATCATTATCATTGCACAACTAATACATTTGTCCTTTGTACTCAAATAACTTAAAATAAAGTACAAATATAAATTCATAAATTCTTAATTATAAAATATATTATTAATTAAAATCTATATTATTTAAATTATATAATAACATGTAAATAATATACAATATCAAAATAATATAATATATGTAATATATTGTTTTAGGTATGAATTATATATTACGTATTAAATTGATTTTATTTATAACATAAGAATAAATAATATATAATATAAAAAGAAATATAGTATATATTCTATAATATTTAATTTATTTTTCATAGTATTATATATACTAATATATGTTATGTTATTAATATAATATAATGAAATGAACTAAGTTTTATTTAAAAAAAATAAAAATTATTGAAATAAATTTAATTTATATTTATAAGTATAATATAAGATTTATATACATTGAAATTTAGTTTTCTTTTTTGCCCCAAACTATGTTGTACCTAATATATCTTTTTTCAACATACAAAACTAATATACTTTTCTTCATCCTACAAAACTAAAATGTTTTTTGTTTCTTTAATTTAAATATGTTTGTATTGTTATTAATATAATAATGATATTATTTATAGATTTGATTTATCCTAAAATTACAAGGTTACACTTTTATTTATTTTGATTTCATATGTATAATATATATGTATAGATATTAACTTATAATTAATTTGAAATTGTAATATTAAATAAAATGAGATAAATATATAATTTAAAAATATACAAATATAATATTTATTGAAAAGTGTGTAAATACATGAAGATTGTGTAGGGATATCCATTGTTTCTTTCAAAAAATATGAATTGATAATAATATTATTTTATTCAAAAAGTGTTAAATGACATTTAATATGAGTACTTTACTTTATGACTTTAAAAGTACTTAGAGCACTATCATGGTTAACCATGAGTTTTTATCCACCATTAAGAATGTGACAAATAAATACCATTAACTCAAGCAATGGCACCTCAACCATTAGGGATGATGTCATCCCCTAGAATGTGATTGGTTCTCATAAAATGAATTTTGATTGTACATTTTCCTTAGGAGGCCCATTTTAGACCTCAAAATTCCCCTAATGCCTATCTAAGCAATCAAACATATTTCTCGGCCTGTCCTTCTCTTATTCTTGTAAATCTTGTTGACAATGTTTTGCTCTATTTGACGTTGTTCCTTCTCAGCGCAGCTATCAATCAAAGATTGAAGATTCTCAATTGCCTTCTTATTGCACAAAAGCTTAATACAGGCTTGCAAAAATGGTCTCAGCAGACTCGGTCCCTTCGACGATATCCATGGCAGGCTTGCTTGGCACCTCAGATGTCGATGCACCATGATCCATGAACTCCTTTCTTTCTTTAACAAATGTTTCCTTCTCCCTTTGTAGGTTAAATCCTTCCTTTTTTTCTCAGGAGCTTTCCGAACCCAAACATCATCGATAGGCTTCTTTCCTTCCACTTTATCTTTGCCAGTGGCTGCACCACTTCTTGTTACAATGTTCACACTGGGTTCTTCATCGTGTGGTTTGACCCTTACCACATGGACATTCTACGTAGGTGTATGTGTTTTCTTCTCCTGCGTTTTTGCAAATAATACAAGACAATCCTCAATAATATGATTAAATTGTCGACAATACCTGCAGGATTGGCTTGATAAGAAGGTGCGTGAGTTTGAAATCCAAGAAAATCGAAACCCTAAATTATCTGCTGAATATTGGGATCAAAAGTATATCTACACAGAGATCCACATAATTTTCTTTGCTTCCTTCGCGATAAAACTACAAGAGTGGTTGTCTCGGCTTACTGAGTTTCAAACCCGTTGGAAAGACAATGTGATCGCCAGGTGGACTCCTGAGTTGATCCGGCAATTGGAGAAATCTAGCAACAAGATTACCCACGCGGTAGATTATTGGATCGATAACATTCTGAGCAGGTTTGTTATTGAGTTTGTTGTTGACACTTTTGTGTCATATTCTGAAGCAAAAAGGAGATTTTTCAAGGGCTCTAGAGGTAAATTCCATGCTCATTGAGACTCTAGATTAAAATTCTTTTATGTGAAAAGGGTACCTTGTGCAACCATATTGAGTGAATTATTAGAAGAGGCCCTCCTAGTTTCACGTGCAGCAGGAAGGTTTATAAAGTGGATCAACAAGAATATTTTGTGTATAGTCCCCTCAAAGGTAGATATGAAAATGACGAGGAGTGTGCAACAAGTAGCTCTAGTGAATCTGCGGACTCAGAAGAAAAGGACTTAACTATAGTTTAGATCCCATCCACTCCACTTTCAAATTCATCTCACACTCTCATCTCATCCACTCCACCCCCACCTCCACAACCAGAAGTTGATATGGCTAACTCCATGAAGCTGCATAATTTCAGGGGTGTTGGAAATGAAGATGTTGAGCAATTTTGTTCATCGCAGAAGTTGTGTGGACAGTGCAGCAAGTCAATAATGACGATGTTAAGAAAGCGCAGCTTGCTACTACATTTCAGGAACACGCATTGGATGGGTACATGAGGTATGTGGCAACAAACCTAGCAACGATCGATGAGCTTACAGCCGCATTGAAGGAGTGGTTCAAAAATCCAAAATCATATGCTCAATGTGTTATTGAATTAAAGGAAATTCACCAAGAAATAAGTGAATCTGTATGGGAGGTGGATCAACGGTTGAAGTGCACCATCAGAGACAGAGGATTTACTATTGATGGTACGCAACCTAAAGAATGGGTCATTGCAATGTTTTTGCCACATCTCCATCAACCTTTATCCCAGCAAAATATTGCGACACAAGTTTAATTTGTGGAGATCAAAATGAAATTAGAGGCCTCACCTATGTAAGCTATGTAGGTTGGGGCTCAGCAAATCCAGAGCTAGTTAGTTTCCTTACACATGGAAATACAGAGTTTGCGGAAGGAAAAATAAAAGAATGTGTGCAAAAGTATGGTGTGTGTGTTGCAAAGCCGAAGGGCACCACAAGGATCAATGTCCTATATATGGTAACTATCTAGCGATTGGAGTAGCAAGCCCAATTAAGAATGTGGTTGGGCCTACTAAGAATCCCACACTATGGTGTGCGATCTATCAAGTGACGGGACAACACGAAACATACTTTTATCCTAGGATTGGTAAATATGTTCCGCATTTCAAACAATTATATTGCACATTTTATCGATCTGTGGAACATGATGAAAAGAACTGTCGCAGCTTTGATCTAATGGTTAAACAAGTTGCTTCCTATAACAGGTTAAAGGTCGAGGGTCGAATTCACCTGCATCACCGTCTGGACGCAGTGGATTTTAGGGTAGAGGATGAGGAAGAGGAGGAGGAGTTAGTCACGAAAGAGGGCAGATCATTTGTTAAAACTACGGGGATGCTGGCTAACCTGCATTTATGGAGGAGATTATGAAAAATTTGGAGCTATTTTAGCATTTATGAAGCTACATCAGTAGACATAAGGTCGTTTCAATGGCGCCATCGCTATAAATATGGCATGAAGGACCGCATTAGTTCCCTTTGCTTTCTGACTGATCAGTGCATATTGCTTTCGCTGATCTTGTTTCTATTAACTGAGTTTATATCCGAACACTTTGAGACACTCCAAGAGACGTTGCACAAGGAAGGGTTAGGCCACTTGATCCCTAGAACCATGACTGCTACTCCACCTACTCCTGCTACGTATGAAGTTGTTGAGAACCCACAACCACAAAAGCAAAAGAAGGGACAGACGTATGGGACTCAAAAACCCCCACATAAGCAAAATCCTAAGCAGAAGCCCTCATGCGTAGACCATCAAAAGTGACCAATGGAAGAAGAGCCAGAGGTCATTGTCAAAGAGGATATTGTGGAGGAAGTAGACCCAATGTCGCAACTACCTAGTACATGGCGTGACACAAACCAACGGTTGAAGTGACCAAGGACCTGGATAAGGTCAAGTACTCACAAATCAAAACACCATTGCTCCCAGAGAATGTTCCATTTGAAGGTGAAATGTTTGCCAAATTAACTGCGCTAAAGTTGGAGGATTGGGACCTGGCTGACCGCACCGAATTTCTACAGGTGGCGTTATCTGAATACTTGGAGTAGGTGCACTATGACAGAGTAGTAATTAAAGTTGAACCAATGCGATGGGCATTGGGGTTACAACAATATGGGCTTCTGAATCTCTTGACGATTCCGCATTTTGGGCGCAACACCATTAATGATAGTTTTCTGCGCCAGTTGCTACCCCTGGTGCATGAAAACTGCCTGTGTTTGGGAGAGCCCATTCCTATTGATGACATGTTGATCAATCGCATCACCAACCTACCTTACTAAGGAGAAGACCTGGCGAAGGCCTTTGGAGGAAAAGGACAGGAGAAAAAGGTCACAAACGATGTTAAGAAGCTGTTTGGGGTAAACATAAATACTTGGGGATTTGTATTTAGAGAAATAAATGACCCTGCAATCAAGTTTGCTACCTTGATACTTGCATGCAAGATGATGAGGAGGTGTCACGCCAAAGAAG
Organism: Pinus albicaulis; assembly: GCA_034641835.2. Classification (NCBI taxonomy): domain Eukaryota; kingdom Viridiplantae; phylum Streptophyta; class Pinopsida; order Pinales; family Pinaceae; genus Pinus; species Pinus albicaulis. The sequence goes on along the minus strand of CM076571.1, from coordinate 563,383,079 downwards.
TGTTGGCGCTCGTGATTACATTGGTTGTGCAATGTGTAAAAGTGGTGCAATATAATTGGTCCAAGTACCTCTGTAATGAATTCTTGCAGAACGTCAAAGAAGCACATGAAGACAACAAGCACTTTTACTATGCATGGTTGTTGCTGCCTGTCACACTGATTGGGTGGAAGTTTCCGACACAGTCCCAATTGCCGAAAATTGAGCCAGATTTATGTGAAGCCACGAAGCATGCGTCGCTATGGGCATCTAAGATTCCATGCAGGGTGACAAAGAATAAAATATTTTGGGTTCTCTTTAAAATGGAGTTGTTCCAGACAGTGGAGTCCAAACCGCACTTGTCACCCACACTCTATGACCAGTACAAGCACATCACAAATTTTAAAGCCACTTTCCACAATGTCCACATTCGCGCAAAGGCGGACATGTCAGGAATTTGGTATGAGTTGTCATATTTAGTTATGGAGGATGAGCTCACGCACATTACAACAAAGTGGCCCCCTATCTCATTAAATGCAGCCACAGATGGTGGTGCGACTTCTTCTACACAACCAAAACCACCACCAACGAAGCCGCGCATGCAAAAAGACCAAAAGAAGGATACGCAAGAACCAACCTCTACAACAAAGACTGAGAATCCACCTAAAGAGACAGTGGATGTGCGCAGTGATGCTGAAATGGAAGATAAGGAAGGAGACAATGCAGATGCACCCTTGACATAGATAGACACGCGTTGAGGCACCAAGAGAGGTGCTCAGTCCCTACTGGAACCACGCTATAAGAGAAAAGCATCCAAGAAGACCACAATTGAGCCTTTGGTGCTAACGGATAGATACTTCGAAGAGATCGGCAACACAATTGAGCCTTTGGTGTTCCAGATTCCTGGAATTGCGCTTCACCTTGAAGATCCAGACTTGCGTGCATCTATCCACGCATGGCTAGAGGTTGGAATTGACTTGGTCATATTTCCCAGTGGCAAGCTCCATTCTATACACACAATGATCGTGGATGAGCTACAATATCGAGAATACAAGGCGTCGCAGGCCATCAATGAAGCTTAGCAACATGCTACCACATTACACAAGGGACAATAGGTAGCAGAAGAAGCTCGACGCTCCGCAGAGAGCCAACGCATAAATTTAGAATCCATGATCAATCGAATGTGATTCGAGTTGCCCAAAGTAACAGTGCCCACCACTGCAACGCCCACGATAAAGTGGGAGAGTTTGGAAGTCACACTAAAAGATTCCTAATCGGAAATAACAACCGTGTGCGTTGAGTTGGAGCAGAAAATCATAGACCTACTGTTGAAATTGCAGCCCTAGACTCCTCCAGAAGTCCGAGCACAATGCACCGCAGTAATATTAGAAGCCACTACCATCGTTTCATTCGTTGTGAAGGAATGCAACGCTTTATTTGACGATGCCATGGGCATTTGGACCTCTGTCCAAGTTGACCCCGTAGTCCAATAGCTGAGGACGGACTTACGGGCCAAAGAGCAACAGTTCAACGAGATCTGAGTCACTACGCCGACCCTGGTACCAACTCAGAAGCTCACCTGCCTGCAGGAAGGTCATGCAATTCAAACAGAGATCGAGAAGTTGCGTCGACGGGAGTAGTTGCTATAAAACCGAATACAGCCGTGGGCCGAAGAAGCACTACAATTGTTGCAGAACATCAACAGTGCACTCAAGGGGCTCCAGCAAACTCAGCGGAGCATCAACTTAGTAGCCAAATGACCAACTGTTGAGAAACTTGTTGGAGAGGCACAGAGCGCTGCAACATAGAGTACAGAGGTGATCCAACCACTTAAACAATCCATTCATGTGCTTAAGGCTAAGATGCAGGAAGTTGGACCAGAGTGACTCGAGGACGAGTCACTATATTGCATTTGTGGCCTGTTGGGTTAGGGTCCCCTAGGGTCAAATTTTCGGTTAAGTATTGTTAAAACGCGTTGTGCGCAAAAGTCAAGGGGCTTTGGGGCGGGTCAAAGTTCCTTTATCATTGTAACAGGTAAAAATGGAAACCATGAGTCTCAAATCATGGTTTGAGACCATGGTATTTGTGCATTTAATTCCTATAAGTATGTAAGAGTCAAGTCAAGTTAGATAGAATCTGATTGATGAAAAATTGAATGTAATGATCTGATTTTTTGCAAGTTCTGTTATCGGTCTAGGTCAAGACAGGCTCCTGTTGTTGTGTGCACGGAGACCTGAAGAAGAGTCTTGAGCTGTGTACAAGGACCCTGTTGTTGTGTGTGCAGGTGAAGAATATTTTACTCATGAAGATCTATTAATAAAGATAAGTTTTTGCGAATTCTGATCTATTATGAATCCCATGTTTATGAATTAATGTGTTGATTTAATTATAAATCAGTTCTTGTTATGATTATTGAATGCACGTTGTCTGAAGTTAAATAGATCTTTGTATCCGTGCAAGTAATGCATCTTTGTTAAGAGTCTTGTTAGAAGATAAATCTTTGTGATGGTGCAAGGGTCAATGCAACTTTTGTTAAGTATAATTGTCTATGTGTGCAAGACTGCATCAAAGTTAAGGGTTTTTCTGCAATTAGATCTAGTTTTATATGGTTAGATCTGAATTGGGTTAAGGAAATTATTGCGTATAACAGTAGTCATTAGATCTTTGAAGAAGGGTTAATATTTGCATCATATGCTCCCTCACGGTGTCGAAACTTGGTTCCAACACCCCCCCCATACTGATTCGGGTGATACTTTGGTCTGCGCATGTAGATCACTACTGAAACGACTAGTAGTTGGAGGGTTTTGCTAGTTGCGCAGAACACTCTGAACCTAGGTCAGGGCCCCTCAAGCCAACAAGTGGGCAGAATGAGAGTTGTTCACAAGTAGAACTGTGAACAACTCGATAGGAGTCTTGATGTGGTGTGCCCTTGATGGACAAAGGGACAACTGGAGAGCAGATTGGACAACCGAGATTTGGTGGTCAGATGGACTTAGAGCATTGATAGAGGCAGGTCTGCAGATTGGGAGCCAAAGGACCAGGAAAGTACAGGGTACGACCGAGAGGAGTTGTTAGATGCTACAGCCAAATGGTCAGCGTATCTTGTCTTGTACTAGTGGATGTATGAGGGCCATTATCCCCGAGCCCTAGACTGTTGTATTATATGTTGTTAATATAACGATGTTAGGTTGAAAAAATAAAAAATTGTGTATATTTGTGTATATATGATTTACTGCTTTATATTTCCATTGTGCAAAGTAGTTTAGTGGTTGAGATTCTTGGTTTGGTAGCGGCAATGATTTAAGACTGTAACCTAGACCCAAGGTCATGGAAATTCAACGTCAACCCCACTCTTACCTATCATTCTCTTTCCCATCCTTTCCTTTTGAGTAGTGTTGTTTCTCATTGATAATTTCCTTCAAAGTCTCCTTTAGTTTCTCTCTCTTGTAAAGCTAAAAGAGATGAAAGCATGTCTTCTAAAGTGTGTGGAGACATAATTAAGAGTAAATGCGCCATTGTTATGTTAAGAAAGTAGATTGTATAGCAAAATGGGTTTGGAATCCTCTTCTTGTATTGTAGCTTTCATTTAGCTAGATATTGGATGAGAGATCTCAAATTGTTTATATCGCTAGATAGAGTGTAGACACCTTGAATCTAAATAACTATAACTTCAGAGAAAACCTTGCATTTGCTACTTTTTCTCCAAATAGCCTATTTATATTATCGCAGATTTCCTTGGATGAATTTTCCATATCTACATGATGAAGCTCAAAATGTGTGAGGGCACGGCCAATAACAGTTATGACTTTATCATCTCTATTCTATCACTCTAATAATTTATTTGGATCTACCAGTGACATTTTAATAATGTATTTGTACGTATAGATGGTTGTGTGTTCTCATTTAAATTCCTCATAAGTTCTTGTCCATCAATTATATTTTGATTATATTTTTGTTCATCAATTACATTTAGATTTTCACCTTCCAGGTATAGAGATTTTGGCCTTGATTTTTTCCATAGTTTCCATTAAGAAAATTTTGTCTAAATTCATCTAGAAACAAACAGAAAAATTGAGAGTATGCCTATGCAAATTAAAGCTCTGTAAATACCAATACTTATTTGACACAATGACTAGAGTTGTACGACCACAATAGATTGATGTACATGTTCAATGGTAACTGTCAGCGAACTAAGGTGAATGGTGGGCATAAAACAAGTGTGCAACAGCTAATGATTGTTCCTTCAATTTAAAAAGGAAATGGCTTAAATTTTTCTCTTTGGTTATAGGCTTACATAAAAGCAAATCTGATAAGGTATACAATTGCTATACTAAAAAAACATGGCAACTAATTCATACAAATGCATAGATCTTGATCTGATAAATGACAGTAATTCAAACTTGGACATTAGGATCTTCCCACTTTGACCTTGACCTAATAAATGCCAATAGTTCAAACTTGGACATTATGATCTTCCCACTTTGATACCATGTTATAAAAAGCAAACTAAATTATTACAAATTAAAAACAAAACTTAGACATTATGATCTTCCCACTTTAATACCATGTTATAAAAAGCAAACCATATTATTAAAAATTAAAAGCCTACTTCACAACATAGAGTTGGGATGGCGATACACAGATATACACAAGCGCCTCTGTTTATCGTTCTCATCAACTGTCTGCCCTGCCAGCATCTTGTAAAGATCCCGAAATCATCTCTCAGTTCCAGCGCCATTCCATTCATTTTCATCATGCTTTTCATGGTACCGTTGTTCAACCGGCCATGAAGTCAATTAACAATTTTACCAGTCATTTAAAAAAAATATCAGAGAAATAAATAAACATAGTAATTATATTTAAACCATGTACATCATAATCTAACTTTTTAATGACTTTTACTATATGTAATACCACGAACTTATTACCATAAATCACTAATACCAAACTCATCCAAAACCATAACTATCAAACAGTTTCTCGACTCACGCTCCACTCTTGCAGAGGCACTCGGCCTTCGCTCTAAGACACAGCAGCACTTGCCTTCCTTTCTAGTTAAGAAGTAACTCTCAAAAACTCCGTTGTGAAACCGGATGTTGGAAAAGATCATAGGAAGATTGTTCAGAAATTTGACTCAACAATTTGTTTGACTCAACATTGAGGAAGGGCTGAAATGCAGAAATTTGTTTGTTTGTCATTGACTCTTTCTTTCTGGGATTTCGCGAGTCAAGGGACCTGCAACCTAGCTTTGCATATTCTTCTCTGTCTCTGTGCGCACTGGTGGCAGAGATCCTCACTAACCCTCAAGCTCATCTGGTCACAGGCATCTGGTCCTCTCTGGAACATTCTCAGACTTCTACATTTGAACAGCATTCACACAGATGCAGCGAACAAATTTTCTTTTATATTATCTGTCAGAACAGCGAACATATTCGCTTAATCTAAAAAAGTAACGGAATGATTAGAATTCCCTCTGAAGATTTCGTGACCCCCGTGATGTCTAATAATCTAATTAGAAAATGCTGACTGGGAATTGATATTCCTGCATCTGTTTGAGAGGCAGACTCGTCAGAAAGCTCATCAAATATTGATAATTACCTCATGAAATGGTTTTTATCTGAATTCGGACCTTCGGATTAAAAAAATCTAAAAAAAAGGGACCATAAAAGCTAAAATGCCCTGTACTGGTTCAAGAAACGAAGATTTGTGAAGAACAAATTGTGGAAACAAACTGGGAACATCTCGAGAGGTTCTGATATATCGCAGCAATAGGAATCTAGGGAGGCTTAACAATAATGTGAAATTCTCCTGGAATAAAATAAATTATTCTTTGTGGACAGAAAATGTTAACATTTCTTTCATATTGTCATTCACTGATTTTTCTCTGTTCAACATTTCTGTTACACTAGTGTACACATTCAAATATTGTTGCATCTGCCTTTCATTCAGAATTATTGCATACTCTGTAATTGCTTCGAACTCTCCATCTGTGGGAAATTTGTGGAGTTGAACATAGTGCTCCATTTCATGCCCCAGTTCTATCAGTGGAATAGCACTTTTTATGTTAAACCACTGTAGGGTATAGGGGTTGTGTGTTTGATGTCTGGTTTCTCACATGGTCTCAAGGGTTTTGATATTATTTAGAAAACCAGACAGCAAGCACACAACTCCTATATCTTGTTGGGTATAGAGGTTGTGTTTTTCATGTCCGGTTTCCCATATGGTCTCAAGGGTTTTGATACCATTTGGAAAACCAGACAACAAGCACACAACCCCTATACCCAAATTTGACATAAAAAGTGCTATTCCAATTGGAGCACTACTTTCAACTTCACAAATTTTGCTCAGATGCAGAGGTAGACGTAATTGCAAAGTATGCACTAATTCTCAATGAGAGACATAGGGAGCAATATTTGAACCCATGCACTAGTGTAACAGAAATGTTGACAAGAGAAGAGCAGTGGATGGCAATGTGGAAGAAAATTAACTTGCTGCCAGTTTGTTGTGAGTTTCATTATGAGAACATACAAACATTCAGAATACACATATTTTGGAAAACTCATTTAAGCTTATATGGATACACATATTTAGGAAAAGTCATTTGGGAAACATATTTAGACCTTTGGAGTTTCAACACAGAACCCAGATGAAAAGCTCTGTCTAATGTTTGCAAAGCAATGTGAGGGTTGTTGATTTCATTTGCCTCACATTGTTTGACATTATTGGATTTCATGTGATGATAGCACTAATTCTCATTTTCTAGCTTGTTTTTCCTCATATTCATAATTATATGAAAATGTTAGGATCACAAAGCATCAGGAGAGAAACTGTTGTGTCTAAAGATACCATTGCTTGATCCCACCAGTTAGAAAACTTAACATAGAATGTTTTGGACTATAAATAAGCTACATCAATGATAAATATCATGGGCAAAACTATGGTTTCTCATAAACCTGGAGCCTAAAACCACCAGTAACTTGGCCGATCAAATTTACCTAATCTACCCTAACAATCCCTACTACGGAAGATTAACTTAATCCAAAAAAATTATATATATATATAGATAAACCTAATTCTGAATTTAAATTATTAATTAATTTCCTTCAACCTTCTCTATTTTACTCTTCCCTTAATCTAGTTCTAATTTAAATTGACTATACACTTCTTTAATCTTATATTTGAATTTGAATTTATTTTTTATACCATTTAATACATTCATTATAACCAGAATCTATTATTTCAATATTTTAATATGTTAATGCATTATATTTTTTTAATTGTAATTCAAATTTAATTGGTTAAATATAATATTTTTCTTAATTAATCTTCATTTATTTGTAAAAAAATACTTATAATCACATATGATTATGTATTGTTGAGAAGTTTCGAACCAAGGGTAGTTTATTTTCAGGACAAGATGAGAAATGAGATCAAGGAAAGAGGTTTAAAAAGATGGAGAAAGGATCCAACTAGCTATTAAGGAATAACAACTAGCTTGACTTAGAAAAGGAAAATATATAAATGAAATAATTTATTAAATCATTTTATTATTATATTATATTTAATTTAGTTTAATTAATTAATAATTATAATATATTTTGTTATTATATTTTAGATATAATTAGGGTTCAAGATGTTATTATTAATTATTATATAAATACAATTTTGATCATTAAAGTATATCTTTATAAATAAATAAATAAAAAAACTATTGGTCAAAGTTGATTAAGAATAATAATAATATCCAAAGAAATATATATATGAGAGAAATTATCTAGCAATGACTCCATAATTAGATTTATAATATAATATTAAATTATTTCATTATTATATCAAATTCAATTAGGTTTATTAGTTAATAAATGTAATGTGTTTTATTATTATATTTTTATTTTATTTAAAAGATATTCCTTAACACTGTAATAATGCGAAATTAGGGTTAATGTATTTATTCTTAGTATTATATACTATAAGTATATTTTCATTAATTTAATTTAATATTATTAATTTAATTTATTAAAAAGTTAAGGTCGAAGGAGCTTTAAATATATATATATATATATATATATATATATATATATATATATATATATAATGATTTAAGCGATCAAAGAAGGGGTAAAAATAAATAGGAAAATCAAAAAAGAGAAAAGAGGGGAGGGGCGCTAAAGCCAAATAGCAACTAAGGATGAAGGATCATGATCCAACATCTACTAACACTCCATCCATCATCTTTATTAATGTTAAGAGGCCTTTTCTCGATTTCTAACGATTCGCTTAACTTGCGGTGATGAAAATGGTCAATCCAAGCAATAACCTTAGCTTCTTCGATGCAAATGTGATGGTTTGTCTTTTTTGCGTGCTCTGTTGTCACGCCCCCATACTCTGTTCCCTCATTGGCAGGTCGTGCATCACCGGCTAAACGACTATTTTTCTTTTTCGTCATTTTCCGAACTACGCATTTCCAATTTTCAAGTGGAAATGTTCACTTTATTATAACATGTTTTATGCGGAATTTAAAACATCTTCAACAATAAAAATTTGCACATAACCATTATAGAGAAATCACAATTTTATAAATATCATGTATAAAATTGACTCTTTGTTTTTATACAGGCCGAGTACCCTATCCTTACATAAAATAAAATTTTGCACAATCGACCCGTCGCACATTCAACGCGTTGTCGGGGAGTCACACGAATCGACCCACGCTGTTAAACGCGTTTAGCCTCTGCCGTGACCGTCATGGAGTTCGGTCACACGACCGCGCCCAAAGTCGTGACAGCAACTTGGTTGTGGGTCGGTCACTCGACTCGACCATAGACCTACTGCACTTTACCACAACGTATCACTGTGAACCACGCCCTGCACATTAGTAAACGTCCGCCGAATTGACCTGTCGTCGCTGCATGACTGTGACCTGCACCCTGCACACATTTCTCTTACCCGAGTTGACCCGCTAATGTTCAGACCTGTGTTGGAACGACTTGTGGGCTTATCCATCGCCACACCCGCAAGTCTAGAGTTGTGGTGGTGTTTTTTGTTGGATGATCCAATGCCTTTGTAGTTTCATTCATCGACGTATTAATACCATGACTCCGTCGTATCATGAGGGTGTCGAGTGGCTCTTGGTAGACCCAAGCCGACGCAACCCTAAGTTCACCTTCTGCTGTATCACATTTGTAATGTCAGCTTTGTAATCATTGGCTATGATGTGATGATAGTCATGCCCATCTATAACGTCGTTGCCCCGCCACAATGCCAATACGCTACGCCCGTCCACAACGTCGCACACGCACGGTTATGGAGTGACAAAACACTCATATCATCGCAAGCTACCCGATATGACCCGGAGGCTCCCGTAGCCGTGGCGCGCACCCATCCACCATATTGCCTATGTGCGCTCGTGTGGGGCGCCCAACTCACCTGAGTCAAGGAATGCCGACTCGTGGGCCTGACATACTCCCCCACCTTGATTCATTGTCGTCATCAGAAATCCGCTAGACCTCATCAACTGCTCATCAAACTCTGCTATCTCCTTCCACCAATTCCACAGCGAATCCTTTAGTTCCAAACTCGACTCCTCCAGTCTGTCCCTCCACTGAATGAGAAACTCCCTTCGAGCATTGCTCCCAAGGCATGTCATATGAAGATCAAGGATCTTCTCTAAAATCAAGTTTGGTCTATCAATGATCATGGCTGGACCTCTCGGTGGTGCTACTCGCTTAGGGTGTCAATGATCATGGCTGGACCATCCTTCTCTTCATATCTTCAAAAGCCTCACGACACTTCTTTGTCCAATTCCATCACTTCCCCTTCTTCAAAAGGTTTGTCAGTGGTGCAGTTATCTTGGAATACCCTTCTACAAACTTTTGTTGGTAATTAGTCATCCCCAAGAAAACTCTCATATCATGGACATTCTTCGGTTCCACCCAATCCTCTATTGCCTTGAATCTACTCAGCTCCATCCGTATGTGGCCTTGTCCAACAATGTGGCCAAGGAACGAAATCTTGGTCTAGGCAAACATACACTTGGACTTCTTCAAATACAACTAATGTTCCTTCAGTGCTTCGAAGACTAATGCTAAATTCTTCTTATGATCCTCCATGTTATCACTGAAAATTACAATGTCATCCAAGTACACCACCATAAATGTGTCAAGGTATGGACGAAGTACATCATTCATCAACGTGCAGAATGTGGCTAGAGCATTGCACAACCCGAATGTCATGACTAGGAACTCAAAGCTTCCATATCTCGTCACAATCGCAGTATTCCTCTGGTCTCCTTCAGCTATCCACACCTGATAATACTCGTGTCTCAAGTCCAGCTTGGAAAATACTTGAGCTTTCGCAAGCTTGTCGAAACAATCCGTTGCTAGCGGTAGAGGATATTTGTTCTTTATCGTTTACTTATTCAATGCACGATTGTTACACAGTAATTTGTCACCGTCCCTACCATTCCCCGTCCCGCACAATGGAGGACCCATTATGTGACCTGTGAGCAATGTCAAGCCTTGAAAATACCTTCATTGCATCCCTTTCCATGAGGACAACATTTCTCATGTTTATCATTTCCTGAACAGACCCCTAAAAACACATGTTTTTGCATTGGCGCTGGTAGCCCGTTATGTACTCGCGCCAATGGGGGAAAATTAACACTGAGCCCGCGCCAATTGGCGCTCTGTCCCAGTGTTGTACCCGCGCCACTCTGTTTATGGAAAGTTTTTTTAAAAAAGAGGCGAAGTTTCGATTACAACAACTTCGTGGATGAGTCATCAGGAGTAGTTTCGCCTGAATAACCACGGCCTTCCTCCTTTGGCCTCTTGTTTCCACCATATGGGGAACCTCCCAAAGGATAAGGCCTCCCTTCCACTATTGTAGGGATCCCAACCTCCTCCTCTCCTCTATAAATATAGCCTTCATCCATTGATGAAGGGCGGAAGGGCTGATAGTCTTGAAGTGCTGAAGCTTTGCATCTCCCTATTCCCAAGTGCCTTTGTGCTGTAAAGAATCCCTTCTTTCCCTTAAGGCCCATTCAAGCGAGGAGACCATTGTTACGAGACTCTGGAGAGGTTTCCCTTTCCTTGGCGAGCTTTGCGAGACGTGGACAACCGGAGACCCGTTCGAAGGAAGCTGCGACGTCAGAACTTGGTTGTAACTTCTATTCGTTTATCATTTTAATAGATGACTATGATTATGGTTCCACTCCTTTTTCCATCATGTTAATGTGAGTAATATCTTTTCTGACCGATGTTTAGTTACGTATGCTGGTTCCTATGCTTGTATCTGTTCGTTTCTTCTATGTGCAGGTGTTCATCCGCGGAGATCGTGGAAGGATTGTGATCTGCCAGGGCTGAAGGACGGGAACACTTCTTCTTCAGATCATAGCGTTGGAATCCAGGTAGGCTTCTATCCCAAGTCTTTCATTCGTAATTAGGAGCTTGCGTCATAGCATTGTGTGTTTGTTGCTAGACCCCTGCTGGGCTAGTAGGGATCGCCTCTGTCCGCAGAGGGGATTTACCTCCTCAACAAATTGGCGACTCCACTGGGGAGATCGTCTGGTTTTCCTTGTCTCGTTTATGATTGTTTCGCTTTGATTGTTTCTCCTTGCTTGATGAACCTTCTGGGTTGGATTCTTTCATTGTTTTAGCTTCTTGGTTTGCTTAGCTTGTATTGGTCTGCTTTCAGAGTAGCTTGTTTTTTAATTTTTATTGAAGAACTCGACTGGCGCGGTTTTTAACCCGACAGTCGCGCCACTTGGCGCTTGTTGCCTTTATCTGACTCGCGCCAATTGGCTTCTGGCGCCAGTTTCAAGTCCACAGTCGCGCCACCCCTGTGACTTTTTTGAGTTTCTTCATTTTTGAGCTTTCTGGACTTGACCAGTACTTTTCTTCTTGATTTCCTGACTGTCTGAGTGTGTTGGAGTCTTGTTTGGCTGGAATTCACCTCTGCCCTTCGGTTGTTCGCTTCTTTCTATCGATTTCACGTTTTGAGCCCTAGGGCATCTAGTGGCTTAGTGTATCGAGCCCTCCTTGGGAGTTTTGGTGTCTTGATTGTCCTGTCAACTTGTTGATTGGTTCTCCACGCTCTCTTAACAGTCTTTGATTGTTTTGCTGCGTCTTTTGAGTGATTGTTCATTCCTTCATTCGGAATTCGTCTGCCCTTGCTTTGGACCTAGATCACACGGTCCATTGGAGGTTTTCGAGTCTTTCTTTGCTTTGAGAGACTTTGGGTCGATTTGGAGATTTGGTTGCTTGCTTTGTTGAGTGAATGTTGTTTGTTTCGCTCTCTTAGATATCATTTCTCAAATTTTTCCTTTTGTTTTCAGTGCACATTAGCCATTAAACATTGAAAATCAAAAAATAATCTCTTTTGCTTTTGTTAAATTAGTGCAAATTGTGATCTTTTCCATATCGCTAGTGATTAGTGTTTGAATGAAAAGTGTTCAGTTGCATTAGTTGCATTAGAGACATTCTTGTTTGTATTCCGTTCATTTCGTTTGCATAAAAGCTCTCAACTCTTATTTAACTAGTTTTCATCGAACGAAATGTTGCACCGTGGCATATAGCTTGCATTTAGGAGTCTTTCGAGACACTACATACGATAGGGCCTGGAAATTGAAACTTAATTGAAGATCAACCGTAAAATTTATTCAATTAACCTAAGGCAACATTGGAACTTAACGAAACACATTTAGAAGGTCTAGGCTAGAGACGTGTTCCGGCGTCGTTAAACCTAGCAGCTGTCGTTCGCCTGTTGGCTTTAGACAGCGCTAGTACGGACTTGCGCTCCCCGTACCGTCGCGTATATAAAGGGAGACCCCTATAGGTTTTCAATCCTTTATCCACAGGAAGCCGAGTCTGCTGCCCTATACCCGTGATACACCGAACACAGCATTCGGGGAGACTACCTGCACGTACGGAAAGTCCTTGGTCGATTTCTGTTTCATTTTTGAAACCAAGGTGTATATTGCAGTTCACGGATATTTGGTACACCCTTTGTGCCTAGTTTTTCCTGAGCAGTCATTTGGTTTTTTCCGACTCCCTAAACTTGAAAAGACCGTCAAGCGCTTGTCCTTTCACGCTTGTGTCAACTCTGAAAGAGATAGAGTCATCTTTTTATCGTTTCTCGACTCTTGAAATATGAAACGGTAGAATTTCTTATTTTCCAATGTGGTAAAATTAATCGCCCACGATTACACCCCTATTTAGACATTGCTTGTTGACTGTTTGATCGTGTGCCTTAACTCGTTTTCAGCCCGTGTGTGGTTTTAAGTTTGATGGCAACTTTTTCAGAGTTCACCAACCAAGGAATCCCCTCAGAAGGGAATCCTGGTCATTTTCCTCCTTTTGGAAATGTTGGTGCTCCTTACATGGCGACGTTGTCCCTTCCCGGGTTAACTGTTGGGTTGCCTGTTTGGTTGTTCTCAACCTCTGTAGTCCCGAATGTCTCCACTACTGTTCAATCAGTTCCTCCACCTGAACAACCTCATGTTGATTCCAAGGTGGACCTCTCCCCTTCTTCGCCTGTTTCTGCGTCCTCCTCCTCTACTTCGCCTGGTGAAAGTCTGGATTCAAGTAACCAGGTGGCTAAGAAGAAGAAGAAGAAGACAAAGAAGAAGAAGTCCGATAAGCGAGAGGCTAAATGTACAGCTACTGTCCCTAAGGAATCTCCTCTTGATAGTCTTTCCAACCCTCCTCGGAAAGTCAAGTTCCCTTGCCTGTTGTGCACGGGAGACCATCTTCTTCGAGACTGCCCTGGCATTCCCAAGGTGCTCGAAGTATGGTCCAACGGCCGCCCGCCGTTGCCTTTGACTTCCGGGAGTCAAGTTGGGGGCACGTCTTCAGCTGCTGTTGATAAGAACTCTAAGAAACAGGGTAAGATCACCAATCCCTGTAAGTTGTGTGAAGGGAACCATGCCATTCACCTTTGTCCTTATATGGATGAAGCCAAGCAAGTCTTGGACAACCCAACCGGTTCTACACCATGCCTCCCACCTGGTTATAATCGGCTTTCTTTGAGTCCTTCGCCAGTTGATTTTACGATTGGTCAAGAGTCATCCTTGGCCGATCCCACTCCCCCAGAAATTCAAATTCACGAATCCGTCCCTGACCAACCATTGGTTGTAGGATCGGTTGAACTGGCCCCGTCCGCGGTGCACCAGGTCTTTTTTGTTGAGAGTGGATCTCATAACCCTCATATTCTTCTGGTTTCTCCAGATTCTTCAGACTTGGAGAAAGATTCTCCTGTCCCTGTGCTTCAAGAAGCCCCTCCTCCGCCTCCCATGATGGAGGCTACGGAGGATATTCCTCCCGCCTTCGAGATGGAGGTCATAGAGGAGGCTTCTGCTTCCGTAACATCAGGGGAAGCCCTTCGCTTGTCGATGGTAGCCCCTCCGAGTAGTTTGGTCGCTTCCTTTGACTGGAATCGATTTGCAGGATTTCGCCTTCCGTCTTATGTGCCTTTCGAGATTACAGTACAGGCTTTTGGTCTGGTTGTACCCAGCACCATTATTGACGAAGGTGCCTCTGTTAGTATTCTGTCATCAACTACCTGGCAAGCTTTCGGTTCGCCGCCGCTTGCGCCCGTTACGCAGAATCTGTTGACATTCAATAGAAGAACGAGTCAACCGTTGGGGATCCTTCCAAGGTTACCTATGACTTTGGGAGGCAAAACCGTCCATATGGATGTGATGGTCGTTCCAGGCCCCTTGGATTTCCATCTGCTCCTGGGGCGCGATTACACCTATGCCATGGGAGCGCTCGTCTCCTCCCTCTTTCGTGTGGCCTGTTTTCCGCATGAAGGAAGGATCGTGACCATTGATCAACTGTCCTTCTTTGGTCCTAATGTGGCAACTGGTCCGCCATCACCCCCTCCTGGTTTTTATCCACCTGTTGTATCTGCCCCACCGCAGGTCAACTATGTGGCTACTTACCCCGTGCCTGTGCTCAGTGATGATGCCGTTGTGCATAATGTACTGGGGGCATTGGGTCCTGACTTCCAGGATGTCTCCCTTCCATCAGGAGTGGAACTCTTGGAAGCACCGCCTTCTCGTTTATTTTGATGTAAGTCGGTTAGAGCATGGTTTCCTCCCTGGGTCAAGCTCTTTAAAAAATGAAACTAGGATCTCGGAGCAGAGTTCCTTGTCTTGTGTCAAGCTCCTTAAAAAATGAAACAAGGTTGTCGGAGCAGAGTTCCTTGTCTTGTGTCAAGCTCCTTAAAAAATAAAACAAAGGTGTCCGAGGATAGTTCTTTTAATGTGTCAACCTCGTTAAAACAATGAAACACGTTCCCGTTCAATTCGAGTCTTTGATAAGATCTCGTAAAATCCCAGTCGAGTCTTTTCTTTTGATCTTGTAATTTGAACCTTCACTCCATCTGCTTTTCATATGGACTGAAGCTTGGGGGGCATGTACCTCGAATTGTGTCACCATGCCGGGGGCATGCTTACTTTTTCAAGCATAGTTTGTTTCCGTTTCAAGCTTGTGTAAAAATGAAACCGGTTTCAAGCATAGTTTATCTTTGTTTCAAGCTTGTGTAAAAATGAAACCAACTTCAAGCAGAGTTTCCTGATTTCAAGCTTGTGTAAAAATGAAACCATCCCCATTTTACCCCTTGTGATTGCCATTTTATTAGCCTGTTTTTGCCAGATGAGCCTTGGTTTCCTCACTCCATCGTCACTATCTGCTTGGCCGATCATATGCCTTCACTTGGTTGTTTTACCCGTTCCTGAGGAACCGCTGCGATGAGTGGTCTTGTTAGCCAGCCTCTTAACCTTTATTTGTTCTGAGAAGTTCCATCATTACCGGAACCAGTTGCTTCCCTTTATACCACTCGTTCCTCTAGGAGGAGTCAACTTTCAGCTCTTTTCTGACTCTTTAAACATGAAAAGATTGCCGAGTCCCTTGTCGTTTCGATCTCGTTAAAGTGGCTGCGAAACGACATCTACCCAGTATACGTTTACCCCTTTTTCGGGCTGGGATGGATCGATTACGAAAAAGGAATACCCTAGCCTATCGCGACTAGGAGGTTTTTCCGGATATTGTTTTCTACCTTTTCGGATCTGGGGAACTATTTACGAAAAGGGACTTGTGGAGTTTTCTTTTCCGCTGTCTTTTCAAACTCTCTAAACATGAAAAGACGCCGAGTTCTTCCTTTTTCAGACTCGTTAAACCCTGATGACATTGGATTTCGTCGAAATGACGTTCTCCGAGTTTCTCCTTCCTAGGACTCGTTAAATGCACTAGGATGGATTCGTCCGAAGGACGGATTTATATGACAAGCATATGGTATCCTCTTCAAGCTTGTGTAAAAATAAAGAGGTACTCACCGAAATGGTGGGGAAAATGGAACCATCGTCGTTGTCGTCGGCAGTATGTCGCTCTTGAACATGGCACTTGTCTGCATTCGTGTCGGGTTGGGGACATCTCATCTCGTTGCTTCACTTTGCCTCCATGGGTTTAGGTAATCTCTTTTGACCTCTCATCTGTTCACTGCCTCGTCACCATGACCTTTGATCCGTTGATGTCAAATACTGCCAAGTCCATTGTCGTACCGTTCATATGTTCAAGAGAAGTTGGCCTCTGCAAATATCAACCTCCCTCTGTTTCTCATATGGTTCTGATTCACAACAAAACATTATGTTCCTCTGTCTCGTGTCGATGATGTGGGAATCATTATGGCCCACCTTCGATCAAGGTCACTTCCTGTCGACTTCAACTCATTATCCAGGAAGTTGGTCTAGAGACTCCTGATGGTACCTTGGAGCCTGCATGCCTCAATGGCAGGTTCGTCGCATTCGACGCGAAGTTTACATCATTGACCTCCGATCGAATGATTCTGCGGGTGTTCGACGTCAACTCATTTATTCGCACGCCGTAGATTGTACCTGTAGTACCTTGAGGGCCATTGTCATTATTGGTGGTTCCTCTCGCGTCTGTTAAACGGCTTCCATCATTGGCTGGTAATCAGACGATGTTCTTGCATGTTCGACATCAGCTCACATATTCACATGCTCGAACTTGTACTTTGTTTGGGTCGAGATGGAGCGCAAGACCCTGGATTGTGTCTGTTGTAATCCAGGCTGCGATTGTGGATTATTATCATTATGTACATGACTCATTGATTGGATGGCTGCGACCATACCTGAGTCTATTTGTTTGATCTTAGTTGGATGGCTGCGCCCATACCCTAGATCCGGATTATAGCATACTCTGTTTCGGATGGCTGCATCTATACCATATATATACATCATGTACTTGAGATATCAGTTGTATCTTTCTGCGCAGGTTTCCGACGGCGGGCCTTCAGCTGGACATGTTCTCGTAAAGCATTTCACCCCTCTCTCTCTCTCGGGCCTCATGCTTTAGGGGGCATCTGTTACACAGTAATTTGTCACCGTCCCTACCATTCCCCGTCCCGCACAATGGAGGACCCATTATGTGACCTGTGAGCAATGTCAAGCCTTGAAAATACCTTCATTGCATCCCTTTCCATGAGGACAACATTTCTCCCTTTTATCATTTCCTGAGCAGACCCCTAAAAACACATGTTTTTGCATTGGCGCTGGTAGCACATTATGTACTCGCGCCAATGGGGGAAAATTAACACTGAGCCCGCGCCAATTGGCGCTCTGTCCCAGTGTTGTACCCGCGCCACTCTGTTTATGGAAAGTTTTTTAAAAAAGAGGCGAAGTTTCGATTACAACAACTTCGTGGATGAGTCATCAAGAGTGGTTTCGCCTGAATAACCACGGCCTTCCTCCTTTGGCCTCATGTTTCCACCATATGGGGAACCTCCCAAAGGATAAGGCCTCCCTTCCACTATTGTAGGGATCCCAACCTCCTCCTCTCCTCTATAAATATAGCCTTCATCCATTGATGAAGGGGCTAAAGGGTTGATAGTCTTGAAGTGCTGAAGCTTTGCATCTCCCTATTCCCAAGTGCCTTTGTGCCGTAAAGAATCCCTTCTTTCCCTTAAGGCCCATTCAAGCGAGGAGACCATTGTTACGAGACTCTGGAGAGGTTTCCCTTTCCTTGGCGAGCTTTGCGAGACGTGGACGACCGGAGACCCGTTCGAAGGAGGCTGCGACGTCAGAACTTGGTTGTAACTTCTATTCGTTTATCATTTTAATAGATGACTATGATTATGGTTCCACTCCGTTTTCCATCATGTTAATGTGAGTAATATCTTTTCTGACCGATGTTTAGTTACGTATGCCGGTTCCTATGCTTGTATCTGTTCGTTTCTTCTATGTGCAGGTGTTCATCCGCGGAGATCGTGGAAGGATTGTGATCTGCCAGGGCTGAAGGACGGGGACACTTCTTCTTCAGATCATAGCGTTGGAATCCAGGTAGGCTTCTATCCCAAGTCTTTCATTCGTAACTAGGAGCTTGCGTCATAGCATTGTTTGTTTGTTGCTAGACCCCTGCTGGGCTAGTAGGGATCGCCTCTATCCGCAGAGGGGATTTACCTCCTCAACAACGATAATCACAACACATTCGCAACTCATTCGTATTCTTCTTTCGTTGGAAAAATATTGGAGCACCATAAGGGGACCTTGAAGGTCGAATGAAACCTGCTTTGGTTAAGTCCTTCAGTTGCCTCTTCGACTCTTCCAATTCCGGCCCTGACAGTCGATAGGGAGGTTTGGCTGGAGGTTCCTTCCCCAACTCTAGCTCAATGGAATGGTCCACTGTACGACTTGGTGGTAGTATTTTTGGAGGCTCATCAGGCATAAGATTTGAATAACGCTTCAGTACATCGAAAATCTCAGTAGGAATAGGCATCCCCACTCCATCATCAGTCTCGAATCCATGAATAAACATTGCAAATTTCTTGATCTTTGGGTCCTTCATAGCTTTACTCATACTTAGTGTAGAAACCTATTGCACAATCACTTCCCTACGCTGCCCTTGAGTAGGTAAAGTCCACCATCGTGAGTCCTTCCATAATGCTATCTCACTGTTGGAAGGCATAAAAACAGCTGTGTTAACCTTAAAAAATTCCCGCCCCAATATCATGTCAATTTCACTCATCTCCATCGTAGCGAAGTCCAGACAACCCTGCCAATCACCAATATGAACCGACACTTCGTTTGGGAAAACCGACACTTTAGTCCTAGATTTCACTGCCTTCACTTCCAAATCAATGGGAAGAAGTTGCAGCCCAAATTCCTTCGCTACATTTGTTGCCATAAAATTATGTGTGGCACCTCTGTCCACCAATGCTTGCATATTGTTGCCTAGAAGCTCTAGATCAAGAAACCCCAAGCTATGCAACCAAGTTTTATAAGAAACTTCAGACTACATACATAGCCAGATACTGCAACATTTCTTGTTGGCTCTGATACCATTTTTCACACCCCATACTTCGTTCCCTCATTTTCGGGCCATGTGGCACCTACTAAACGACTATTGTTCTCTTTCACCATTTTCTGAACTACGCCTTTCCAATTTTCAAGTGTTAATGTTCACTTTATTATAACATGTTTTATGTGGAATTTAAAACATCTTTAGCAATAAGAATGTGTACATAACCATTATAGTGAAATTTCTATTTTATAAATATCAGATATAAAATTGGCTCGATGTTTTTATACAGGCCGAGCACCCTGTTCTTACATAAAACAAAATTTTGTACGACTCAACCCGTTGCACGTTTAGCGTGTTGTCAGGGAGTCACATGACTGGAGCTGTGCTGTTGGATGCATTCAACCTCCGCCGTGACTGTCATGGAGTTCGGTCACATGACCGTGCCTACAGTCATGACTGCAACTCGGTTGTGGGTCAGTCATCCAACTCGACCGCAAACCTGCCGCAAAGTATCACCGTGACCCATGCCTTGCACATCCGCAAATGCACGCCGAACTAACCCGCCGTTGCTGCACGACTATGACCCGCCCTACACGCATTTCACTAACCCGAGTTGACCTGCTAACGCTCAAACCTGTGTTGGCACAACTTGCGGGCTCATCCTTCGCCACACCTCACAAGTCTAGAGTTGCGGTGGTGTTTTTTGTTGGATGATCTGATGCCTTTGTTGTTTCATTTGTCACCATATTTATACCACAACTCCACCATATCATGAGGGCGTCAGGTGGCTCTCTATGGACTCAAGCTGACTCGACCCTCGGTTGACCTTCCACCATATCATATTTGTAACGTTGGCTATGATGCGACAATCGGCGTGCCCGTCTATAACGTCGCTACCCCACCACAATTCCAATACGTTATGTATGTCCACAACATCGCATGCCTGCGTTTATAGAGCGACGAGACGATCATAATGTCGCAAGCTGCCCGATACGACCTGAAGGCACCCATCGCCGTGGTGCGCGCTTCTCCATCGTATTGCCTATGTGCACCCGTGTGGGGTGCCCGAATTGCCCAAGTCAAGGAACGCTGACTCATGAGCCTGACATCTACTAAAGCAGAGGAGCGTGACCTACCATGCTTAAGGTCTGCCACGTGCTCATGAATCCTTTTATTAATGGAACGACCAGTTTCACCCATGTATGGAGCCCCACAAGACCAAGGAATTAGGTGAACACCTTTACCATCCCTAGGGCTTACCAGGTCTATAACCGACTTTAGAGAACTCCGAATAGTACGAAGGGACTTGAAAGTCAAGGAAACATTATGTTTCTTAAGGATCCTAGCGATATTATCAGTAGTCCCTTGAATAAACGGGAGGCGAACCCTAGAGAACCAAATTAGATATTAATTCTAATTTCACTTTCAACTAATTTATTGTTTTTAATATATATAGTTAACCCTTATTTCATTAGTATTATATTTAGTTTAACCAAATTCTATTGTTTTATTATTAATTATGTGATCTTTCTTTCCTCATTAAATTCATTAATATTAATTATTTTGACTATTATTATTTATTTCAATTTAATCTCAACTTTCTAAAATTAATTTATATTATTATTAATTAGCGTCCTTATTCTCTTTACACTCACTAGTCATATTTTTTCTCTATATATTTTTAATTTAGCATTCTTTGAAACTTTATTATGAGTTTTTTGTACCTAAAACTGGATGAAGTGTCTGCTCAAAACATGGGACATAGTATTCCAAAAAAATTCCTCAATATCTACACAAAAAAATGTTAATTTAATGTTTTTGGTGATAGAAGAATCCCATGCCATTTTTGGTCCCTTCTTGGTCCCTTAAGACACCTGGAAAAATAAAAAATTAAGAACACATTTAATTTAACAATCCAAGTATATAAAATTTCAAGATACCCGACATGTACATGCAGCTATAAGGCTATAACCTACTACAATATAATATTGTCCTTAAACCTTGAGTATTTATACAATGCAAACCTAAAATTGAGTATTGTATATGCATCTATAAGGATATTACCTATTAAAATATACTATTTTTGGCCTATAAATTTATAATCCATACATGTACAACGAATTAAAAAGAACGAATCAACTCATAGCGATTGAGGTCATTCTCTCTGTTATCACTCTAATAATTCTCAAAGTTGTGAGATTTTTTATTATAGTTTAAATAATATCATAGGTAACCACAAAACTACTTTTAAAATTGAGGATCTAGCCTTCCTAATGTTCAGAGAGGGCTCTCTCTATAAGATTTAGCTTTGTTGATTATATATGATCTTAGGCTAGTTATAAGGGTTAATTTGGTTTTGGGATTTTGATTTAGTTTGGTGGGAAAATCACTTACTCATATTGATAGCTTATAGATCCGTTTTCCATTGGGCAGATGGAGTCAATGTGTCAAGTAGTCAGATCAATATCAAGGTCTAAAGGTAAATGTTCATAGGGAAAGATAGCAGAGTCACTCCAGATCTTTAAAGGCTTATTGGTGAAATGGTTTTAACCAAGATAAAGAGCAATTAAGGGTTCTTAAATCTAGATAAGGAGTGAAAGGCAAAGGTCAATCGAAATCATGAAGCAATTAAGGATTCCCTGATCTGGATATCAGTAGAAAACATTTAAATGAATTAAGTCAATAACAGAGTGCTTTTAACAAATTTTGAAATAACAATTCCTAATTTCACATTAAAATTTAGAAAACATTTATGAATGGATGAAAAACATAAGATAATTGACAAAATGACAAGTGAAATACTTCACTACAGTGGCCCAACACATGACTCCTGTAATATGATGCTTTATTTCTTGTGATCCAGTCTGCTGACTTGAACTTGATACAAAAACCCTTGCGTTCAGAATACAATAGCTACAAAAATGTTCAACAATTAATCCACACTCAATACTTCAAATGATGAAGTATTTATACAAAAACTAGTACAAAATATCCTAGAATAATCTTAGGAAATTTTCTTGGAAAATAAAATATCTTCATGCCAGAAGATAGTGACAACTGCCTACCTAATTGCTCGTTGTCCTATTTATTGAAATTAAATATCTTGTTGTTTGGATTTGGGTTGCAGCTGGATAACTTAGGTGTCCCTCACGCTGGTAGTGTTATCTTCAATTTGTTTTTCTCTTCATCTTTCATCTGATACACTTTTTTAACTGATACACTTTGACTGCTGAAAACCTGTTGTTACTGCCGAAAATTGCGTACTGCTGAAGTAAAAACAACAACTCTGTTTTTTATCTTTCATGCTCTTTCTTCACTGTAATTTGATTTTACAGTAAATCTGTTAACTTCACCCAGAACTCATCTTCTGGCACTTTTATATTCTTTAGCTTTCTAAGTTTTCATTAGCTTCATTGTATCTTACAAATGTTGGTTTGACCACAAAAAGGTGTTTTACTTCATGATGCAAGTAAAAAAGATTTTCAATACTCTTGTGCAAAACTTTCCCTGTTGGGATTCCCTGCGAATCTGATTTGTTTACTTGTTCTTTGGAAAATTCTCTTATCTTTTTGTTATAATCTTCTTGTTTCATCAATTTGTCATTGATTACTAGAATATTTGGAAGGCCTTTTTGCCTCAAAACATCAAATTTTACCATGAATCTTGTGATTTCCATATCCATGTTTTGGCACTTTTCTTCTAATTGTTTCATTAAGTTCTTTTTGGAAATTACTTTTCTTACCTCCAGTATAGTTTCTGTTCTATTTGTTATTCCAATTTCATCTAGTTCTTGCTTGTTTTTGGAATTGAGGAATTTAATAATTTCCAGTGCTTCTTCAGGTTTTGACCCTAGCTCCTCTTTGGTCCTTTGTATTTCTTCTCTTACTGCTTTCAGTAAATCCTTCTGTTCATAAATCACCTGTATTGATGGCCAAGTATCATTGATTGATTCAATGATATTGGTCCATAATTGACTTTTAACATGTGCCATGGGTTCTTTCAAAGTCAACTCTGTTTCCAACTTCTTTAATTGTTCACTCAACCTTTTAGCCTTTTTCTCTTCAGTCTTGGCATTAATCTGTGTAAGATTTTTCACATCTTCTAGATTTTTAATTTTTTTCTCTCATTGGTTTGTATGGACATGTCCTGCATTGATTTTACCAATTTACTGGCTTCATCTCATTGTTGGACTGTTGAAGTGGAAGATTCAGAAGGCAGAAGTGGTTGATGAAGTTACTGTCACTGATGTAGCTAATGGGACCTTTGGAGCTAGTTCTTCTGCTAGAGTAGATGGCACTGCTGTTGTAACCATAGGAATTACAGTTGCAGGGACTTCCTGTGTTTTATTGGCTTCTTTTTCTTGGACCAATTTGTCCATCTCAATCTCCATCTCTTTAATTTGGGCTGTCAACTACAATATGAGACTCATCATCTCATCCTTTTGATTGGATTCCTTTAGAATCTCCTTTGCCTGTGGATTCTATGTAGGAGGTAATCTCAACCATTTTTTGAGTGCAGCAATATCAACATTCTTCTTTCTAATTAGCTCCTATGCAACTTTTACATTGTCAGGTTCATAACCCACCTTAATCACTAACTCCTCCAAGGATTTGATTCTGCTATCCTTGGCATATGATGAAGCTTTCTCAACTTTAAGCTGATCTGTCACATTTATCAAATTATTCTGAAGCTTTTTAGCACTCATTTCTTTTGCAGTTATTGTGGAATAAAGCATCTCTAAACTCTGTTTATGGAATTCTATTTGGTCTAGGGGATGAATATCTTGAACTGGAACTTCAAAATTAACCTTTTTGTAATCAGATGATATTGTAGGAGTTGTCACTATGGGTTGAAGCATTGTCATCAAGAATTTCTTGTTTTTGTAATCAAAGGCTGAGAGTAGCCTGTTTTTTATCTCAGGAGTCTACTTCAAGTATTGAGAATACATTTCATTTTTTATTTCCTCATTCTTAGCCTTAATTTATTTATACCTTTCCTTAATGTCCATATCTTTGTCCTCTATCTACTTTGATGATGACACTTTTACACTATGTTGTTTCTGGATTAACTGTGTATTGGAAGTGGTAGGTTGTTGTTCATTTTGAATCATTGTAGGAGGCATAGTGTCTTTATCTGGAATCTTTGTATCTATAACCTCATTTTTTTCTTTATCTTTATTTTCTGGATTAATATTTGGCTTCTTGCTATACCTGAGTTTGAATTTTGATTATGTGGTAGTTTCAACAATGTATGACCCTTCTTCCCTATTTATTTTCATGCTTCTGTCTTCCTGAGCTGGAGTTTGCAAAATGTGACTAGCATCACTCTGCTTAATAGCTTCTACCAGTGTGTTTTCTAACCATTTAGATTTGTTAGAAAATTTCTCAATTTCAGTCTACTTTCATGAATGTAGAGCGTTAATTTACACTTCACTCTCATTTTGCTGATTATACCATAAGGATCATAGTGCCAAAGGAAACTTTTGCTAAATTTGTACTATAACAACTGGTTTTCTACCTATACACCTGCTTCTCTGTTATTACATATAAAGGGACCCACTTGGTTCTTCAGTTTAAACTGGGTTTTCTTCTTAGCAACCAAGAAATTTACAGAATCTGAGTTCAAAATATGTCTTATATACTCTAAAGAAAACAACCTCATAGGTAAATGCTTTGGCAATTTGTAAGGAATGAGGGTTGTCCCATAAACTCTGACTTCAGTGTGATTTTGGTATAAATACCAATCACTTGTCTTGCTCTGTTTAGATAACTGTAAAACTTTCTTGATTTCATCACTGATTCTAGGTTGCACACTGTTTTTAAGTAGATTTACCAATGGATGGATAAAACAATCTGTAAAGTCTGCATAAGAAAACTCAGATGACTCCTTTCTGATTAAGGAAGTCTAGAATATAAAAGACTGTGGATTTCCTTCCACATCCATCTTCTGAAGAGTTATAGGGAACTTTTCAGACTAAAAATAGAGAAATGTATGGAAAATAAATTAAGTAGATCTAAAGACACCTTCAGTAGGTAATTTGACAAGTTGTTCATGTATGCTGTCAGCAATGTACTGGGAAAAATTGTAAATGATTGTAGGAGGTTGACCAAGTATAAAAATGGATAGGAAACCAAGTATTGATGCATCAGTATGCTCATTTGTGAAATATCCAAATATAAAGACAGCATGGAAAAAATGTGTCTGGTTCCTTCTGGAAATTTGGAAGAGGAATATGGAGGGTTGAGCTTGGGGATTTCCACATAAGAGGGCATAAATGTTTGGAAAATTTGGAATCTCTTGGGAAAATCCAACTCCAAATAGAACTTTGTGAGAGTTTCAATGGATAAAGGGACTGCATTAGGCTCAGACTGCAATTGAAGCATTTGGTTTATAGATTCAACTGTTATGGTAAACAATACTTCTTTTTCAGAATTGACAATAGCTCTCTGATTTGGAGAATAATGAGATTGGCATAATCTAATGGCTTATGGGCATTGATGGATGCGAGGAACAACATACTTGGGCAAATTTGACTCCCAAATAGGCACAACATCTACTTGGTCCAAGGATTTCTCTTGGCTCCAGTAGTGGAGCTCAAGAAGATTAAATTCAGTTACAGGATCTGTGATTTTGAAGTCTACATCTGCCAAGGGAGTATGTTCTACATCTACAACATGAGGTTATAGAGGGTTGATTACAATTGTTCTTTTGGATGCCATTGATAGGTTTAATTTATCAGTTTTAAACACTCTTAACCTTTAAAACTCTGTTTTTAGGTCTTTGACATGATTTTGTAAGATTAAAATATTTACAGAAGGAATTTTAAATATAACATAGGCTTTATCTTCTACTGCAAAAAAGGTTACTACTGATCACTCTGACTAAAATTAGCAATTCTATATCAAAAAGTGCAATTTTCTTGACCTTATAGCTTTAACAGAAGATTTCAAGGGTTATCAGTGAAATTTATGTAATAGAACAATCTTAAAACATCAAATTTGGAGAAAGAAGGCTTCTAAGTAATGTGGAAAAATCTTTGGATGTATCAGAAGGTTTTTTAGGTCAGTAGATGGCAAAACTCACTTTCAAATTTGTTCTAAAATAGGTCACAACTTCCAGAAACTAAAAATACTCAGGGTTTGTGTCTATTTGAGGAATTTATGAAAGAAAGGGGCATTCTT
This sequence comes from Pinus albicaulis, assembly GCA_034641835.2. Classification (NCBI taxonomy): domain Eukaryota; kingdom Viridiplantae; phylum Streptophyta; class Pinopsida; order Pinales; family Pinaceae; genus Pinus; species Pinus albicaulis. Next base: position 563,356,606 of record CM076571.1, on the reverse strand, counting down.
TTAAGGTATACCGGCTTAGAAGGCTTTAATTAATAGTATATTTCTTTTAGATTTGATGGATAGATCTCTTTCTGAAGAATACCTGGAAATTTTTTGTGGAAAAGGGTTTGCTGGGTTTTGAAAGCTTTCAAAAGCTTATTGTGGTATTTATATGTAGTATGGAGGCTTCTCAGTGATTGTAGCAGATGATTTTGCCGATTTCTGTTAGTTTTTTAGGCAAAACAGAGGTGGAAGCATGATTTTCTTGTTTTGGAGAGGTTTTAAGAGTAGAAAACGATAACAGAAGCTTGAAATGAATGCATTTCGGGTGTTTATAAACAATTTTAGTGAACAGTAATCGCATTAAACACAGATTATTTCAAATCATGGTGTTTTAGGCGCGAAGGAGGATATTATTGCCAGTGGTTTTCTTCATGTCAAAAGGGGATAAATGATTTTTGTTGAATCGATGCGATCCAACAATAAAATGAAGCGTGGAGGAGAGATAAAGGTTCAAAACAAATTTTATCACAAATTTCATTTTGGTTATTGATCGCGCAGTTAAATTTGAGATGGGAGATTTTCACCGTCGCATCTGATGAAATGGAGCGAATGGTCGAGATTTAATGATGGAGCTGCAGGGTAATGGGCGTGGGGCTCGGGATTAGTTATGCAATGGGAGTGGTAAATGTATTAAAATTTGATGTTTTAACACATAGTTTAAATATTGAATATGATAGGTGGGTAAGGTTTATATATAACAAATAAAATGGATATATGTGTAATGTAAACATTGGGTGAGTTAATATAAAAGGGATAGTTTAAACCTATGGGGAGCGAGGAAAATATACCATAGGTTAAAAGTAAAATATGGGTTGGATTTATTAATATAAAATGAATTCTGAAGGGTATTTTGGGGAGTTAATACATTATATTAGTGCATTAATAATGAAATGTATGAGTGGGAATGAAAAAATATACCAAGTATAGTGTTAAAACATGATTGTAGACATGATTTTCATAGTAGTGGCCTAGTATTAACATTTTAACACTTATACTTAGGACAAAAGCATTTCTTTTGGGTTTTTTGGGTATTTTTGAATGAAATGAGAATTAGTTAAAGGGGTTTTTACTTTTTCTAAGTAAAAATGTATTTTAAACTTAGGAAAAGGGGATTTTGTAGGATAAAATGAGTAATATAAGGGGAAAAAAGGATTTTTATGAAGGGGAAAGGATGAAAATGTGGGAAATTTCAATACCTTGGTGCCAATTAGTCATTAAGACGGGGGTCCGGTCCCACCAAAAGTCAGAGAAATGCTCTGAGTCTTTATAAATGAAGGGTATAGTACTGGAACACATTGTGGGGAGGAAAATTAGTAATTTTCCAAATGATGTTTATCCATGCCTTGTGAAACTGCTTTCTTCCTACCCATATGCTACCTTAACATTTTTTTTTCATCTTTCTTGGGTGCATTTGAGCTTGCAAACCCTTGTTCATTTTTCTATTAAAACAAAAAACTAACTAATTTCTATCCTTATTTCTTTCAAGGGATCAGATTAAGCTGTTGAGCTCCTTTTTTATTCTCTACCTAACTACTGATCTGCCAAGATTAAACTGTTTGGCAAGATCTTTATTCTCTATCTATCAGCATGAAATTTAAAGCATGAAAAATTCAAGATTAATATATTTAACTCATCATGGATTATGGAATTTTGAACAAGCTGCACATAATCATTTATTTTGTAGTAAAGCTACTAATTCCATGAAGTTGCAAAATTTCAAGGGTGTTGGAAATGAAGATACTAAGCAATTATGGTTCATCGCATAAGTTGTGTGGACATCGCAGCAAGTCAATAATGATGATGTTAAGAAAGCACATCTTGCTATTGAATTTCAGGAACACTCATTGGACGAGTACATGAGGTATGTAGCAACAAACCTAATGCAACGATCGATGAGTTTAAAGCTGCATTGAAGGAGTAGTTCAAAAAGCCAAAATCATATGCTCAATGTGTTACTGAATTAAAGGAAATTCACCAAGAAGTAAATGAATCTGTATGGGAGGCAGATCAATGGTTCAAGTGCACCATCAGAGACGGAGGATTTACTGTTGATGGTACGCAACATAAAGAATGGGTCATTACAATGCTGTTGCCACATCTGCACCAAACTTTATCCCAGCACAAGATCGCGACACAAGCTGAAGTTGTGGAGATCGAAATGAAATTAGAGGCCTCACCTGTGTAAGATATGCAGGTTGGGGCTCAGCAAATCCAGAGCTAGTTAGTTTCCTTACACTTGGAAATACAAAGTTTGCGGAAGGAAAAGAAAAGGATATTTGTGCAGAAGTATTGTGTGTGCGCATCAAAGCCAAAGGGCAGCACAAGGATCAATGTCCTGTGTATGTTAACTATCTAGTGATTAGAGGACCAAGTCCAATTAAGAATGTGGCAGGGCCTAATGAGAACCCCACACTATGGTGCATTATCTGTCAAGTGACGAGACAACACGCAATAGACTTTTGTCCTAGGATTGGTAAATATGTTCTGCATCTCAAACAGTTATATTGCACATTTTTTTGATCTGTGGAACATGATGAAAAGTGTATAAATTTAATACAAAATACATGTATGTCCTGGATTCTCCTGATCTAACAATATGATACTGTTAAATACAAAATCACTTCTACAAATCTTTGTGGAATTTAAAACACAAACACCAATCACAATATCATGAAGAAATATTAATCACACATAACACATATAATTTACCAGGGAAAGCTTATAGCTAAAAACCCCACTATCTTATTTTATGTATTATATCATGGATCATGAAAAAATTACACACAAAGCTATAATCCAAGAGCTCTCAGTACATGAGCTAAGTGTCTCACAATGTCATACAAAAATTGGCAAGCTCCTTAGCCAATTTACTGTCTCCAGACAACTTGCCTCCACTGCGCAATCCCAGTTGATATAAATCCATGAATGAGTGCAATCTTGCCTACCTTGACTGCGCAATCCTCATGGGAACATCCAATGTGTGTGTGTTTGCATGTGTGTAACCGGATAATGTCAAAAATGATAGTTTACTTCCCTTTCAATCAACTGTGTCTTCACTGGATCTAACATGCATGCAGTTAATAATAGTAAATTTTCAGTTGCATGTGAGACCACTAATTGTGAATTAATTACTTGATCTCTCACTAGTGTATCTTCAGTTACAACTAGCACAACTGAGTTTAACTCACTTAACTGAGTTGAACTACTTTACAACTTGCATAACTGCACTTCCAACTCTGTTACAACTTCGAATCACTCAGTTACAACAAAGTCAACCTGCATGTCCCACAAACCAACCACTTAACTCGAAATTCCTTTAGCTAATTGATTTTTGACTTTAGTTAACTATTTCCAAGTGTTCATTGAGAATAGAATATAGTTTATTGTCCAACTAATATTAAGGGATAATAATAGTATACATGCATCTATAAATATACATGCAATCTATAAATAGAATTTGCACATACATCTATAAATAGACATACACCTAAAAATAGCGTGAGCTCCATCCTAGTGTAGGTGCTTCATTTTCACTAGGATCTTCTTGTTGAATCTCAACAAAAAGAACTATCACAGCTTTGATCTAATGGTTGAACAAGTTTCTTCCTATAGAATGCAAGTTGAAGGTCAAGGTTCGGATTCACCTGCATCACCGTTTGGGCATGGTGGATTTCAGGGTAGAGAATGAGGAAGAGGAGGAGGAGTTGGTCGCAGAAGAGGCCAGGTCATTTGTTACAACTGCGGGGATGCTGGCTAACCTACATTTATGGTGGAGATTATGCGAAATTTGGAGTTGTTTTAGCCACTTATGAAGCTGAATCAATAGACATAAGGTTGTTTCAGCCGCACCATCGCTATAAATATGGCATAAAGGACCGGATTAGTTCCCTTTTCTTTATGACTGATCTGTGCATATTTCTTTCGTTGATCTTGTTTCTATTAACTGATTTTATATCTAAACACTTTAAGACACTCCAAGAGATCCTGTGCAAGCAAGGGTTAGGCCACTTGATCCCTAGAACCATGATTGCTACTCCACCTACCTCTGCTACGTCTGAAGCTGTCGAGAACCCACAACCACAAAAGCAAAAGAAGGGACAAACATCTGGACTCGAAAATCTCCATGCAAGAAAACTCCTAAGCAGAAGCCCTCACACGCAGACCGTCAAAAGCGACCAATGGAAGAAGAGCCAGAGGTCATTGTCAAAGAGGATATTATGGAGGAAGTAGACCCAATGTTGCAGCTATCCAATTACATGACGCTGTGCAAACCAATGGTTGAAGTGACCAAGGACCTGGATAAGGTCAAGTCACACATCAACACACCATTTCTCCCAAAGAATGTGCCATTTGAAGGTGAATTTTTTGCCAAATTACCTACGCTAAAGTTGGAGGATTGGGATATGGATGACCGCGCCAAATTTCCAGAGTTGGCACTGTCTGAATACTTGGAGCAGGTGCCCTATGAAGAAGAAGTAATTAAATTTCAGCCAATGCGATGGGCATCGGGGTTACATCAATCTGGGCTTTTGAATCTCTTGACGGTTCCGCATTTCAGGCACAAAACCATTAATGATATTTGTTTGCACCAGTTGCTAGCCCTAGTGCATGACAACTGCCTATGGTTGGGAGAGCCCATTCCTATTGATGACATGTTGATCAATCGCATCACCAACCTACCTTACCAAAGAGCAGACCTGGCGGAGGCCTTTGGAGGAAAAAGAGAGGAGAAAAAGGTTGCAAACAATGTTAAGAAGTAGTTTGGGGTAAACCAAAATACTTGGGGATTTGTAGTTAGAGAAATAAATGACCTTGCGGTCAAGTTTTCTACCTTGATCCTTGCATGCAATATGATGAGGATGTGTCTCGCAAAAGAAGTGTAGGCACCAGTGATTGCATTGGTTGCACAGTGTGTAAAAGGGGTGCAATATAATTGGTCCAAGTACCTCTGTAACGAATTCCTGGAGAACGTCAGAAAAGTGCAAGATGGAAAGCACTTTTACTATGCATGGTTGTTTCTGCTTGTCACACTAATTGGGTGGAAGTTGCCAACGTAGTCACAACTGCCGAAAATTGAGCCAGATTTATGTGAAGCCATGAAGTATGCATCACTATGGGCATCTAAGATTCCATCTAGGGTGACAAGAATAAAATATTTCTCTTTGATATGGAGTTGTTCCAGATGGTGGAGTCCAAACTGCGCCTGTCACCCACAATCTATGACCAATGCAAGCACATCGTAGATTTTAAAGCCACTTTCCACAATGTCCACATTCACGCAAAGGCGGACATGGTAGGCATCTAGTATGAGTTTCCATATTTAGTTATGAAGGATGATCTCACGCGCATTACAACAGAGTGACCCTCTCTCTCATTAAATGCAGCCACAGATGGTGGTGCGACTTCTTCTGCATAGCAAAAACCACCACCAACGAAGCTGCACACACAGAAGGACCAAAAGAAAGATACGCAAGAACCAACCTCTACAAAAAAGACTGAGAATCCACCTAAAGAGACAGTGGACAAAGACTGAGAATCCACCTAAAGAGACAGTGGATGTGCGCACTGATGCTGAAATGGAAGATAAGGGAGGAGATAGCTAAAATGCACCCTCGACATAGATAGAAACACGTCGAGGCACCAAGAGAGGTGCTCAGTCCCCACTGGGACCACGTCAGAAGAGAAAAGCATCCAAGAAGACCAAAATTGAGCCTTTGGTGCTAATGGATAGATACTTCAACGAGATCGGCAACACAATTGAGCCTTTGGTGTTCTAGAGTCCCGGAGTTGTGCTTCACCTTGAAGATCTAGACTTGCACGCATCTGTCCATGCATGGCCAGATGTTGGAATTGACTTGGCCATCTTTCCCAGCGGCAAGATCCATTCTATACATAATGATCGTGGATGAGCTTCAGTATCGAGAATACAAGGCATCGCAGGCCACCAATGAAACTCAACAACAAGCTACCACATTGCATAAGGGACAGTAGGTAGCAGAAGAAGCTCAATGCTCCGCAGAGAGCCTGTGCGTAAATTTAGAATCCATGATTAATCGAATGTGCTTTGATCTGCCTAAAGTAACAGTGCCCACCACTGCAGCACCCACCATAAAGTTGTATAGTTTGGAAGTCACACTTAAAGCTTCCCGAATAGAAATAACAACCGTGCGTGCTGAGTTGGAGTAGAAAATCATAGACCTGCTGATGAAATTTCAGCCAAAGACTCGTCCAGAACTCCGAGCACAGTGCGCCATAGTCATTGACGAAGCCACTACCAACATTTCAGTCGTTGTGGAGGCATGCAACACTTTATTTGAGGATGTCATGGGCATTTGGACCTCTATCCATGTTGACCCCATAGTCTAGCAGCTGAGGACGTACTTACAGGCCAAAGAGCAACAGTTCAACGAGATCTGGGTCACTACGTCGACCCTGGTACCAGCTCAGAGGCTTGCTCATGTGCAGGAAGTTCATGCAATTCAAACAAAGATCAAGAAGTTGCGTCGACAAGAGCAGTTGCTAGAATATCGAATGTAGTCATGGGCCGAAGAAGCACTATAACTATCACAAACCATTGACAGTGCACTCAAGGGGCTCCAGCAGACTCAACAGAGCACCAACTTAGCAGCCAAAGGACCAACTACCGAGAAACTTGTTGGAGAGGCACAGAGCACTACATCATAGAGTACATAGGTGATCCATCCACTCAAACAATCCATTCAGGCGCTTCAGGCAAAGATGTAGGAAGTTGGACTAGAGTGACTCGAGGGCGAGTCACTAGATTGTGTCGGGGGCCTATTGGGTTAGGGTCCCCTAGGGTAAAATTTTGGGTTAAGTTTTATTAAAACGTGTTGCGCACAGAAGTCAAGGGGCTTTGGGGCTGGTCAAAGCTCCTTTATCAATGTAACAGGTGAAAAGGGAAACTATGAGTCTCAAACCATGGTTTGAGACCATGGTATTTGCGCGTTTAAGTCCAATAAGTATGTAAGAGTCAAGTCAACATTAGGGGAGTTTTGAGGTCTAAAATGGGCCTCATAAGAAAAATGTACAACAAAAATAAACTTTATAACAACCAATAGGATTCAAGATGATGATGTCATCCATAATGGATGATTCACCATTTTTGGAGTAAAAAAATAAAAATATTAAAAATTAATAAAATAATAAAACTACTTTTTCAACTCATATTTTAAACTTATCTCCCAAAATTTTTACTCAAATTTTCGATAATCTGCATAATTTAATTATCCAAGGATTACCCATGTTGCATACTTTCGATGAACTCTTCTACACGAAAAATGAGAAATACATAAAAAACGTGATTGTAATCACGTTTTTTTATGTATTTCTCATTTTTTGTGTAGTAGGACCCATCGAAAGTATGCAACATGGGTACTCCTTGGATGGGGAATTAAATTCCGCATCCAACGAGTACTCCCTCTCGAAATTTGAGTAAAAACTTTGGGAGATAAGTTGAAAATATGAATTGAAAAAGTAGTTTTTTCATTTTTCCCTCTAAAATTTGATGATGTCATCAAATCTTATTAGATTTTTTCCACTATTATTTTATAATTTCCTTAGGAGGCCCATTTTAGACCTCAAAATTCCCCTAATGAGTTAGATAGAATCTAATTGCTGAAAAATTGAATGTAATGATATGATTTTGGGCAAGTTATGTAATCGGTCTAGGTCAAGACAGGCTCATGTTGCTGTGTGCGCGGAGACCTGAAGAAGAGTATTGAGTTCTATGCAAGGACCCTGCTGTTGTGTGCGTAGGTGAAGAAGATTGTACTCATTGAAGATCTATTAATAAAGAGAAGTTTTGGCGAATTATGATCTTTTATGAATCCCTTGTTTACAGGTTAATGTGTTGACTTAATTATAAATCTGTTGTTGTTATGATTATTGAATGCATGTTGTCTGAAGTTAAATAGATCTTTGTATCCTTGCAAGTAATGCATCTGTGTTAAGAGTTCTGTTAGAAGATAGATATCTGTGATGGTGCAAGGGTTAATTCAACTTCTATTAAGTATAATTATCTATGTGCGCAAGACTGCATCAAAGTTAAGGGTTTTTTTGTAATTAGATCTAGTTTTATATGGTTAGATCTGAATTGGGTTAAGGGAATTATTGTGCAGAACAGTAGTCATTAGATCTTTGAAGAAGGGTTAAAATCAACATCATACGCTCCCTCAGGGTGTGGAAACCTGGTTCCAGCACCCCCCCATACTGCTACAGGTGAGACTTCAGTCTGCGCAAGCAGATCACTACTGAAAGGGCTAGTAGTTAGAGGGTTTTGTTAGTTGCATAAAACACTCTGAACCTGGGTCAGGAACCCTCAAGCCAAAAAGTGGGCTGAATGAGAGTTTTTCACAAGTGGAACTGTGAACAACTCGACAGGAGTCTCGATGTGTTGTGCCCTTGATGGACGAAGGGACAACTAGAGAGTAGATTGGGTAGTCGAGATTTAGTGGTCAGATGGACTTGGAGCATTGATAGAGGCAGGTCTGCAGATCGAGAGCCAAATGACCGAGCATGTACATGGTACGACCGAGAGGAGTTGTTAGAGCGATAGCCAAATGGCCAGAGTATCTTGTTTTGTACTAGTAGATGTATGAGGGCCATTATCCCTAGTACGAGAGCCCTAGAATGTTGTATTATATGTTGTTAATATAACGATGTTAGGTTGAAAAATTAAAAAGTTGTGTATATTTGTGTATATATGATTTACTGCTTTATATTTCCGTTGTGCAAAGTAGTTTAATGGTTGAGATTCTTGGTTTTGTAGCGTAAGTGATTTAAGAGTCTAACCTAGACCCAAGGTCATGGAAATTCAACGTCAACCCCACTCTTACCTATCATTCTCTTTCCCATCCTTTCCTTTTGAGTAGTGTTGTTTCTCATTGAGAATTTCTTTCAAAGTATCCTTTAGTTGCTCTCTCTTGTAAAGATAAAAGAGATGAAAGCATGTCTTCTAAAGTGTGTGGAGACATGTAAGTCTTATATTTTAAGAATGTAAAAATCTTTATTATAAAAACTTATTTTCGGGGTAAGTCTTATATTCTAAGAATGTAAAAATCTTTATTATACAAACTTATTTTCCTCTGATTCATCAAACCCCAAGACATGGGCTTCTTGTCCTCTGAACTCGAGCTTCACACTTCTTTACAGACACCCTTGCGGTAACAACGACTGTACATCTTAGACAAGTAACTAACTTAAAGGTGGCTCTACATCTTAGACAAGTAACTAACTTAAAGGTTGCAATGATACACCCTGGTCACTTCTCTTTACTCTTGATGAATTCGTTCATCAAGGTGCACTATCATTCTGCAAAGTATTCAAGTGCTCACAATCTGACACTCGAGCATAAATTCTATCCAAATTCCCTCTTAACACTATTACCGATGAAATAGGTAACCACACTCTTACTTACTTTTTTTTGGTAGCATAAAAAGCACCTGATTTTAAAAAGTGGTGATGCAGAATCACCTTTTTTTTTTTTAGCACATTTTTGACACTCTAATATTTTTATTTATGAATTATGAATATTTGTTTTAAAATGTTAGTGATTTTCATGCTAATTTTGAAACGTATTGATGCAGCATCAACTGTTTTTTTTTAGAGTGGTGATTTTTATGCTAATTTTGAAACGTATTGATGCAACATCAACCTTTTTTTTTAGAGTGGTGATTTTCATACTTGTAATAAAACACAAAACTTAGATAAAAAAAAATATATATAAAAACAATTAAAAAAACCAATAAAAATGTTAAAAAAAAACAAAATTAACTCGTAAAAATAAAAAATTTAAACAAAAATAAATAAATAAAACAAAAAAAAACAAAAATATTCGAAAATTATATCAAAAGAAATGACAAATGAAAAATGTTATAATTGAAAGAAAAACAAAATTAACTCAAAAAAAAAAAAAAAAAAAAAAAAAAAAAAAAATCAAAAAACATTTTTAAGTATTAAAAAACTGATATAATTAAAAAAAAAATTTAAAATAGAAAATTTAAAAATAATTTAAATTACAAAATTAAAATTTAGATAAAAAAAATAAAATACAAAAAAGAAAAAATTAAATTTAAAAATTTAAATTAAAAAAATAATAATAATAAGAAAACAAAAATATAAATTTTAAAATTAACAAAAAAAACAAACTTAAAAAAAATACAAAATTTAAAATTGAAAAAGAAAATTAAAATAAAAAAAACTACCTTTAAAAAAAAAAAAATGAAAAAAACCACGTGCAAATAATTAAAAAACAAATATCCATAAATGTACTATTTTTTTTAAATGAAACAATTTATAAATTTTAAAAATGAAAAACTAAATAAACTAAAAGATTAAAAAAAATATTAAATTAAACTAAATTTAATTCCGGGAATCGCCCTCCTGTCGTGGGAAGCCGATTCTGGGAATCGCCCTCCCGCCGCGGAAGGCCGATTCCGTGGGCGGGAGGCCAATTCCGGGAATTTCCTTCCCGCCACGGGAGGCCGATTCCGTGGGCGGGAGGCCAATTCCGGGAATCGCCCTCCTGCCGCGGGAGGCCGATTCCGTGGGCGGGAGGCCGATTCCGGGAATCGCCCTCCCGCAGCGAGAGGTCGATTCCGAAAATCACCCTGAGGCCGATTCTGGGAATCGCCCTCCCGCCGCGGGAGGCCGATTCCGGGAATCGCCCTCCTGCGGCAAGAGGTCGATTCCAGACCACCGAGGTCGACTCTCGGGAACGCGCCCTCTCGCGGTGGGAGGCCGATTCCGGGAATCGCCCTCCTGCGGTGGGAAGGCCGATTATGGGAATCGCCTTGAGGCTGATTTCAAGAATCGCCCTCCCGCGGCGGGAGGCCGATTCCGAGAATCGCCCTGAGGTCGATTCCGGGAATGGCCCTCCCGCGGTGGGAGGCTGATTCCAGGAATCACCATGAGGTCGATTCCGGGAATTGCCCTCCCATGGCGGGAGGCCGATTCTGGGAATCGCCCACCCATGGCAGGAGGCTGATTCCAGGAATCGCCCTCCAGCGTTGTTGGAGGGCGATTCCCGGAATCGGCCTCAGGGTGATTCCCGAAATCGGCCTCTTGCCATGGGAGGGCAATTCCCGGAATCGGCCTCCCGCCACGGGAGGCCAATTCTCGGAATCAGCCTCCCGCCCAGCGGCCGGCCTCCGCAGCCACCTGGGCGGGAGGCCGATTGGCGGTGCCACTACGATTAAAAAATTCTTTTTTTTTTTTTTAAATATTTATTTTTTTTAATTTAAAAAATTAAATTATTATTATTATTATTTTTTTAACTTTTTTTTTTATTTTTTAATTTAATTTTATTTAATTTAATTTTTGTATTTGAAATTTAACTTGTTTTATTTTTTTTTAATTTTTGTTTTTTGTTTTTTTTTCTAAATTTTGTTAATAACTTTTATTAAATTTTGTTTTGTTTTTTTTTTTTTTTTCTTTTTTTTTTCATTATTAAATTTTATGTTTAGTATTTTCATTTAAATTTTTAAAATTTAGTAAATTTTGTATTTTTTTTTTTTAAATTTATTTGAATTTAATACCTTTTTTTAAATTTTTCATTATTTCATTATTATTTTTTTAATTACATAAAATTTTAATATTTTTTTTTATTTCAATTAAAATTGTGTATTTAAAATTATATATATATATATATATATATATTAAATTAAACTTAATATTTTCAAATTAATTTGTTTTTATTTTATTTTTTATTTAATATATTTTTTTCAATTTTTCAATTTTAATTTATTTTTAAAGTTTTTAACTTTTTATTTTAAAGATGTTTTTTTTCTTTTTCTTTATATTTAAAATTTATTTTTTATTTCAAAATTTATTTGTTTATTCACTTATTTATTAAAATTTAATATTTTTTTAAATTTAATTCGTTATTTTAATATTAACATTTTTTTTTTAATTTAATAAAATCTAATATATATTTTTAATTTAAGTTCATATATATATATATATATATATATGTATATATATATTATTTTTATAATTTAAATTTAATTTATTTTTTAAAATCTATTTTTTTTTAATATATATTTTTTAAAATTTAATATTTTTATTGTATTTTATTTTTCGTTTTTTATTTTTAATTAATTTTTCATTTTTTTTTTACTTTTCATTTCAATAATGTTTTTTTTTATTTTTTTATTTTTTATTTTAAAGTTTTAAATTTATTAAAATTTAATATATTTCTTTAAATTTAATTTTTTTTATTTTAAAAATTTTAATTTATTTTTTTAAATTTAATAAACATTTTTTTTTCTTTTTTAAATTTAATTTCTATATTTTATTTTTTATAATTTCTTTATTTTTTTAACTTGTTTTTCTTTTTAATTTAATATTTTTATTTTGTTTTTATTTTTATTTTTTTATTTCTATAGATTTTGAAATTTTAATCTTTAATTTTTTTTATTTTTTTCTTAAATTTTAGGTTTTTTTTTAATGTTTGAATTAAAGTTATTTATTTATTTATTTATTTATTTATTCCTATATATTTTTAAATTTTAAGCTTTAAGAATTTTTTATTTTTTTTCTTAAATTTTAGGTTTTTTTTTTTATTGTTTGAATTTTAAAAATTAAAAAATGTTATTTCTATTTTTAAAAATGTCAAAAATATGGCACAATTTTTTTTTTTTTTGTTATTCCAGCATCAGCTGGTTTTGTTTTTTCAATCCTTTTTTCAAGAAACAATTTTGTTTTTAGCATAATTTTATAAAATGTTGAAATTTGACCTTCAAAAAAAACAAAGTGCGTTCTGGAATACACTTTTTTTGTTTTTGGGGTGTTTTTTCATGTTTTTTTGAGTCTTTTTGGGCTAGAGTTCCCTTTTTGAGGTCAGGTTACCTATTTCATCAGTAACAGTGTTTCTTTGCTACAATTACCTAACTTGACCCTTCTATCTCATTTGTTTGTGTATAATTAGCAGTCCCCCCACCTTCTTTTGCATACAACAATCCCTTTTTTCTAATTATTCTCCTAACATGTGAGATTCACACACAAGTGTGGACTTAGAATGAGATAATAAAATGTATCTTTATATAACCATTACATTAATTACTATATTAAATGCATCATTATTACATCATTTTATTATTATATCTGATCTAAGTCTTAATATGCTTGAGTTCTAATATGAAGATTATCTCCTAACAATTTTCAAGTACACGAAGCAACTTTTCTCAATGCATTTAAGGATACCAAATGATCATTTTGTACTACAATGGTTCAAGGCACTCTTCAAGTTGTATAACCAGTGACTTCATAACCATCTATCTTCACTCTGTCTGCATCAAAACAAAATGATCTCATTGCCACTCACATGACAAGCTACAACTAGTGTTATCAGAACTGAACCAAACCAAATTGGGCTGGCCAGTCCAACCATTTTTGAGAAAAAACCAGTCTGACATAGTGTCACAGACTAAAAAAGGAAATTTCGGTACCAAATCAATCAGTTTTTGTACTGAGTTTGGTAACAAACTGGCCCTTTTAAACCAAATTGACCGATTTTGTACAATGTTACCAAGGACTCTCTGAACACAATATTTTCCAGTGGTGCATGTACTCAACTCCAGTGGTGCATGTACTCAACTCATATTGAGAAGCTTCAAGGCATTGTGTTGATTATGTATGATATTTGTTGCATTTTTTCATTCTTCAAATATTTGTTTTGAGAAACCCTCTCCAATAGACTAAAAGTAAAAAGATTGTTGCTACTTCACAGGTTGTCTTTTGCAAAAGGAGATGATAATTTAAAGATTTCTCAAATATGTTATTTAAATGGAGGAAAACTGACCAAGCAACAACTACAATTGTGCCATGGAAGTACCAATATAAAATTTGATACTGCATAGCTCGTCTTATGCAGTAGGAGAGGATTATGATGTTTCAAAGATCTTTCAAATACTTCTTTATACTACAAGATCTAAAGAACTTGTTCTTATCGATTTAAGTTGTGATGTTTTCCTTCCTAATTAATCACTACAATGAGGAGGATGTCAAAATTCAAGAATCAGGAAGGAACAAGGAATTGGATTATAAACCGGAACAAAGAAGCTAAGGAGAGCAGGGATTTGAATCAAATAGAAGATAAGAACAAAGAACCTCTGATCAATAAGGAGGGAAAGACACTCCACGGGGCATGCTTACTAAGAGATTGATGTACTAGTGGCAGAATCTAGACCAGGAGGAAGAAAAGAGAAAACTAAGAACGTAAATCATCAGGACTCAAGAAAGGAACAAGAGTAAGGAACGTGAGTTAAGGAGTGGGGAAGAACCATACAAGACCAGGAGGTGGGAGAGCAGTTGGGGTGTGCAGTGAGTTGAATATAAAGATCAACTGGGAATTAAATTTTCAAAAACCAAGAAGCAGAAGGATAACCTAAGAAGTTCTTAGGGCAAACGTAGGAAATCAGAGAGACAAAATGTCAATTCAATGAAAAGGATTGCTTGACTCAAGGCAACAAGAACATGCGAGATAATGCAATCTGCCCTCTTTTCCGTGGTGTGGGTTACAGTTTGCCCAACGATTGGATGAGGTTGCATCTTTTGTTGAACCATCACTTAAGAGATCAAAGAAGGGGTAAAATAAATAGGGAAATCAAAAAAGAGAAAAGAGGGAAGAGGCGCTAAAGCCAAAAATCAACTAAGGATGAAGGGTCGGGATCCAACATCTACTAACTCTCCATCCATCATCTCTATTAATGTTAAGAGGAATTTTCTTGATTTCTAACGATTCCCTTAACTTACGGTGATGAAAATGGCCAATCCTAGCAATAACCTTAGCTTCTTCGATGCAAATGTGATGCTTCGTCTTTTCCGCATGCTCTGTTGTCACGCCCCCATAATTCGTTCCCTCATTGGTAGGCCGTGCCGTACCGGCTAAACAACTATTTTTCTTTTTCATCATTTTCCGAACTGCGCCTTTCCAATTTTCAAGTGTTAATGTTCACTTTATTATAACATGTTTTATGCGGAATTTAAAAAATCTTCAGCAACAAGAATGTGCACATAACCATTATAGAGAAATTGCAATTTTATAAATATCATGTATAAAATTGGCTCATTGTTTTTATATAGGTCGAGCACCCTGTTATTACATAAAACATAATTTTGCATGACTCGAATCGTTGCACATTCAGCGCATTGTCGGGGAGTCACACGACTCGACCTGCGCTATTGAACACATTCAGCCTCTGCCGTGACCATCATGGAGTTGCATATTGGAATACCCTTCTACAAACTTTTGTTGGTAGTTGGTCATGCCCAAGAAAACTCTCATATCATGGACATTCTTTGGTTCCACCCAATCCTAATTGCCTTGAATCTGCTCGGCTCCATCCATATGTGGCCTTGTCCAACAATGTGGCCAAGGAACGGAATCTTGGTCTAGGCAAACACACTTGGACTTCTTCAAATACAACTGATGTTCCTTCAGTGCTTCAAAGACTAATTCCAAATGCTTCTTATGATCATCCATGTTATTGCTGAAAATTACGATGTCATCCAAGTATACCACCACAAAGGTGTCAAGGTATGGACGAAGTACATCGCTCATCAATGTGCAGAATGTGGCTGGAGCATTGCACAACCCAAATGGCATGACTAGGAACTCAAAGCTTCCATATCTCATCACAATCGCGGTCTTCCTCTTGTCTCCTTTAGCTATCTGCATCTGATAATACCCGTGTCTCAGGTCCAGCTAGGAAAACACTCAGGCTTTCACAAGCTTTTTGAAACAATCCATTGCTAGAGGTAGATGATATATGTTCTTTATGGTTTGCTTATCCAATGCACGATAATCACAGCACATCCGCAACTCGTTTGTATCCTTCTTCCGTTGGAAAAATACTAGAGCACCATAATAGGACCTTGAAGGTCAAATGAAACCTGCTTCGGATAAGTCCTTTAGCCACCCCTTCAACTCTTAGGGAGCTTTGTGTGGTGGTTCCTTCCTTGGCTCTAGATCAATGGAATGGTCCACTACATGTCTTTGTGGTAGTACTTTCGGAAGCTCATCAGGCATAAGATCTGCATAATGCTTCAGTACATCAGAAATCTCAGTAGGAATAGGCATCCCCACTCCATCATCAGTCTCAACTCCACAAATAACTATTGCAAATGTCTCGATCCTTAAGTCCTTCATAGATTTACTCATACTTAGTACAGAAACCTACTGCATAGTCACTTCCATACGCTGTGCATGAGTAGGTAAATTCCACCATCATGAGTCCTTCCATAATTCTATCTCACTGTTGGAAGGCATAACAACTGCTTTGTTACCCTTCAAAAATTCCTGCCCCAATATCATGTCAAAGTCGCTCATGTCCATCCTAGTGAAGTCCAGAAAACCCTGCCAATCACTAATACGAATCGGCACTTCGTTTGCCAAACCTGACACTTTAGTCCTGGAGTTTAGTGCCTTCACTTCCACATCAATGGGAAGAAGTTGCAGCCCAACTTCCTTTGCTACATTTGTCGCCATAAAACTATGTGTGGCACCTGTGTCCACCAATGCTTGCATATTCTTGCCTAGAAGCTTTAGATCAAGAAACCCCAAGCTATGCAACCAAGTTTTATAAGAAACTTCAGGTTGCATACATACCTGATTACTGCAACATTTATTGCTGGCTCTGATACCATCTGTCAAGCCCATATACTTCATTCCCTCATTGGCAGGGCGTGTGGCACCTACTAAACGACTATTTTTCTTTTTCGTCATTTTCCAAACTACGGCTTTCCAATTTTCAAGTGTTAATGTTCACTTTATTATAACATGTTTTATACAAAATTTAAAACATCTTTAGCAATAATAATGTGCACATAACCATTATAGAGAAATCGAAATTTTATAAATATCATGTATAAAATTGGCTCGTTGTTTTTATACAGTCTGAGCACCCTGTTCTTACATAAAACATAATTTTGCACAAATCGACCCATTGCATGTTCAACGTGCTGTCAGGGAGTCACACAACTCGACCTGTGCTGCTAAACGTGTTCAACCTCCACCATGACTGTTGTGGAGGTCGATCACACGACCACACCCGCAGTCGTGACTGCAACTCGATCGTGGGTCGATCACCCAACTCAACCGTAGACCTGCCGCACTCTGTTGCAAAGTATCACAGTGACCCGTGCCCTGCACATCTGCCAACGCCTGTTGAAATGACCTTCCATCGTTGCACAACTGTGACCCTCCCCCTGCACACACTTTGCTGACCCGAGCAGACCCTCTAATGTTCAGATCTGTGTTGGCCCGACTTGCGAGCTCATCCTTCGCCACACCTCGCAAGTCTAGAGCTGCGGTGACACTTTTTGTTGGATGATCTGATGCCTTTGTTGTTTCATTCGACATTGTATTTATACCAGGACTCCACCTTATCATGAGGGCATCGGGTGGCTCTCGATGGACCCAATCCGACCCAACCCTTGGTTCACCATTCGCTGTTTCATATTTGTAACGTCGACTTTGTAATCGTCGACTAGGATGCAAAAATAGTCGCGCTTGTCTATAACATTGCTACCCCGCCACAATGCCAATACGCTACGCCCATCCACAACGTCGCACACCTGTGGTTACAGTGCGACGAAACACTCATAACGTCACAAGTTTTCCTGATACGACTCGAAGGTGACTATGGGCGCGCTTGTGGCCATGGCACGCACCCATCCACCGTATTGCCTATGTGCGCCCGACTCACCCGAGTCAAGGAACGCTGACTCATGGGCCTAAAATCTACTATAGCAAAGGAGCATGACCTACCATGCTTAAGGTCTGCCATGTGCTCATGAATCCTTTGATTAATGGAACGACTAGTTTCACCAATGTATGGAGCCCATAGGAGCAAGAAATTAGGTAAACACCTTTACCATCCCTGGGGCTTACTGAGTCTTTAACCGACTTTAGAGAACTCCAAATAGTACGAAGGGACTTGAAAGTCAAGGAAACATTATGTTTCTTAAAGATCCTAGTGATCTTATCAGTAGTCTGTTGAATAAACGAGAGGCGAACCCTACATAACCAAATTAGATATTAATTCTAATTTGAATTTCAACTAATTTATTGTTTAATATATATATATATATATATATATATATATATATATATAACCCTTATTTCATTAGTATTATATTTAGTTTAACCAAACTCTATTCTTTTATTATTAATTATGTGATCTTTCTCCTCATTAAATTCATTAATATTAATTATTTTGACTATTTTTATTTATTTCAATTTAATCTCAACTTTTTGAAATTAATTTATATTATTATTAATTAGTGTTCTTATTATATTTAGACTCACTAGTCATATTATTTCTCTATATATTTTTGATTTACCATTCTTTGAAACTTTATTATGAGTTTTTTGTCCCTAAAAATGGATGAAGTGTCTGCTCAAAACATGGGACATAGTATTCCAGAAAAATTCCTCAATATCTACACAAAAAAATGTTAATTTAATGTTTTTGGTGATAAAAGAATCCCACTCCCTTTTTGGTCCCTTCTTGGTCCCTTGAGACGCCCGGAAAAATCAAAATTTAAGAACACATTTAATTTACCAATCCAAGTGCACAAAATTTCAAGATGCCCCGCATGTACGTGCAACTATAAGGCTATAACCTACTACAATATAATGTCGTCCTTAAACCTTGAGTATTTATACAATGCAAACCTAACCTTGAGTATTATATATGCATCTATAAGGATATAACATATTAAAATATACTATTTTTGGCTTGTATATTTCTAATCCATACATGTACAACGAATTCAAAAGAAAGAATCAACTCATAACGACTGAGGTTATTCTCTGAATCTATAAATGCTATAAAATAACATTAAAGGAACAATGGTGTGGAAGTAAACTACTGCTAAATAAATGAAAACACAACACTTCAGAGGAATTGTGATTTCCCCTCGAATTCTAAAATCTATGAACTAATGCTTCGATAACTATTACTGCAAAAATGAAATTTTTATGCTAAGGAATTGAAACACACATGCAACTAAACAAAGAAATGAATAAAGTCCTGGAGAAATAAAGCCATAGCTCACAAGAAGGGACACTATTGAAGCCATAACTCACAAGAAGGGACACCACTACCAGTAGCACTACTAGAGCTGGCCCTTAATAGGAATATTATTAGGATTAATCCTCAACTACAAACACTAATTAAAGAGATGCAATCAAGATTCTATGTTGATATGTACTGCTTTAATCTTGAACAAGCAATGAAAGAACACAATATGCGGTGTGTCAAATTCTTCTTCTCTCCAAAGATGAACCCAAATGGGTTGGTATCCAAGATATTTAAAATCATGGGGCTTTGGTTGTTGGGGTCGGCGTTGGGGATTTCAACCAAATCCCAATGATACCCTACAACTCTCAAACCATAGTTTCTCCTAAAAATTCTCTAAATATTCTTTAAAAACAACAAATTCCTATGAAGTGACTAACTAACATCATCTTGGGAATTTCTAATAATTGCATCTGATTTTGATGGGTCCTGTTCTTGTTGGTAGTCCTCATTTTTTGGAAACTACACCATTTTTTCTCTAGATTCTTCAACTCCATCAAAATCCCACCTTACACTCTCATGCTTAAAAATTCAAAGGATTTTCATAGAAAGGTTCGAAATCTAAAATGCACTTGGCATCCAGATTAATTCCACAATAGAGATTCTAAACTAATTCCATAAACTATTTCCAATAATCTTTCCTTATACAGGGAATTCTATAGTAATCATTGAAATAACAAAAATGAATTGTTCCTACCGCAATGATTTATCAATGCATCACATCAGCATATTTAAATACGGATAGTTCATTCAATATCCCTATAAAATTTGACAATGAAATTGCCAAGAATTTTAAAGGAAACCAAAGGGGTATTATCAGATGATTTAGCCTAGAAAAGGGTGTCTAATAGGTAAATAGGAGCTCGAGTGCTCATTAAAAATTCTGAAACTAATCAACAAAAAAGTACATATCCCGGTCTCATCAATAACGTTAGTCACAATGTCAAACATGTTCTACATTGAATATCCACCAAGTCAAGAATAACCAACAACTAAATTTTTTACACAAACACACACCCCCTCCTCAACTCGCCGTTGAGGTTGACCTCGGGGTCCTAGCAACCAAATAAATGTAGAATCATTGAATTGAGTAAGTAAATATTATCTATCCTAAGATCTCAACTTAGTATGTTTCATTAAATAGAAATCATTCAATACATCAACATGGCTTTACTTTATACACCATTTAATGAATAATTTAACCAGTGTTCCACGGGGACGCGAAAGGTTAGGTGCACACACCCCACACACTTAATTAAAAACATAAAATAGAAATAAAAAAATAAAACAAAACTTTAAAAAATAAAAATAAATAAAACTAAAGAAAACATTTAAATGTTACCTAGGTTAACTTACCTATTCATTTCCCAAATTTTCTTGCCTGTTGTTGATCTATTATTTCCTTCCGTTAAGATCTTCTTTCCTGCCATCAAGCTTCTCTCTCCTACTGAGCGCTTCTCTCCTGTCAGGATGACCCCATTAGTTGGTGGATCATGCATGGGGATAATGCTCCAAAGATCCAACACAAATTTTTATTCACTTATTATCTGAGATTGCTAGTTCCTCTGCATCAAAGAGGAATTTGGTCCAATTATAGCTTCATCCATTATATCAAGAGGAATAGACTTTCCTCTAGGAGAGAAAAGAAGCTACTTGTAGTGCACATTTCTCTACATATTTCACATAGGAAGACACTGGAGTACCAGAGGTAACCAAGAACACGATGGGATGTGGATCCAGAGGATAGTGCGCAGATAGATGATGAGGATGGACTAGATGAGCTACAACATGGTTTGGTTGGAGTTCCATTGGTTACTCACGAGAGTGACTTTGAATCAGATAGCAACATTCCCATTGATGGTCCTGGTGATTTTATGCAACAAAGGGATGTAGAGGAGCAATCATTGAGATTGAGTTGTTGATGTTGATTTGATTTTTAGTGTTCATTATCCATTTTTACTTTTCAGATTTAACTTTTGTGTTGTGACACTAGATATTGATGACCTCAAACTGATTCTTGACTCCTCACTCTTAACTATTTTTGAGTTTGAGGCTTTGAGTTATATAAATATTGAATCTAGTAATTTACTATTTTAGTGTTCAAACTTTAGTATCTAGTATATAGTATATAGTTATACTAAACACTAGTTTGTTTTTCTTTCAATTTAGATCCTAGAATGATGAATGATGAATTTAATTGTTAAATCAATTCCTAAGATTAAATTTTGACTTGATCTGGACATTCTAGAACATTCACACCCATATTCTATTAATTCACTTTAATTATTTTATTTTCCTAATTTTAGACTTAGGTTCCCTTTAAAAATAATTAATTATTTTTATATAATACAATTCGAGTGGAATTTGACCAAACAATTTCTGGGTAATTTGGGATACATGTGTCTAAGCCTCCCTAAAAATTTTGAGACTTAGAGCAAATCTGATGCTACCCCAAAATTAACACTCCTGCTTAGCGAGGAATGTGCTCTAGCAATACACCCTCTAAGTACTGCTATGATCCTATAGCATCTCCCTTTGTGATGTTGATGACTGACATTTTTTCCCATTAACCCTGCGCAAATGTTG
The DNA here is from genome assembly GCA_034641835.2 of Pinus albicaulis. NCBI lineage: Eukaryota > Viridiplantae > Streptophyta > Pinopsida > Pinales > Pinaceae > Pinus > Pinus albicaulis. The sequence goes on along the minus strand of CM076571.1, from coordinate 563,334,875 downwards.
CATATGTATTGTTTCTGACATTGCCACTATCAACACTGCATCCGTACTACAATTCTCTCTAAATTCTACATCCATGTTGTTGCTGACTCTGCCACTGCACTGCATCATAGTTTCTTACTGCCACTGAAAAAACATCCAAAATTGGACAATTATGATGCATCTCAGTGATGAAGATCTGATTGTTTCTAGCCTCTGGTTTGTCCCTATGAAGTTTTTGCACTGCTACTGGCTTCTACATTGTGCCTTCTTCCACTGCTGGCAAATATTCTTTGCGTTGTTCAAAATCTGGCGCTACTAACCAATGCACTTTCATTTCTGCACTCCTCTGCACTAACTGGCACCCATCCATCCCACTACTTATGATTTGGGCTCCTGCAAAAATGTATTGATCTAAGAGTTGGAATCCTTAAGGATCATGCCCAATATTGTAGATCTCTAGGTCTACAACTCCAAATCACCCCACCTCCCTCCTGAAGGCATATGGGAAATCATAGAAAATTCCTCCTCCTCTATGTTCTTTGCTCCGATCTATGGATCATGCTTCTCATCCTTGTCCTTCTTTCTAAGAGTACATTGTGTGGTGTAATGTCCCATCTCGCCACACCGGAAGCACTTTATCTTTCAAAGATCATTATCCCTCCTGCACTGCTCTTCCTACCCCTTTGATGCAAGGGTCGCATACTCCTCCTCCTACTTCTTGACCTTTGAACCACTGTTATTCCCGCCCTCAAGTTAACACTTGAGTAAGTCTATCCTCATCTCTTCTTGCTGAAGAGCAACCCACATAGACTCCCAGTCAAAAAATTGTCTTCAACCAGGATGCTCTGGAAAAATACTTTATATTCTCCAGACACTGAGTTGAGGTCCAATCCGACCATCTCTATGGCCTTAGAACTTGCTCCTACAGCTGCCAATTGATCTCGGTTTTCTTGAAGTCTAGACAAGAACGGATCAATACGCTCTCCCTTTTGCATCCTGGTGGTCCGAATTTTTTCTTCCAAAAACATCTTTTGCTGCTCGGAAGATCCCTCATACAACATAGCCAATTATGCTTCCCACATCTCGCTGGTTTTCCCTTTGCCGAAAATGTGAGACACAATGTGATCCTTCACTTTATCGAGGATCGGTATTTTGGCCTTTTCCATATTCTTCTTGAAGGCCCTTCATGGTTTTGCATCCACCGGATCATCTAGAGCACTGTGGATAACATGCTTGAGGTCATACTCATCTAGAAGGAAGGAAACCCTTGCCTTTCAGATTACATAGTTGGAGGCACCCTCCAACCGATCCTAGTCATGCAATCCAATGGTGGCCATCTCACCCAACAACTGTCAATTTGTTGCCTCTAACCCTCTATGCAGCTGGCTTTACACACTCTCTGCTGGAGCAAGACACAAAATATGTTGCTACTACACAGGAAATTTGAGCTTCTTTTGGGCAAGAAACTTACTGAGGTCATAAATCCCCAAAAATGTCTTTTAGCTACTCTTCTTGACGTTTATGCACCAACAATCACTGCTACACAACAAACTGTGTCCTCCAGCTATTAATCCACATATATATGCTACGTTGCTCCCTCTATCTCGGAAAAACAACAATTTGGAAAAATCCTACCTCTCTGTCAGCTCACTTAGAGAGATATTTTCCATGTTGGTCTAGCCCTCCTACCTTGGACTGTGCACTCCACTAGGAAATTGATCTGCTGCTTGCGAAAATCCTTGATCCCTAGTTTCTTCTACCACATTGCATCTGTTTTATTTTTTCTTTGCTTCTCTTTCACATAGCTTAAGAAAGCTCTGATACCTTGTGAAAATTTTGTAAACTGGAATCCTATTGCAGCAACTGGAATATATTCACCTAATTTTTAATTTTAACTTAACAATTTATTTGCACTTTCCTATGAAAAACAATGAATACATCTCACTACAAACTACACAAATAAATTGTGGAAGAAATACAAGTGCAAAAACAAAACTGAAGAAGAATAGATCACACACACATCTGATACAGTTGTTTTTGGACCAATGTCCCTGAAAAAACCAATGCAGGAAAGCCGGTGCAGCAAATGAGGGTTTATATTATTATGCAGTAAATATTTCTAAGTACAAGTCTATGATTGAAAAATCTATAAAATCATGCAAAGAAATTGATAGAAAATATCTCATGAGACAAACCTCACTCCTCCACGGAAACTTGGCACTGATCAGCATCCAAACAGATTGCCCTATGCTACCTCTGCGCAATCTCTGCATCATAGCTACAATTTCCCTCTGTCTCTGTGGTGGTCTGTCTACTGGCTGGAAACTGAGACATCTTGACCTCAAGAAAACCTCTCTAGGATCCGGCACTCGCCCAACGTTGTATCCTTAGAAAAATTGTGACTTTCCTTCAACCTCTGTGCAGTGATTGCATAAGCACTACGTCACTATGTCTCTATTGTTATGCACTCTCCAGATCAGGAATGCTTCCACCTAGAATTATTGCCCCTCTGCGGAAGATATTTCGATCGAAGTTTCTCTGTGAGCACTACTCACTAAAGAAATTGATCTCTAATATTTTCTCCATCTTGTCAAATGTGATTTCCAAATGACTCGTCAAGCCATTCTTATAGTCTTCTCGTTGAAAATTCAACAACCCAGATTAGATCTATATTCAATTGTTAAGATTAAATTTTGACTTGATCCACCTTTTCTAGAACATTGACACCCATATTTTATTAATTCACTTTAATTATTTTATTTTTTTAAGTTTAGACTTAGGATCATTTTAAAAATAGTTTTTATTTTAATATAATACAATCCAATGGAATTTCACCAAATGATTTATGGGTTATCTAGAATACATGTGTTTAAGCCTCCTTGCAAATTTTGAGACTTAGAGCACATCTCATGCTACCCCAAAATCAACAACCATGTGTAATGGTCTCCTAGGTGTGGGGATACCCTAACTAGGAGTAGATACTACAACGTGGACTTGGTCTCTTGTGCACTTTTGGAGGGAAACATGAGAGAAGACCAAGTGTGGACGATATTGGGCACTTATGGTTTGTTGGAGGATAGGTTGATAGTGTCCAGTTGGAGTCGAAGTGCAGCTCCTTGATGGACAAAGGTGATTGCTAGCCTGGCAGTTGTTGGAGCTCAAGGGTTTGATCAACTAGGAGGAGGATTGTGGAGCCCGACACTAGTGTGTGTAGAAGGACTTCTACAACAAAAGATGGGTAATCCTCATATCTCGTGGTCATTGTGAGAGATGGAAATATCACAGTGATACATGGCAACCCTTCGTGCCATATGTTGGTCTTCATCAGAGCAGCACAAGAAGACCATAGTGGGTTGAATTTCTTGAGTAGATGAAGAGAAACAATGGGAAGATTGAGAGTTGTTCACAAGTGGAACTGTGAACAACTCGACAAGAGTCTCAATGTGTTGTGCTCTTGATGGATGAATGGAAAACTAGAGAGTAGATTGGAAAATCGAGATTCAGTGGCCAGATGGACTTGGAGCATTGATAGAGGCAAGTTATGTATATCAGGAATCGAAGGACCGGGAAAGTACAAGGTATGACTAAGAGGAGTTGTTAGATGCTACATCCAAATGGTCAGATTATCTTGTCTTGTACTAGTGGATGTATGAGGGCCATTATCCCTAGTATGGGAGCCTAGACTATTGTATTATATGTTGTAAATATATTGAAGTTGGGTTGAAAAAATAAAAAGTTGTGTATATTTGTGTATATATGATTTATTGCTTTATATTTCTATTGTGCAAAGTAGTTTAGTGGTTGAGATTCTTGGTTTGGTAGCACTAGTGATTTAAGACTCTAACCTAGACCCAAGGTTATGGAAATTCAACATGGTATCCGAGGATATCTAAGCTACTTTGGAGGGCAGTGAATCAAAGTGTGCACAATGAACCAACTCAGAGGGATTTGTCGATGTCTAGATCATGGAGTAGAGGGTGCAGTTGAATACATGGAGATGTGGTCTTGACAGATTACATGGCGAGATGGGATAGGATTAATGGAGGATTGGTGGTGAGCCTGGTCAACCACACTTTGTTGTAGGGTAGATAGTTGATTTTGGACTTCTGTTGATGTGTCATGGATGGTTGGGATAGCTCGAGGGTTTCGTTGGCATGGACGATATCAGGTTGATCGAGATGGCTTCATGTGATGGACTATAGGTTGGCAAGCTAGAGTCTTCATCGGATCGTGGTGCTTCATATCTGAGATTGGTGGGATTTTCACGAGTGGTTTTTGATCCGGGAGGATGATTTCTTGTAGGAATGAGCCAATGGAGATCGTGTAGGCTCAAAGGGAGTCTAGCCATAGAGGGAGTAACCCTATGGAGGTTTGAGATCTTCAGGTTCATATGTGACAAGGCAGAGGCACTACCAAGATTTTCATATTCATATATAGGGTACACTGCAGTGATGGATCCCAGATGAGCTAGTGTCGTCGACAAATGATGATGTTTACTTCCTAGTATTGGAATTACCTCCATCGCTAAGAGGGAGTGTTGATTTTTGTGTAGCTTGGGAGGTACTCCAATCCCTAGTATTCGAGGGTTATAGGTCAAAGCGCCACAAATGAGTTTGTGGGCTTGATATCCAAGCATGGGGGTTTTTCACTCATCGATGTTTGGTCCGAAAAAATGATGGTTTTTCAACATGTGATACATGAGGATGATAATGCTCATCGAGTCCAATCTGGCACATCGAAAATCATCTAATTATGAGATGTCATTGAGGACTTATGAATTTTTGAAGGTTACTAATGGGTTTGCACTTGCATGTTTAGGTCGTCCTAAGGTGTTTTAGGCTTATGAAAGGTTGGAAACCCTTGTGTGACATCATAGATAGAAGACCCTCAATTGTGTATAAAAGGAGGGTGAAGGCAAGTCTTTTAGCATCCATTTTGTGGGACAAGGCTAGCTGCAGGAGAGAGAGGGTCAATGATAGCATGGGAAAAGTCTGAATAGGAGGTTGAGGTTCTGGGCAGGAATGCAGATCTATTGAAGGATTGTCATAGGTTTAAAAGACAAGTCCGAGAGGTCTCTTTTGAGGTCGAGTGTTTGGGCATGAGTGTGGACTTGGTTGAGGACTGTCTTAGTGCTAAAAAGTTGAGTCTGAGTAGTTGTTCTAGGGTCGAGGTGTTAGGAATACAAGTCAAGGAGCAGGAGGGACATTACATTGCTACTTGGGGTGACTATTTGGGCTAATTGGAGGGGGCTGAAGGCTACATCAAGTTTTTTTTCTAGGCCATGGGTCTTAGCAAGCAGCTAGAGGTGTATTTTGGGCATAATTAAGAATAACTAAGGCCGGAAGGCACAACGTGGCATAGGAGGTGCCTCTCCAAGGTAGGTTTCACCCCTTAAGGGCTTAAACTTGTTCACTGGGTGGAGGATTAAGGGTTGCATGGTATGCCCTAACCAGAAGTGCAGTGGACAACAATTGCAAACAAAGTACAACAGTGTTTCGTGGAGGTTTGTCGGTAAAAGGCGTTGACCAAATTTGGATCATGATAGGGAAGCCTATGGAAGTCAATGAGGAGAGGGAATATCTCATGGTTAGATGCCCTAGATCAGTGATTGGGAAGCAAACTTGGAGCAAGGGTTTGTCATGTATTGGGTCAAAGTGTTTACTCTTACATGAATCAATTGATGGGAAACTTGAGGAGGCCTTAGGAGTTGTTTGGAGGAGCTCGCGTGGATTGTTGGGAGGCCTACCAAGCAGCCAAGGTGACAACATGCACATTAGATTGGAAGGTAAGAGGACAACAACAAGGTATGTTGCAGAAGGACCCTTGTATGATGGATTGATGATGTTGTAGGTGAGGACACATTCAGGTGCTTAGATTTGTGCAATATATCCTCTATTGTAGGGAAAAGGGCAGATTGGTGAATTTTGTGAGCAACCATGTGTAAGGGTCTCTCCCAACTGTGGGGATTCTCTAACTAGGAGAAGATGCTACAACATGGACTTGGTCTCTTGTGGACTGTTGGAGGCAGCGTGAGAGAAGACCAAGTGTGGATGAGATTGGGAACTTATGGTGTGCTATAGGAAAATGTGATAGTGTCCAAGTTGGAGCCGAAGTGCAGCACCTTGATTGACAAAGGTGACTGATGGCTTGGAAGTTGTTGGAGCTCAAGGATCTGATCAACCAAGAGCAAGATTCTAGAGCCCGAGACTAGTGTTTGGAGAAGGACTTCTACAACAAAAGATGGGCATTCCTCCTAGCCCGTGTTCATTGTGAGAGATGGACATCTCATAGTGATAGGTAGCAGCCCTCTATGCCCTATTTTGGTCTTCATCGGAGCAGCGCAAGAAGAACATAGTGGGCTAAATTCCCTGAGTAGCTGAGAAGAAGCAGTGGTGTTGGGTTAGGGTCCCCTGGGGTCAAATTTTTGGTTAAGTTTTGTTAAAACGCTTTGCGTGCAAAATTCAAGGGGATCTGGGGTAGGTCAAAGCTCCTTTATCATTGTAACGGGTAAAATGGGAAACCATGAGTCTCAAACCATGGTTTGAGACAAGGTATTTGCGCATTTAAGTTCTATAAGTATGTAAGAGTCAAGTCAAGTTAGATAGATTTGATTGCTGAAAATTTGAATGTAATGATCTGATTTTGGGCAAGTTTTGTAATCAGTCTGGGTCAAGACAAGCTCCTTTCACTGTGTGCGCGGAGACCTGAAGAAGAGTCATGTGTTGTGTGCAAGGACCCTGCTACTCTGTGTGCAGGTGAAAAATATTGTACTCATTGAAGATCAATTAATAAAGATATTTTTTGACAAATTATGATCTATTATGAATCCCATGTTTACGCGTTAATGTGTTGATTTAATTATAAATCTATTGTTGTTATTATTATTTAATGTGCATTGTCTAAAGTTAAATAGGTCTCTATATCCGTGCAAGTAATGCATCTGTGTCAATAGTCTTGTTAGAAGATAGATCTTTGTGATGGTGCAAGGGTTGATGTTAGGTCCCTATAATACTAGTGTATCCCCTTATTTTTGTTAGTGTAGCCCCCTTATTTTTATTGTTGTACCCCTGTAGCCCCAATATTATTATTATTGTGCCCCATAAAAACCACTATTGTTATTGTTGTGCCCTTACATTATTATTGTTAGGTCGGCTAGGATTATATTGTGACCCCACGGACTCATATATATAGAAAGAAGGTTTTTTCATTTGTATCATCTAAGAATTGTTAATTTATGTAATGTAAATGAGGTTTACCCCTTTAAGTGGCCAATTTCTAAGGCGTTAATCTTTCTTTTCTTCTATTTTTGGAGTTGGTTTCATAACATTTGGTATTAGAGCTTCGGATTCTAGGGTTTCGTTGCTTCAAACAGGTCATCGTGGCATTTTATCTATAATGTTTTTTCTATGAATTTTCAAAAGCTAAAAAAAACCCATTTGCGAATCAATCGTGACGAACATTGTGTAAAAATTTCAGATATTCATTCACAATATTTTCGGAGATATGATCTGTCGAAGTTAGGGTTTTTGCAGGCTCTGGAATTTCATCTCAAATAGGTGACCTTGGGAAAATCGTCATAACTCTCTCTCTGGACATCGGATTGGAATTCTATAAAAAGTTACCAAAATTACACGGAATGAAGTTTCTTGTGTATCAATTTCAGATCCGAAAGAGGAAACAGTGATACGTGGAATGTCGTACAAGTTCGCTCTACTAAACCAATCCATAATTAGGTCATTGTGGGAGATTGGGCATAACTTTGACTTGAAGACTCCAAATTAGGTCATACCTATGGCATTGGAAAGAAGATTCAAAGGGCTAATACATGGCTATAATTTAGTTATTGGAGATCCGAAATCACAGAGATTATTTAGTTTCAATATCAAGCTCCTCAAAAGCAAGAAAAATATGTGTATTTGTTTTTCAAATTGCGCAAGTTTTGTTTGAAAAATCAGTATGAAGTGATTTCAAGGGAATATTGAAGCTTAGATATCAGTATTAGGTTCTAAAATCCCCCCTAAAATAATTCCACACCCATTAAGCCCTCAGAAAGCTCTAATATGACACATGAGGAGAAATAATTGCATTATGATATATTAAAATTACGGTACCAAGTGCAACAAATTTTGATCTCACAAAGAGCAACCAAATATGACATAGATGGTTTAAAAACAGACATGGAGGCTAAGTTGGATGGTTTTAAGGGTCAAATGGAAGCTAATATGGATGATAAAGCAATGGAATATCACATCGAACATCAACAACAAGTTCTCCAACTCTCAAAGGATAACCCAACTTTGGTGCAGAATCAAATGAAACAACGAGAAGATCAACATCACAGCAAAAGAAGTTCTGAAGTAGTCATGGAAACAAGAACTTGATAAATACAAAATCGATCAATTTTAGAGTATCTCAGCAAGTGGAAGAACTTACCCGGTGAATATTCCACATGGGAGGATGATAATTTTATACAGAAACATCAAGAAATAATCAAGTGTTGAGGACAACACTTGTTTAAAGGAGAGGGGAATGTTAGGTCCCTATAATACTAGTGTATCCCCTTTTTTTGTTAGTTTAGCCCCTTATTGTTATTGTTGTACCCGTGTAGCCCCCATATTGTTATTATTGTGCCCCATAAAAGCCACTATTGTTATTGTTGTGCCCTTACTTTATTATTGTTAGGTCGGCTAGGATTATATTGTGACCACAAGGACTCCTATATATAGAAAGGAGGTTTTGTCATTTGTATCATCTAAGAATTTTTCATTTATGTAATGTAAAGGATGTTACCCCCTCGAAGTGGCTGATTTCTAAGGCACTGATCTCTCTTTTCTTCTATTTTGGGAGATGGTTTCATAACAATTAATTCAACTTTTGTTAAGTATAATTATCTATGTGTGCAAAACTACATCAGAGTTAAGGGTTTTCCTACAATTAGATCTGGTTTTATATTGTTAGATCTGAATTGGGTTAAGGAAATTTTTGCACAGAACAATAGTCATTAGATCTGTGAAGAAGGGTTAAGATCCACATCATATGCTCCCTCAGGGTGATACTTTGGTCTGCGCAAGCAGATCACTACCAAAAGGGCTAGTAGTTGGAGGGTTTTGTTGGTCACGCATAACACTTTAAACCTGGGCAGAATCCTCAAGCCAACAAATGGCTCTGTTTTCAGGACCGGGATCTATTTGAGGGAAGTTTGATGTGGCCTCCGACGAAGAACAAATTGCAAGATTGGCTTGATAAAAATGTGCGCGAATTTGCAATCCAAGAAAACCGAAACCCTAAATTATCTGCTGAAGATTGGGAGCAAATGAATATCTATACAAAGATACACAAAATTTTCTTTACTTCCTTCGCGACATAACTAAAAGAGTGGTTGTATTGGCTTGCTGAGTTTCAGACCTGTTGGAAAGACGACGCGGTCACCAGGTGGACTCCTAAACCGATCCAGCAATTGGAGAAATCTAGCAACAATATTACCCATGTGATATATTATTGGATATATAGCATTATGATCGGGTTTGTTACTGAGTTTGTTGTTGACACTTTTGTGTTATATTCTGAAGCCGAAAGGATATTTTTCAAGGGTCATAGAGATAATTTCATGCGCTCATTGAAACTCTGGATTAGAACGAATTTATGCGAAAAAAGTACCTTGTGCAACCATATTGAGTGAATGTTTGGAAGAGGCCCTCCTAGTTTCACGTGTAGTGTGAAGGTTTACAAAGTGGATGAAGAAGAAGATTTTGTGTATAGTCCCCTCAAAGGTAGATCTGACAACGAGGAGTTTGAAACAAGTAGCTCTAGTGGATCTGTGTGAAAATGACTTAACTATAGTTCAGATCCCATCCACTCCACTTCAAAATTCATCTCACATTCTCATCTCATCCACTCCACCCCCACCTCCACCAACAGAAGTTGATATGGATAACTCCATGAAGCTGCAAAATTTCAGGGGTGTTGTAAATGAAGATATTGAGCAATTCTGCTTAGTCACAGAAGCTGTGTGGACAACACAGCAAGTCAATAATGATGATGTTAAGAAAGTGAAACTTGCTACTACATTTCAAGAACGTGCGTTGGATTGGTACATGAGGTATGTAGCAACAAAAACTAATGCGAGGATCGATGAGCTTAAATCCACATCGAAGGAGTAGTTCAAAAATCCAAAATCATATGCTCAATGTGTTACTGAACTAAAGGAAATTTACCAATAAGTAAATGAATTTGTATGGGAGGTGAATTAGCGGTTGAAGCACACAATCAAAGATGGAGGATTTACTATTGATGATACGCTGCAGAAAGAATGGTTCATTGCAATGTTGCTACTACATTTGGGCCAACCTTTATCCCAGCATAAGATTGCGCCACAAGTTGAAGTTGTGGAGATCGCAATGAAATTAGAGGCCTCACCTGTGCAAGCTACACAGGTTGGGGCTCAGCAAATCCAGAGCCAGTTAGCTTCCTTACACTTGGAAATACAATGTGTGCAGAAAGAAAGAAAGAAAAAAAATGATATGTGCGTAGGAGCATGGTGCGTGCGCTGCAAAGACAAAGGGCACCACAAGGATCAATGTCATGTATATGGTAACTATCTATCAATTGGAGGACCAAGTATGATTAAGAATGTGCCAGGGCCTAGTAAGAACCCCACACTATGGTGCGCGATCTGTCAAGTTACGGGACAATATGGAACAAAATTTTGTCCTAAGATTGGTAAATATGTTCCAGATCTCAAACAATTCTATTGCACATTTTTTCGATCTGTGGGACACGATGAAAATAACTGTCGCAACTTTGATCTAATGGTTGAATAGGTTGCTTCCTATAGAATGCACGATGAAGGTCGAGGGTCAGATTCACCTGCTTCACTGTCTAGGCATGGTGGATTTTAGGGCAGAGGATGAGGAAGAGGAGGAGGAGTTGGCCGCGGAAGAGGCTAGGTCATTTGTTATAACTTCGGGGATGTTGGCCATTATGTACATGACTGTCTGAACCCAGCACAGGCTTGTTCACCAGGTACTTTAAAGCCAAATGATTAGTGAACATCTTAAAATGACCTCCAAGTAAGTAATGGTGGAAATTCTGCAACACATATACCATTGCTAGCCATTCTCTCATCGTTGTTGAGTAATTTCACTCCACACTTGACAATTTCTAACTTGCAAATGCAATTGTGTGGTCAATATCTCCAGATCCTAGCACGATACAAGAAGAATCAACATGCACATGGAATTATTTTGACCAATCTAGGAATACCAGGATAGGTTTAGTTACCATCTTCTTAAGAATATCCAATCTCCTCTGACCATCTTGGTCCCAGAAAAAAGATGCATCCTTATTCAACAATTTATCCATCAGCGCAGTGATTAGTGCATAATGTTGAATGAACTTATGATAGTATCCTGTATGACCTAAGATTGAGCACAGCTTTTTTACATTCTTTGGAGGATCCAAATTAATAATGACAACAACTTTTGTTGGATCAACCATCAATCCCTGCTGACAAACAATATGTCCCAACAAAATACAAAAAGGGACGCATAATATACAATTCTTCAAATTCAAAGAGGTATGATACTTTCGACAAGTATCCAACATCAAGCGCAAACTGGAAACATGTTTCTTTAGTAATCCAAAGACAGTCCAATCATCAAAATATACTCCTAAGAACTTATGGATGTAATCCTTAAAAGCAGCAACCACCACACATGAGAATATAGTTGGTGCATTCTTCAGACCAAATGGCATAATTGTGTATTGGAATGATCCCCATTCCGTCGTAAAGGTAGTCTTACTCCGGTCTTCAGGCACAATTCTTATCTGGTGGTATCTATGAAATCTATCAGTTAATGAATAGGCCTCCAACCCACCTACATTGTCCAGTACTTCATCGTAAAAAGGATTTGGAAAAGCATCATTTATATAGGCATCATTTAATTTGCGCAGATTCACACAGATCCTGATTTATCCCTTGGTCTTCTTTTCTTGGTCTAGCATGGGGCTTACCCAATCAAATTCATCTACTGGTTCAATAACTCTTGCAACAACCATTTTTTCCAGCTCCTTTAACTTCTGCTTATATTTTGGATTCAACCTGTAAGGTCGTTGCTTCATAGGCCTAGCATCTGGTTTCAGGGTAATCTTCATTACTCCAAGATCTCTTATAATCCCCTTCAACTCAGGAAATTTAGTAGGAAACAGACCTTGGTACTCAGTCAGTGATTCTGCAACCTTCCCTACTGTATCATCATCCTAGTAATCTCCTACCTTAGCAAACTTGGGTTGTTCTTATGTTCCAATATTAACTTGTTTTGTCTTTATTGGTTCAGTCACATATAGCAGTTCAACCTAAGGCCCAAAAACTACTTGTTATCCTTCTAACTCAAGGATATTCAGATTTCTCGGATCTTCCTCATTATCTTCAATAGTTACATTATGACAGTCCACTGCAGCCATTATCTATGCACTCCATTCTTGTAAGGCCAATTATACTAGCTCCTTTGGCATGTCAAAAATAACATCTTGAATCTCCTGCAGTGCATCATCGAGGCATTGGAATCCACTTTCAAAACTAAAGGTTAGGATGAAACTTTCCTTTAGCACAACCCATTCAGCAGTGCCTCGTCGTAGCTTAGTGTCTAGGTACCAATTCATGGGTATCCTGTCTAAAGTATGGATGAATATATGCACCCAGTCAGGCTTTGTTTCATCTCCACAAATTGGAGGCAACTTAGTCGGATGATTGTGCGGATCAGCTTGGCCTAAATAGGTTTCCTCCATTTGGGTGTTGGGGTTTCCAAATATCATGTGCATCATTCGATGACATTCTTCCCAATTAGCAAAATTGTCTTTGTGTGTCCCCCACCTATGCGTTGGAGTCGAGCATAGTGTTAGATCAAGCGCATGGAACCGTTTTCCTTCTGGAACAACCCTTTCAAGTTCTTCAAAAAAGAAATTGACACTTCCTATACCATCATAGTATGGTAATTCATGTACCTCATAGGTTATACGGCACAACAATATTGTCACTCAGTTACAACGCAACGTAGAGACTTCATGTAGTCGGTTCTGCCAATGCTCTAGTTCCTCATCATAGTTTGATAGACATGAACTATCTTTCTCCCAGCTAAGTCGACCATCTGTTGTAGGATTGATCCAATCCTCCTCCTTCGCAGTCAACTTGTTAACATGATCGATATCTTCATTAGCATAGTCTTCGCGCACCAGTTTTGTGTATCTCTCTCCTTTTTCAGGGTCCAAGGGGACCACATCCCTTGTCCCATTACTCATAAACACCATACTTATGTGCTTGAGGTTAATGATAACATCCATATCAAAGTTGCAATCTAGACCCAACAACACAGGATATAGGTTGGTATCATCAACAGTCTGAATCAATTTGAAATCATAAAGTACCTTAACTCCTTCAATATCTACTACCACCCTTGAGAGTCTACCCATTGGGATGATATTCTGTTGATTCATCATGTGCAGCTGAACGATCGACCATTCTAGCTTAAGTTCTCCCATTCTTTTCCATGTCTATTTTGGTAGCACATTTGCATCAAAGCCCAAATCCAAAATAACCTGATCATTCACCCTTGAGAGTCTATCCATTGGGATTATCTTTTGTTGATTCGTCATGTGCAGCTGAATGGTCGATCATTCTAGCTTAGGTTCTCCCATTCTTTGCCATGTCTATTTTGGTAGCACATTTTCATCAAAGATCAAATCCAAAATAACCTAATCATTAGGGGAATTTAGAGGTCTAAAATGGGCCTCCTAAGGAAATAATAAAATAATAGGTAAACCAATAAAATAATATGTATGAATTTGCAATTCACTTTTTGCACCAAAATCCATGTAACTATGGTTAAATTCAATTCAGAAGTGGTACCAAAATAAAATTAATAAAAAAATGTATTGATGTGATATAAATAAGAATGAGCTTTTCAAGAAATAATCATTATCATTGCACAACTAATACATTTGTCCTTTGTACTCAAATAACTTAAAATAAAGTACAAATATAAATTCATAAATTCTTAATTATAAAATATATTATTAATTAAAATCTATATTATTTAAATTATATAATAACATGTAAATAATATACAATATCAAAATAATATAATATATGTAATATATTGTTTTAGGTATGAATTATATATTACGTATTAAATTGATTTTATTTATAACATAAGAATAAATAATATATAATATAAAAAGAAATATAGTATATATTCTATAATATTTAATTTATTTTTCATAGTATTATATATACTAATATATGTTATGTTATTAATATAATATAATGAAATGAACTAAGTTTTATTTAAAAAAAATAAAAATTATTGAAATAAATTTAATTTATATTTATAAGTATAATATAAGATTTATATACATTGAAATTTAGTTTTCTTTTTTGCCCCAAACTATGTTGTACCTAATATATCTTTTTTCAACATACAAAACTAATATACTTTTCTTCATCCTACAAAACTAAAATGTTTTTTGTTTCTTTAATTTAAATATGTTTGTATTGTTATTAATATAATAATGATATTATTTATAGATTTGATTTATCCTAAAATTACAAGGTTACACTTTTATTTATTTTGATTTCATATGTATAATATATATGTATAGATATTAACTTATAATTAATTTGAAATTGTAATATTAAATAAAATGAGATAAATATATAATTTAAAAATATACAAATATAATATTTATTGAAAAGTGTGTAAATACATGAAGATTGTGTAGGGATATCCATTGTTTCTTTCAAAAAATATGAATTGATAATAATATTATTTTATTCAAAAAGTGTTAAATGACATTTAATATGAGTACTTTACTTTATGACTTTAAAAGTACTTAGAGCACTATCATGGTTAACCATGAGTTTTTATCCACCATTAAGAATGTGACAAATAAATACCATTAACTCAAGCAATGGCACCTCAACCATTAGGGATGATGTCATCCCCTAGAATGTGATTGGTTCTCATAAAATGAATTTTGATTGTACATTTTCCTTAGGAGGCCCATTTTAGACCTCAAAATTCCCCTAATGCCTATCTAAGCAATCAAACATATTTCTCGGCCTGTCCTTCTCTTATTCTTGTAAATCTTGTTGACAATGTTTTGCTCTATTTGACGTTGTTCCTTCTCAGCGCAGCTATCAATCAAAGATTGAAGATTCTCAATTGCCTTCTTATTGCACAAAAGCTTAATACAGGCTTGCAAAAATGGTCTCAGCAGACTCGGTCCCTTCGACGATATCCATGGCAGGCTTGCTTGGCACCTCAGATGTCGATGCACCATGATCCATGAACTCCTTTCTTTCTTTAACAAATGTTTCCTTCTCCCTTTGTAGGTTAAATCCTTCCTTTTTTTCTCAGGAGCTTTCCGAACCCAAACATCATCGATAGGCTTCTTTCCTTCCACTTTATCTTTGCCAGTGGCTACACCACTTCTTGTTACAATGTTCACACTGGGTTCTTCATCGTGTGGTTTGACCCTTACCACATGAACATTCTACGTAGGTGTATGTGTTTTCTTCTCCTGCGTTTTTGCAAATAATACAAGACAATCCTAAATAATATGATTAAATTGTCGACAATACCTGCAAGATTGGCTTGATAAGAAGGTGCGTGAGTTTGCAATCCAAGAAAATCGAAACCCTAAATTATCTGCTGAATATTGGGATCAAAAGTATATCTACACAGAGATCCACATAATTTTCTTTGCTTCCTTCGCGATAAAACTACAAGAGTGGTTGTCTCGGCTTACTGAGTTTCAAACCCGTTGGAAAGACAATGTGATCGCCAGGTGGACTCCTGAGTTGATCCGGCAATTGGAGAAATCTAGCAACAAGATTACCCACGCGGTAGATTATTGGATCGATAACATTCTGAGCAGGTTTGTTATTGAGTTTGTTGTTGACACTTTTGTGTCATATTCTGAAGCAAAAAGGAGATTTTTCAAGGGCTCTAGAGGTAAATTCCATGCTCATTGAGACTCTAGATTAAAATTCTTTTATGTGAAAAGGGTACCTTGTGCAACCATATTGAGTGAATTATTAGAAGAGGCCCTCCTAGTTTCACGTGCAGCAGGAAGGTTTATAAAGTGGATCAACAAGAATATTTTGTGTATAGTCCCCTCAAAGGTAGATATGAAAATGACGAGGAGTGTGCAACAAGTAGCTCTAGTGAATCTGCGGACTCAGAAGAAAAGGACTTAACTATAGTTTAGATCCCATCCACTCCACTTTCAAATTCATCTCACACTCTCATCTCATCCACTCCACCCCCACCTCCACAACCAGAAGTTGATATGGCTAACTCCATGAAGCTGCATAATTTCAGGGGTGTTGGAAATGAAGATGTTGAGCAATTTTGTTCATCGCAGAAGTTGTGTGGACAGTGCAGCAAGTCAATAATGACGATGTTAAGAAAGCGCAGCTTGCTACTACATTTCAGGAACACGCATTGGATGGGTACATGAGGTATGTGGCAACAAACCTAGCAACGATCGATGAGCTTACAGCCGCATTGAAGGAGTGGTTCAAAAATCCAAAATCATATGCTCAATGTGTTATTGAATTAAAGGAAATTCACCAAGAAATAAGTGAATCTGTATGGGAGGTGGATCAACGGTTGAAGTGCACCATCAGAGACAGAGGATTTACTATTGATGGTACGCAACCTAAAGAATGGGTCATTGCAATGTTTTTGCCACATCTCCATCAACCTTTATCCCAGCAAAATATTGCGACACAAGTTTAATTTGTGGAGATCAAAATGAAATTAGAGGCCTCACCTATGTAAGCTATGTAGGTTGGGGCTCAGCAAATCCAGAGCTAGTTAGTTTCCTTACACATGGAAATACAGAGTTTGCGGAAGGAAAAATAAAAGAATGTGTGCAAAAGTATGGTGTGTGTGTTGCAAAGCCGAAGGGCACCACAAGGATCAATGTCCTATATATGGTAACTATCTAGCGATTGGAGTAGCAAGCCCAATTAAGAATGTGGTTGGGCCTACTAAGAATCCCACACTATGGTGTGCGATCTATCAAGTGACGGGACAACACGAAACATACTTTTATCCTAGGATTGGTAAATATGTTCCGCATTTCAAACAATTATATTGCACATTTTATCGATCTGTGGAACATGATGAAAAGAACTGTCGCAGCTTTGATCTAATGGTTAAACAAGTTGCTTCCTATAACAGGTTAAAGGTCGAGGGTCGAATTCACCTGCATCACCGTCTGGACGCAGTGGATTTTAGGGTAGAGGATGAGGAAGAGGAGGAGGAGTTAGTCACGAAAGAGGGCAGATCATTTGTTAAAACTACGGGGATGCTGGCTAACCTGCATTTATGGAGGAGATTATGAAAAATTTGGAGCTATTTTAGCATTTATGAAGCTACATCAGTAGACATAAGGTCGTTTCAATGGCGCCATCGCTATAAATATGGCATGAAGGACCGCATTAGTTCCCTTTGCTTTCTGACTGATCAGTGCATATTGCTTTCGCTGATCTTGTTTCTATTAACTGAGTTTATATCCGAACACTTTGAGACACTCCAAGAGACGTTGCACAAGGAAGGGTTAGGCCACTTGATCCCTAGAACCATGACTGCTACTCCACCTACTCCTGCTACGTATGAAGTTGTTGAGAACCCACAACCACAAAAGCAAAAGAAGGGACAGACGTATGGGACTCAAAAACCCCCACATAAGCAAAATCCTAAGCAGAAGCCCTCATGCGTAGACCATCAAAAGTGACCAATGGAAGAAGAGCCAGAGGTCATTGTCAAAGAGGATATTGTGGAGGAAGTAGACCCAATGTCGCAACTACCTAGTACATGGCGTGACACAAACCAACGGTTGAAGTGACCAAGGACCTGGATAAGGTCAAGTACTCACAAATCAAAACACCATTGCTCCCAGAGAATGTTCCATTTGAAGGTGAAATGTTTGCCAAATTAACTGCGCTAAAGTTGGAGGATTGGGACCTGGCTGACCGCACCGAATTTCTACAGGTGGCGTT
This sequence comes from Pinus albicaulis, assembly GCA_034641835.2. NCBI lineage: Eukaryota > Viridiplantae > Streptophyta > Pinopsida > Pinales > Pinaceae > Pinus > Pinus albicaulis. Next base: position 563,316,829 of record CM076571.1, on the reverse strand, counting down.
ATCTGAATACTTGGAGTAGGTGCACTATGACAGAGTAGTAATTAAAGTTGAACCAATGCGATGGGCATTGGGGTTACAACAATATGGGCTTCTGAATCTCTTGACGATTCCGCATTTTGGGCGCAACACCATTAATGATAGTTTTCTGCGCCAGTTGCTACCCCTGGTGCATGAAAACTGCCTGTGTTTGGGAGAGCCCATTCCTATTGATGACATGTTGATCAATCGCATCACCAACCTACCTTACTAAGGAGAAGACCTGGCGAAGGCCTTTGGAGGAAAAGGACAGGAGAAAAAGGTCACAAACGATGTTAAGAAGCTGTTTGGGGTAAACATAAATACTTGGGGATTTGTATTTAGAGAAATAAATGACCCTGCAATCAAGTTTGCTACCTTGATACTTGCATGCAAGATGATGAGGAGGTGTCACGCCAAAGAAGTGTTGGCGCTCGTGATTACATTGGTTGTGCAATGTGTAAAAGTGGTGCAATATAATTGGTCCAAGTACCTCTGTAATGAATTCTTGCAGAACGTCAAAGAAGCACATGAAGACAACAAGCACTTTTACTATGCATGGTTGTTGCTGCCTGTCACACTGATTGGGTGGAAGTTTCCGACACAGTCCCAATTGCCGAAAATTGAGCCAGATTTATGTGAAGCCACGAAGCATGCGTCGCTATGGGCATCTAAGATTCCATGCAGGGTGACAAAGAATAAAATATTTTGGGTTCTCTTTGATATGGAGTTGTTCTATTAGTCATCAGTAATTTTCACTTGTTTAGATGACTAAATTCTTTGTCCAGGTTTTCTAGAAACAAGATTCAAGGAACCTTGTTTTCTTCTAGAAATCCCCTCAAACAGAAATTTTCACCTATCCCTCCTCTCTTGTCTATAGTGGTCAATCTATCATCCTATAAATATCCCATCCTGGACCAATGTCCCTTACTCCATCCATGCTTGCTATTTCTTTATATAGCACTCTACCTTTGATGCATAAGCCCTCTTATTTCACAAATATTGTTTGTCCAGGTTAAACCAAGTTTTCTCTCCCACTCACCAACTGCCTCAATCATTGTTGATGTAAAAGGTCTGTCTAGAAATCCCTTCAAAGTAAAATAAAGATGTCTAGGTTTATAGGTGATGGTGCATAAGAAAAGTGTCTAAACCCTGTTTCTTTCAAAACTCTGATTTAAACCATCAATCAAAAGCCCTTTTCTAAGACCTTGAAAATGGGTCAATTAGGTTTTCCTAGGTCATGCGCCATCATAACTCCCATGCAATATCATTTTCATAGAAAATTGAAGGTGAATTCAAGAAAACACAGAGCTAAGGTTTGTCATATTCTTAAAAACACTTAAGAAACTTCCAAAGGTGCCCTCCTGGTCCGACAGTAAAATCTACCAAGAATAGACTATCATGTCTAATGCATCTCTGCAGGGATGCCTTGAAGTTTAGTCTAAAGCAAAGACAAAGAAATACACCAAAAATATTTCATCAAGTCATTGGCAGTTGAATAAAAAGGTAAAATAAGCTGGAGGCTACAGGGAAAATCAAGAGCTCATTAAATAATGATGAAGGGACACCTAAGAAGCTTCAAAATGTCATTTAAAATGGATAAAAGGCACATCGAGCTGAAAGCTACAGGAAAGGTCTTGACATCATAATAAGAAGAAAAATAATTGTCATACAAAGGTCTATGAAAAATCTCAGAAATATAAGTAACATATGAGCAACCTGGTTCATCTTAGCAAAGATAATCATTGAAAAGATATTTGCCTCAAGCATAAGAATGGTAGAGGGACAGCTGCCCTTTGCCACAATCCTGCAAAAAGACAAAAGTTATCAGATGCACCACAAGTTGAAGGAAAAGACTAAGACCCCTATCTAGAAAGGCAATCACATTGAAGAAGAAAACAGTAGGTGCACTTTAGTTGAAAATACAAAAGGTGACTGCTTGACAAACAGTGAAGAAATAGCTAGGCTACAAAGCTAAAAGACCCCTCAAATAAATTAGTGGGAACCTTGGTGAAGTAGAAGTAACCAATTTAGAAAGATGATTTCTTTAAAGACCTTGAAGACAGTTTGTTTATCTTACTGAATATCCCCAAAAAATAGAAAATTGGAGGAAAGAGAAAATAAGGCATGGTAAGTAGAAATAAGAACTTCATTCATCAAACAACAGAGATTGTCAAAATAGAATTCCCAACTATTTTCAGCAGATTAGACAAAAAGGCATCAATTCCATTGAATAAAAGGATCAATTCTGATTTCCTAAAAGGTCAAAGGGAAGGGATTTCAAGGCATTATGCACCATTTCACTGACCAAGAAGAGCATCATTTCGAACTCTATTTTTTCACCAATAAATAGTTACAGATAGGTTTCAAAGGATAAAGGAGGCAAATTCAGTTTTACATCACTCTTCACATATTCACACAGGCATAATTATCAAAGGTCTAATCAGTTTCCCGAATGCAACAAAAGACAGTGGTTAAAAAGACTAAGGAGACAGTCCAAGAGAGGTAAATAGAAAAGTGCAAATTAGACTTTAGGAAAGGGGGTTTAGAGTTTAAATATTTCAAAAATATGGTATAAAAACTTCAATGGCCTTCTTTCCCCCTCATTCCAACTTTGGCAAAGCAGAGTGCAAATTCCCCGGCTTCAGAAGGCATCCTCGGCATTTTTTCACATACGTTGCGCACCTCTACATGGCCGTTGCGCACCTGCAGTCTGCTCTTGTGCTTTTTTCTTAAGGACGTTGCACGCCTATAGATGGGCGTTTTGGCCTTCTGATTCCACCCAATGTGCAGGAACTCTCGCCCACCCGATGCCTGACTTCACATGCAGAGGCCGCCTGGGCCATAGGCACTGCACGCCTGCCACTGCCCCCAATGCCTGACTTCTGCGTGTAGAGGCCGCCCAGGCCATAGGCGCTGTGTGCCTGCCACTACCCCCGATGCTCGACTTCTGCGTGCAGAGGCCGCTCGGGCCATAGACACTACACGCCTGCTGAAAAAGCGTAGCATTACCTAGAAATCTGCAGAAGCGCCCGAATTTTCCAAATAATGCTCAGAAATTGCATTTTTTCCATGAGGGTCAAATTTTAAGAGGTATTATTCATAACTCATCACCTCTTCATAAATTTTGTTAATGATAAGGGTGCCCAATAAACTCTAAATATGTGTCAAACAAATTCTAAATAAATATTGAAGGGAAGCTCAACCTACTTTTGCTAGGTCTCTGAAAACTTTGTTTAAAAACCTCAGTTACCATTTCTCCTCATCATTTCATAAGCCAAAATCCTTTTTTTTTAAGAATTGGAGGAAGGGGTAAAGTAAACACCATGTCTGAGGAGGAGAGTGCTGACCTAAACAATGAGACTCAAAGACCAAGAAGACAATATAAGAAAGGAGGGAAGCCAAACAGGTTCGAACCTATAAACACCAAAGAGCTAATAACCTCTCCTTCTATATTTTCTTGTTTCCAAGAATTAGGGTGTTTTGAGTTCTACAACAAGGTACAAGAGAACAAAAGCCATCCTCAGTTGACAAAACTATTTTCCCTAAGGCTTCACAGGCATAAAGTTCATCTATCAGGGGTAAAATTTGAGTTGACCCCTAGTGCTATCTCTAAAGCCACTGGGATTCCTTGCATAGGAGAAAGGTGGTTTAAACAGAAACACCTTGACTTGATCCATTATCATCCATTTTTAAAACCTAGTTGTCAAGATTAGTGTAAAGCCAATTTTCCTTTTTCACATCTACTAGACAGGTATGCCCTCCTCATGAATATTGTCATGAAATACTTTACTTGTGAGGGTAGGTTCTCCACTATATACTCCTATCATATTAGAATCCTCATGCACTTCACTAGGGCCAAGCTACTGAACATGCCTTATTTCCTCTGCAAAAGCATTGAAAAAATGTCCTCCATCATGAAAAAGAGGCCTCTAGCCCAGCAGATGACAAGCCTAATTCATCACTCTCTTATCAAAGTCATTGTAACTCACCAATTGGAGCAACAAGGCATTCCTTGGGAGACCTTTATTACCCATGATGACTTCATCAATTCACCCTCCATCCCACTGCAAAATGTCCCATCATCTTCTAAAAATCCTCCTCATACCCCTCCATCGCCCTCCACTGACCCTGATTCACCTTCCTCACATGAATCACTTTCCCAAACAAACCTTCTTCAAACACCTTCCCCTAAAAAAGGTGATCATGATGAAAACACTGATGATCAGGAAGAAAGTAGTGATGATCAAAATGAACAAAACAATGAGGGAGAGGATGATGAAAGTGAGGAAGAATGTGAGGAAGATGAGGAAAAAAATAATGAATATGTGGAAGAATTTGAGGATGATAAGAGCACTGATGATCAAGAAGAAAGAAGTGATGATCTTATTGAAAAAAACAGTGAGAAAGAGTGTGATGAAGATAGGGAAGAAAATGATGTAGATGAAGAAGAAAATTAAGAAAGCAGTGGTGGTCTTGAAGAAAGCAATGCTGGCCCTGAAGAAAGCAGAGATGATATTGAGGAAGGAAGTAAAGGGGAGAATGATGAAGATAAGAGAGAAAATGAAGAAGAAGAAGAAGGAAGCAAGGATGAAGATGTTGGCCAAGAGAAAGACAGTGAAAATAGCAGCAAGGATGAAGATGTTGGCCAAGAAAAAGATAGTGAAAACAACAACAAGGATGAAGATGTTGGCCAAGAGGAAGACAGTGAAAACAACAACAAAGATAAAGAGGTAAACCAAGAAGAAAACAGAGTTACAAGTAGTGACACCAATGATGAGAAAGGAGGACAAAGTGTTGGGTCTCAACCCGAAGAAAAAGACACTGAAACCTTACAGCAGACAATGATGAAGAAACAATGAACAGTCATGGCAGTGACAAAATTAATGAAGATAGCCCAGAATCAGTTTTCAGAGTTGTTTTAAATAAACAAGGAGGTGATGACGAAAATCGAAGGAATGTTGGCAGTGAAAACAGCAGTGAAAAATGTGAAGAAATGGATAGTCCTGAAGGTAAAAATATGTCAAACCTAGGCGCCTCCGACAGTGCATAAAAAGAGTATGGAAGTTTTGAAATTCCTCCTAGTGATGAGATCATAAAATATGTTGAAATTGATAGTCAAAGGGACTTCCAACAGCGAAGTAGCAAGGATATACACACAGAAAACAATCTTAAAGAGAAGGATAGTCCTAGGGCTGTAAAGGATCAAATTGTGCAAGCTAAGTTTGTGACACCTTTCACCATCCCTTATCAGAGAGGTAGGAGGCATGTGTTTGCTACCTCCAAAAGGCAAGGTGACATGCTCTCCTCCTCAAAACTAGTAAAGGATAAGGTCACCAAAACAGTAAAAATAAAATTCACCAGATCATTGAGGAGCAAGAGTAAACTACCAATGAAAGACAAGGGTAAGAAGCCCATGAAGGAAAAAGGCAAGAAAACAATGGAAGAAGAGGAAATCAATCATGAGGAAGAGAGGGAATTTGAGCTCATTCACATAGATAGTGATGAGTAAAATGAAACAAGGATAGCTAATTCTCTCTTACAGGACAGGAATGCATAAATCAAAGACTTGGATGTTGAGCTAGAAAGATCAAAAGATATTATTCATTTCCTACACGCGCAAAACAATCAAATGAGTGGCTAGCTGGCCATTTATGAAGCTTGGATGCTCAAATACAAGAGAGAGGCCCAGAAATCACAAGTACAGCTGGATGAGTACATGGGTGCCTATGAAGAAGAAAATTAATAAGAGGGGCAAGCTAGGAAAAGGCCTAAGACTATGTGTCTTAGGAAAGCATTGGAAAAACAGAGAGAGGAAGAATCAGCTCAAGCAAAGCAATTTCCTCTCACTGAGCTCCTTGCCTTGGAAATTGACCATGGAAAAGAATCATGGCTTGAAAGGGAAAATCTACATTTGGAGGCTAAGTTAGAGAAGGAAAATAAAGGTACGGGCTTACAGAGAAATATGACTAAGCATTTTAAAAAGAGAAATCAGTTTGCCAGGAAAAAGCTCAAAAATGCCCAAAGGAGGCACCTGACACCAAATGATGGAAAAGACCAAGCTGGGCTTAGAATTTTGGCTCAAGCTTCACTACAGGTCTCTAGGGACCCTTGAGGGATTCACTCACCAATTTTTAGCAAAATTGGACACATTTTGGTTTTTTGCAAATTTTTAAGCCTAGGAGCGCAGCACCGTGGATGTTGGGCTTTTTTCTGGAGCACTTTCATAAGGATAAAATTACTTTTTTGGATTCCTTGGCATAAGAGGAACATGCTCATATAATTTCAGCTCTTTTGGAGTTGTTTTGGTCCCTCAAAAGGGCCAAAAACACCCATTTTTTCACCTTTCTGCCACCTTTTCTGAGCAGGTGCTGCGCTCCTGGGATCCTTCACCTTTTCTATTTTTTCGAAAACTTCCAGAGATCAGATTGTGAAAAAAAAAAAATATTTGGAAAGTATAGATCCATATCTTTCCAACGGGCCATCATGGAGCCTTTTTCAACATCAGGAAGGTCTCCAAAACCTTGTTGCAAAAGGACCCTTTTTGGTGATGCGCGCCTGGAAAATTTTCAGAATCAAAGACAAAGTGTTGCATTCCTGTGTGGTGACTGATAAAATTTGCATTAGGCAAGTTATATCTTGTATTTCAGAGCCTAAAAGTGAATATTTTTTCTATTTTCGTCCGAAAAAGATATTTTGAAGAGATATTTTGTGCCTTGGACCTTGTAAGGTCTCAAGGACAAATTAGGATATTTTGCTTTGGCCAATGGCCTTCTAGATGCTCTAGTGAGATTTTCTCCTCTTTTCTTATATAAACCATGAGGGTTCATTGTAATAAACTAGGATAACTTGACATGTTAAGAGCAATACATATTTTTATGAGCTTGGAGAAAATATTGGTTTTATGAAGTGGATGAATGGCTTGCTTGGCTTGATGGTGGAGGAGCATTGTGTGCAGGATTCAATAGCTTGGTGAATGATGATGTTTCCCTGATTTGTTTATGTCTTCTTGCTTCCATTAATGTTTCATACTTCTTGTTTTTTGTAGATCATAAAAGTATAGGTTGAGATATGCTCATGGAAGCACCTCAAACCTCCTGTTTATTACAACTTTGATGTTTTCTTCTTCTTGGTTATTATAAGAAATTCTTAATTTCTCCTTAGGTCCACCAAGAATTTGTTATTTTCTTCATTAATAGTTATTATGCTAGCTATCAAATATGATTTAAGGCATGCCCTTCTTATTTGAAGTTCTCAAGACCCTATTATGAATCCTTTCTATGAAATATTGATTGATTAGGTTAAGTCAAAGAGGTCCCGCTCGATCTTGCCCTTTGTCCATGCTTATCAACTTGTTTCAAAGTTCCCAATAGTTTGATATATATTTTTTAGGAGTCCCCTCTTCATATATTAAGTTAATTTTTTATCTTATATGTTTTCCCAACAACTGAAGGTGAATTTCTAAAGTTAGGAGTTCTTATGCTTCTATGTCTCACCTGAATGTTTATCTTTCATGTTTACCAGTTTGAGTATTGTTCATAGAGATTAATGGTTTGCCCTACCTCATGAGTATTTTCTTTCAAACTATATATTTTTAAGACTTCTTCATTTTTCACAAACTTAATGTTCATTTCACCTTATACCTCACCCAAAGGATCCATTGACCTTGCTAAATCAGCCCTGCAGTACACCTTGTCCATCATTTAGGCATCCTTGAATTTATCTGACCCCATAGCCCTGTTGATTTGATGAAATCTCTTTCCATTTGTCCTAATTGATCAATTTTACCTCAAAAACCAAAACAAACCAAAATATACTTAACTAGCCTAAAAACAAACATACAAAGTGAACAAGTTCACATCCTTCACATAATAGAGAGAGCCCTCTCTGAGTCCAAGAAGGCTAGGTTCTAGGACTCCAAATATTGGTATGATGTTACCCTGTCATTTGGTTTCCCAATCTGCCAAATTACGGCACACTAACATAATGGCGATCACGGTGGGACACTGAGTACATGATAGCCTAACAAACTCTTTTAGACTCATTAGCCCTTCAAATTAAATCAAAAAATAGCCGATAAAGCCATAGAGTAGACTCTCTTTTTCACCACCTTAGCTAAGTGATGAAATCAGGTATAGGACACTCTTACAAATTAGGCTGCATATAAAAACTCAGAAAAACCCCAAAAAAAATTTTAGATTGGTTTTTTGTGTCAGTATTGGTGGTGGAAAATAGACAACATATCTTCAAAAACAAACCAAAAATATCCACCTAGCGAATCCACTAGCCTCCAGTAGGCCTTCTAACTTTACTAGCATTCATAGACTCCTATAGGACTGCATCAAAATCAGCCCTGAGAAGTCTAAGAGCTCAGTCATACATTATGCGAGTTGATAACTCCTAGAGAGGACAACCTTCCGAAAACAATCACAACCTTCAGCCTCTCTACCTTTTAAATTTGAAATCTGGCTTCACAAAGAATTAATACCAGATCTCACCCGGACCCAAATCCTCCTACCATAGTTGATGACACAGAGAAGATTTTTTGGCAAACTTCTAAAACTGGAAATTTAACTACCAATAGGAGTATCCATAAACCAAGCTTTGTATCTAAACATCTTACATCCTTGCAAGATTCCCATTTTGACTTGTGCCATACAAAAAAACTTTTAGAACCAAGTCACAAACTAGCATTGACCATACCGATCTTGAGCCCATAAACTTACAGCAGAGTTCTAGTAGAGAGGCCTCTCCCACTACACCACCTGATTTCCAACTTCTCCACCACTTCGGCTCTTTTCACCCTAAGTCTGCTCAAAATTAGTTTCCTAATCCAAGTACTTCTGCCACACCCATTCACACCACCACTGTGCAAATCACCTCATCCCATACTACAAATCCTTCAACTGTAAATCCACCATCATCTGCCATCATGGAAGCTTGGTATGCGCCCTTGGTGTTACTGCAGCCTTTGGTACCTTTGCCAAATGATTACCAATATAGAATCTTGCACTTTACCGGGGCTGAATCCACCATTTCCCAACAACATGTAGATAGAATAAATGAAGCCTTTGACTACATGGAACTAGAAGAAGAAACCATGAAGATGAGGATGTTTGCCCAAAGCCTAGGCAGAGAAGCCAAGAAATGGTTTAAAAATTTAACTCCAAATAGTATACATGACCTCCTGTCTCTTTACCAAACTTTTTATAAACAAGTGGGAAATCAATAAAAATCCCCTACAAAACATTTATGAATATAACAATCTTAAAAGGAACACAGGGGAAAGTGTCCAAGACTATTGCACTAGGTTTAACAGTGTCTATAATGCCCTCCTGCCTCACATGAAACCTCCACCAGGTCTGGCACTAGTAAAATTTCTGGAAGGTTTCGATCCAGACTTGACATACCAACTAAGAGAAAGAGACTCCACAACTTTAGAAGAAATTCAAAGGGGAGCTATTAGTGTAGAAGCCAACCTCACTGAAAAGAGGGCTAGGATGAGGTCAGAAAAGAAGGTCACTTATCGAGATGAGACCATGCCTTCCACTTCCTCTTCAGATTCCAAAATAGATAACCTGGTTAGGACCATGGAGAGAATGATGGAAAGGATAAACCTAAGCGAGAGAACACCTCCTAGGGACAACCAGCCAAACCCCCAAAATAGAAACTGGAATCAGAATTTCAGAAGAGACCTGCCCCAAATCAAACCAAGAGAAAATGATCAACAAATCAGACCACCCTTCTAAGATAAATATGTTGATGAAGGGGAAAGAGATATTGAACACCCCATTGAAAATCATCTAAACTTGATAGGCTCTGATAGCGAGGGTGAGGTTTTTCTCACAGAAGAAGGAAAAGGTTTCTTCTCCTCAAACCAAGACGAAACAAATTATGAAGATTCCAAAGATCACGAAATTGTTTTACAAAATTCCATAATGGAAGTCCATAGGAAATATGATCTAAGGAGTAAGAAAAACCAAGAAAACCCTAGGAAAAGCAACTCATATTTTGTAGTTAAGAAAGTTCCCGAAACCATTCTTAAAATAACAGCAGACAGTAACAATATCATGGCTAAGAAAACTTATCCGAACAAAGACAAAACTAGCCAAACAAACATTGACCCAAGCTGTCCTAGTACTTCCACTAAGATCCCTGAGAAAAATTTGGTGAACAAAGCCCCAAATTAGAATCAGCAAGATAAACTAATAGAAAAGGTTATGGCTGAGAAAACTGATGCAAATATATCTAAAATACAAGTAAATTTCAGTTTTGAAGGGGAAATTGCCAAAATTAAGATCACCATGCCTCTCACTAAACTAATCGCCCAAAGCTCATACAAATCTCAAGTTCTGAAAGTCCTAAACATAGGAAATGATGCAGACACTTTACACTTGGCTGATGACACTCTTGAGTTGCTATTTGGACCAAAAATAGAAGGAAAGTATAAAGAAGGAACCACTCCTTCTTTTTACATCAACCTGAATGTACACGACCAAATCCTACATAATGCCATGCTGGATTTCGGTGCCTCTCACGGTCTCATGCCAAAAGTAGTGATGGAAATATTAGGCCTAGAAATCAATAAACCTTACAAAGACTTGTACTCATTTGATTCAAGTAGAGTCAAGTGTTTAGTCCTAATCAAAGATCTTTGTGTCAATCTGGCACAAGTACTGGCTAAACACCTGGTCATTGACATAGTGGTGGCAGACATTCGCCCTAAGTATAGAATGCTTTTATCCAGGTCCTGGGGGACCAAGCTTCAAGGAAACATTCAACTGGACATGTCTTATGCTACTATCCCTGTTTCTAACCAGACAAGAAGATTATACTAAGAATCACACATGAAGTATATGGTTAGTATTCAAGAAAGGCCAGAAAACATACCTCTTTATTCTATACATTCTAACCTTGATTCCTTAATTTTACATACCGAAGAAGACACTGATGAACAGTCAAGAGAAGTTGAAACTAATCTGGGTACATTACAACAGTCAAATCATCTTCTCTATGATGAGCTTGACACTTAGAACTATCATGACCCAGAACATTTGCATCTTGATGAAACAAAACTTGATCTTCAAGAACTAGAAAATGAAACTTCAAAAACAGAAAACAGTTTAAATTCTAAAGAAAGTTGTTCAAACCAAGGACAAACCTCAAAAGTGAAATCACCCCTTTTTTCCGATACAGAAGCACTAAAAAACCTGCATGGGACAAAAATATTTGGAAATCAGGGTCAAGAAAGCCTCATGTTTTTACCTTACCTATGGACCTCGCCATCCCAAGACTTTATTCCTCCAAATAAAACTTTAACTATTGCAAGCACTTCTGTAGATCCTAAAAATGTGGCTGGTAAATTTGATGTTGAGGGAGATGATGAAAACAGCCTTGAGATACCTGAGCTGATTGAATTATCTAAAATCTTGTCATTACACAAAAAACTAAGAAGTGCAAGACTATGCAATTTTTTTCAAAACACTAGTATATGTCGAGAAAATAGTTCAAAACACCATGACACAGCCATCATTCCAAGAAACCACCCTTTCAAAAAGGAACACAAAGACCTTGATCAGATATTATCACTTAAAAATTAAACAGTTGGACATAGGATGTATTTAGAATTTAGAAACCTAGATAAACCTTCCCTAAAGAACACTTGCCTTATTCCCAAAATAGATCATACTACAAAAAAACTAGGGGTTTCTAACCATGTGTCCTTGCATGATAGTATTTCAGGTTATCATCAGATGATACCACTTCAAAACAATCAACTCAGTTTAATCAGTAGGTATGCTTTGTTGTGAAATGAAAATATATGATTTTTTGACCCACAGTGGAAAGGTATTTGGAAACAGTTTCAGAAATTGGGATAATAAGAAAATAGGCATGATAAGTGAAAATAAGCACCTCCTTCATCAACAGCAGAGGATGAAAAAGGGTTCCTGAGTTATTTTTTAAGGATAAATGAAAGAGCACAAAACTCCACTAGATCAAAATATGTGATTTAAAATCCAAAAGGTCAGAAAATTTGATTTTTAAGGCACTGAGTGCCATTTCACTGAAGAATGAAAAATCAAAGTTTGATAGTTAAAATGTCACACAAAAGGTAGTCACGGACTTGATTCAAAGGATATGGAGGAAAAAATAGTTTTTAATTTCACCTTGCAAACAAAAAACAAATGCCATCATGAGCCTAATCAGTTGCTCAAATGCTAAAAGTAGTGGTAAAAGGAAACAAAAAAAGGACTAGCTCCAAAAAGGCTAAGGCACTGAAAATATAGTCAAAGGAAGACAATAGAAGTGTGAAAATAAAAATTTAAGAAAGAGGGTTTTTGAGTTCAAAATTATTTCGAAAGAGGAGTATAAGTAGCTTCAACAACTCTTTCCCCTTCATTTCCGACTTTGGCAAAGAAGAGCACATTTTTCTGGGCTTCAGAAGGCATCCTCAGGCAGAATTTCATAGACATTGTGCACCTGTAGGTGGACATTGCATGCCTGTAGAGGTGCCCCATGTAGTTTATTACTGGACGCTACGCACCTAAAGGGTGACGTTGCCGCCCGACATCGCCCGGATCGTCGTGCAAACCCGCCCGCCGGTACTGCGCTCACAGTTTTGGAGTTGCCACCTGACAGTTACGTACAGCTCTAGCCCACGCTGACGGCGCTACACACCCACCACAGCTGCCTTCACCCAGCTTCACGTGCAGAGGCCGCCCAGGCCAAAGGCACTACGCACCTGCATTTCAACTTCCGCCCGACTTCACGTGTAGGCAGTGCCCGTGCCACGGTGTTGTGCACCCACCACTGCGACTGCCACACACTCCTCGTGTAGGCCTGCCTGCCCACGATGCTACGCTCCTGGCGGAAAAGTGCAGCACCACCCAGAAACGTGCAAGAACACCCAGAAAGTTGCAGAAAGTGTCCGAATTTTCCAAATAATGCTCATAAATTGAATTTTGGCTATGAGAGTTAGTTTCAAGAGGTATTCTTCATTAATTGACATCTCCTCATCATTTTTTAGGTCATAAAAGCGCCAAGTAGGGCTATGTTTGTGTCAAAGAAAGCTTGAGGGAAAGTTGAATAGAAATCTAACCTATTCTATGTTGATCATCTAGCCCCGTTTAGAAGTACAATATATCCTAAAAAACCTTTTTCCTCATCACTTCATCAGCCAAAAACCTTTTCTGTTTAAAAAATTGGAGGAAGGGGTAAAGTAAGCACCATGTCTCAAGAGGAGAGTGATGAGCC